>JAPVLO010000951.1:177500-538833 GCA_027257055.1 Cephalopachus bancanus | reverse complement strand
GTCCTTTTGATGAAGAAAGGGAATCTTCCACGGGAATAATGAGGCCTCTTGAACTTGAAAGTTTACCAACTGGGTGTCTTGGCTCAGGGAGATCATTATTTCCACGCACTTTGGAGTAGCCATTGAATTGGTCAGTTCTTGGGTCAGGAAACTTACCAGGAATGCCAGGTTTAGACATGTGCAATGGAAGAGGAGTCGTGGGACTTGATAATCTTGGAGTCGTCAAGTGTCTGTTCCCCGGCAAAGCCCTTGAAGGATATGCAGTTACTTCCGGTTTGTTGGTCAGGTGATGGGGTGGCTGGAAGGTTACAAAATATCTAAAGGGGCTTTGTGTGGCCACATCAGGTGGTCTTACTGTTCCCTTTGGTGGGACAGGTTTGGCAGGGACTCTGGTGGGTTGATGAGAAGGGTGGACTCTTCCATCCAGGTGTTGACTATCTGGGCCATGTGGTAGACTATTTTTGCTCCTACCATCAAACACTTCCTTTCCCAACTCCTGATTTGGGGACAAGTTAAATGCATTCTGGTAGAAAGTGGGAGTAGATAATTCATTTGGCCTCAATGTGTGCTGAGTCAATTCACTGTCCATTGGGGGTGCTTTGGTTTCTGGGTTCCCCACATAATTCAAGAAAACATTTTCCTTGAGATCTGTAAACGTCGGAGAGGTTCTTGAACTCAGAAGTGCTGGCTCAGTGGTAGTTTCTGCCAAAACCGTAAGAGTCGTGGGTGAGAAGGGGGAAGCTGGTTCTTCCGCCAGAGCAGGAGTAGAGATGTGATTCTGTGGTCTGGTTTCAGAAGAGAGAAGAGCAATAGTGGTTTTATGATGTTCTTGAACATGAGTGGTGGTATCTGCCTGACTTGAAGACGGCTCTTTTTTTATGCTTGAGAGAGTTGTCAGAGCACCAATTTCTTCCCATTGAAGTGGTGTGGAGACCGTCACAGAAGGTGAAAACTCAGAAGTAAAATCCGTATCTTCCAGCCCTTTAAGAACAAGGTTTTTCCCAAAACTGGTGACAGATATGTCTGTTTGCAGTCTCCCAAGTTCAGAAGTCCTTGAAGGGCTCCACGTTGGCGATCCTGGAAAGCCCAAAGAAGAAGATTCTTCCTTAAATTCTTCCACAGTGGAGACTGAGGACTCAGAAGTTGATACAACACTAGTGATTGACTCTGTGGGGACTAAAGTATCAATTTTATAGTTGTTGACATCTGTGAGACTATCATCCTTAATTTCTTTCCCATCTGATATGGGTGTATGTGTGACTGAAAGTGTCTCTTGGATTTTAGGGTGAGGTGATCTTATTTTTGTGGTAGTTGTCGTATAATCCTCCACTCTGGTGATGTTATATGATTCTTCCATTTTCAGAGAAACAGTTCTAGACAAAAGAATAGTTTCTGAACTGGGAGTAATACCACTGTGATGTTTATTTTCTGATGATACACTGGGCATGGATACAGATGCTCTTGAGCTCTCTGTAGAAGTGGTATGTCGATGCTTATTTGGCTTCCTTCCATGTTTCCTTCGTGGGGTTCCCTTGGACACAGGCTGTGCATCCTTCTTTATTTCCAGCTGTTTGGGGATATTCACTGTGTTATCAACCAAAGATGTAGGAGCCGGCAAACTCTCCACTTGTTTTGGAATCTTAATTTCAGATGCTTGAGTTGGTTGAGTAGAAAAAGTCTCTGTTGGGGTAAGAGTTGTTGGGGTTTGCTTATGCTGGTGGCGGAATTTGTGGGGGCGTAATCTCCTCCTTCCATTGGGTCTTCTTCGAGAAGAGTGAGTGACTGGAACTGGTGGTGAACCCATCATCTGGCCTGGTGTTGTCACTGTTGCCATCGTGGTGTCTTTGGTCAACAGGGTGCCAAGTGTGGTTTCTCTAGGTGGCTTAAATGGAGAGACATTGCTCATCCCTCCCAGTGAGGAATCAGGTACAGTGATAGAAGTGACATCCTGCCCCTCACTCTGAGAATTTCTAGAGTTTGTGAGGTGTCTTTCTAACATATCTCCTTCCTGTGCTGTCCGAAATTTATCCTTTATCTTCTTTTTATTCAGTGTGGTAACTTGAGTGCTTAAATCACTTTTCAGAAGCTGGATGTTGTCTGTGTGTCCTTGTAGATGTGATTGAGCTGGGACACCTGGTTTCCCTAAAGTGGGATTATCCAATGTCTCAGAAGTACTGGAGTCAGCAACCCATGCAATAGTGGTTGGAAAAAAGTGGACAGAGGTCTGTTCTCTCATCTTAGCCTCATCTGGGTATGAATTAGTCTCCAAATCTGGGTAAACGTATTGCACAGTTTCAGACTCAGTAAAGGAGGTAGCATCCAATGGAGGCTTATACTCATTTGATGTAGGCTCTGGCACAGATCCAACATCTGTTGTAGGCCAATGCCCTGTTGCTGTCTCTTCCTTGGTGGGCTCTTCATAGATGGTGTCCAGGGTCTGTAGAGCAGGAGAAGATTCATAAGGTTCAGATATCAGTGTTGGGGTTTCAACCCACTTCGTGTCCCCTTCAGTGGAAGTTATCTCCTCAGTCTTCTCAGAAAACTCATCCTCAATAACATCTTCTGGGGGCACATCTGCTACTTTGGGTTCAGAAAGAATGACTTCATTGTGGTTGTGTTCTAGTCCCATCCTGGCTAAAGACATGGTGCTCAAAACCTGCTCTTCCTCACCAATTAAAGACATATCCGCTGAGGACTCTTCAGCACTGGCTGCTGCCTGCACAGGAGCTGCTGAGAGGGGAGACACAGCTGGTGAGAGAGGTGTTACTTCTAGACGCATGGATGGAAGAGTGGTAGTTTGAATGGCCTGGGGCACTTCTGTGCCCTTGGGGAGATTTTTCCCACGGACTCTGGCTAAAATATCAGCCCAGCGCTCTGGATTAATCTGCTTGTTCGCCATGTTTATCCTCCGTCTGGACTCAAACACTCTGCGGCCTTCTGCGACATTGGTCTCTGGTTCTTTTTCAGAATGCTTCCAGAGTTTCTGTTTCCTTCTTCCTTTCCTGACTTTCTTGTCTCCGAGGATGGCCTCATCCTTTGTTTTGATGAGCGCTTCTTGGTCCTTTGGATGCAGAACTCTCCTTGAAGTCTTTCCCTCTCCCATACCAGAGCCCCCTTCATCCTCCACAACGTCTTCTCTCACTCTGGAAAGAGACTTTGCGCCAGGACGTCGGCCTCTTTTGGAAGACCTGCCGGGTCCTTTCTTATGCACTGTAACTCCCACCGTAAAATGGTCTGCCCCTTGTTGGTTGACAGCCACACATCTATAGTAACCGCCATCACTGACTTGGACCTCTGGGATGGACAGAGTTCCATCTGCCAGCATGTACACATGTGATATGTTAGCCAAATTGTTAACTATCCTTCTGTTTGGGAGGATCCAGCTGAGGTGGGCTTCGGGTATTGCCAAGGCACTGCAAGGCAGTATCACAGACTCCCCTGGGTACTTGTGAATTGTCATCAGATCTCTCTCCAGTGGGGGCTGAGTGGAAGGAGACTGCACAAAAACCCTGTACATCATCTGATCTGTTTCATCCCTCACCTGTGCAATGCACTGGTACAAGCCTGAGTCAGAAGGCTCCATGGATTTAATTTTCAGCCAGCCACTGCTGAGGATAGAGAACTTGCCCTCCCGGTCATCCATAGGAGCTTTCAGAATGGAACCATCCGGGAGCACCCAGAAGATAGATGGGCTCTCAGAAGCTTTCACATTGCAACTCAGCTGGCATGAACCCCCTTCCAGGATGGTCTCAGCTCTCTGCACTGCTGTGCTGGGCTCAATCATGACCCAGCTTCTGCTCCGAGCCTGGCTTGTGTCTTTGGAAGATAAAGTTAGAGAGTGCTCAGCATAATAGGAGAGCAGGACCTTCTTGGCTGTGCTCTGACGTCTATTCAGCTGGATGTCTATGGATGGCTGCATGACCCATTCTGGTTCTGCAAGGATCTGGGCTCTGACACCAGTGTAGTAAAGGGCATCATCATCAATGTCTTGCCGGTACTGGTAACTGACTCTGGGGTCTTTGCTGAGCATAAGTTCTCGGTGCAGCTTCACAGGGACCTCACTGTAATACGCTATCAGCTTCCACAGCTTTTCATAGTTTTCCCGAGTCATCGGACACTCCAAGTCCAAGGCGACTGTTGCATTGATGCTGATCTCTGGAGGATCCGTCTGGTTCAGGTGAAGTCTGTACACATCTGTTGGTTTCTTGATGTCACAGACCAAGTTGACCGTGTTCCCATGCTCATCGGTCATATTCAAAGAGATATTCCACAGGGGGAGTTGGAACTTCTCCAAAACAAGCTGGCTGTCACCATCCTCCTCTTCTTCCTGCTCCTCTTCACTGCTTCTGCTCTTGTTCTGTCTCAGAGGAGACTCAATGGAAGGCTTCAGGCAAGCAATGTCCTTCAACTTGTGAATCTCTTGCTTGTACAGCTTCTTGGGACTGGAACACATGGCACACAACTGACCGCCTTCATAAGCTTTGTCCTTCTTACACTTCAGAACCCCTAAAACACATGAGCAAACAAATAGTGAGCGAAAGTGCCAAAGAATGTCATGCCTTGAACGTGGGTGGAGGATAAAGTCTCCATCTGCTTCTCTATCATTCAGGTGTAATTCTGTAAGAAGGAATTGCACTCCTGACTTGACTCTGATGCTTCATGTGTGACTTTAAATCATGGTTTTTACCTAAAACCTCACTAGAAAATGAGCAAAGTGCATGAACAGACACTTCTCAAAAAGAGACATACAAGTGGCCAGCCAATGCAAAAAAAAATGTCCAACATTGCTAATCTTCAGAGATATGCAAATCAAAGCCACATGAGATATTATTTCATGCCAGTCAGAATGGCCATTATCAATAAGTCAAAAAACAATAGGCGTGGGCAAGGATGAGGAGAAAATGGAGTAGAAATGTAGATTAGTTCAAACTGTGAAAAACAGCCTGGAGGTTTCTCAAAAAACTAAAAATGCAACTACCGTATTTGATCCAGTAATCCCACTCCTGGCTATCTACCCAAAGGAAAAGAAATCATCATATAAAAAAGACACCTGCACCATATGTTTATCACAGCATTATTCCCAATGGCAAAGCCATGTACTCAAACTAAGTGTCCATCAACAGAGGACTGGATGAACAAAATGCTATGGAATACTATTCACTCTTAAAAAATAATGAAAGTATGTCTTTTGCAGCAGCACTGGAATTGAAGGCCATTATTCTAAGTGAAATGACTCAGAAAAAAATCAAATACTGCATATTCTCACTTATAAGCAGGAGCTAAACAATGTATATATACAGACACAGACAGTGGAATAACAGATACTGGAGATTCAGATGGGTGGGAAGGTAAGAAGGAGGTGGGGGTAAAAAATTACTTAATAGGTACAATGTACACTCTTTGGGTGACTGATACCCAAAAAGCTCAGACTTCACCACTGTGCAACATATCCATATAAGAAAACTGCACTCCTTAAAAAATGTAAAGAATAAATTTTAAAAATTGATAAAAATTTTTAAAATTGCAGTTTTAGCACAGTGTATGATAACTAACTAGTGTTTTATCATTACTTAATACTGAGTAATAATTGCTAATGTTTTTTTATTTCAATTTTTTCAGGTAAAAGAAAAAGAAACTTAATTTACAGCATTATGCAATTTACCTTCTGTGAAAGTCCAAGAGAATCTATGTAAACAATTGCAACTTATGAAGCTATTTCCCTGGGTGCAGTGGCCGACAAAAGGAAAGGAGGAGAGAGGAAGCGAGTGAGAGAGGGAGGAGGCAAGAAGAAAGGGAGGGAGGGAAGAAGGAAGGAGAGTGAGGAAGGAAGAAAGGAAGAATAGAGGGAGGGAGGGAGGAGAGAGAGAGGGATAAATGAAGGAAGAAAGGAGGGAGGGAAGAAAGAAGGGAGAGTGTGGGGAAGGAGAAAGTGAGGAAGGAAGGAAAGAGGGAGAAGGAAAGAGCGAAGGGAGGGAGGGAAGAAGAAAGGAGGGAAAGAAGGAAGAAAGGAAAGGGGAAGGAGTAAAGGGAGGCAGGGAGGAAGGGAAGTAGGAAGCAAAGAGGGAGGAAGGAAGGAGGGAAGGAAGGAAGGAGGGAGAGGGAGGGAGGGAGAGAAGAAGAAAGAAAGGAAGGATGGAGGAAGGAGAGAATGAGGAAGGAAGGAAGAAAAGAGAGAGAGGAGGAAGGAAGGAGAGAGGCCGGGATGAAGAAGGGAAGGAGGAAGTGAGGAAGGAAGGAGGAAGTGAGGAAGGAAGGAGGGAAGAAGAGAGGGAGGGAGGGAGGAAACAAGGAAGAAAGGACAGAAGGGAAAGAAGGAAGGAGAAAGGAGAGAAAGAAGGAAGGAGGAATGAGGGAGGAAAGGAGGGAGGGAAGGAGTGAAAGGAGGGAAGGAGGGAATGAGAGAGGGAGGAAGAGAGGGAGGGAAGGAGAAAAGGAAGAAGAGGAAGAGGGAAGGGAGAAACAGAAGAAGAAGAGAAGAGGGAAAAGCATCCTTGTTGCAGACCACAATTTATTTTCTTGCAACTTCTGCACATGGGTCCTTCTTGTTCTCTGAATCAACACTAAGTATCTCTCTCCAGTCTGTTAAAGTGTGTTTTCACAAACACCTCCGACTTCCCCACAGTCTGCTCTTTTTCACAGACCCTTCCCCACTCCATCTTTCTACACTAAGCTGGACATCCCTCTCCAGATATGCATTCTATGAAAATCCAAGTCAACTGCATGTAAGATTTTCCATGACCATGGTTTTCCACTGTACAAAGGGACAGATGCACTTGTGTGATAAGATGCCGGTGTCTTAATAACATCTCTGTGGTAATGAACCATGTGTGCATCTCCTACCTTCCTGACTGGCTGGTTGGATTCTATTCAATGCAGGGTGAATACACCAACACGAGGACCTTGGAGCATGGAACCTTTCCAGCAAGGTCAAAGAGTGTGTGGCTGGGAGTCCCTTTCCTCACCTCTGGACCTAGCATCCCATTCCAGAAACCACTGCATGTCGCAGTCGCAGGACCATGGATTTCCCTGCAGGTAGAGGTTCTCCAGCAGCGGCATGTTTTGAAGCATGCCCGTGGGCAGAGTTCGGATCCTGTTCTCAGCCAGGTAGAGGTGTCGGATGGTGGAGAGCCTGAAATAATCCAGGAAAGTAAAGGTAGAGAAGGTGCTGGGGTGCAGCTGGTGGAGAAGGTTCCCCTCTAGGTGGAGAAGCCTCAGGGACGTCAACCCGCTGAACGCTTGTGGATGGATGAACTCGATCTTGTTGTGGTCAACGTGCAGCCGCATTAAGCTCAAGAGCCCTTGGAGGGTCCGCCCCGTGATCACCCTCAGCTTGTTGTAGCTGAACTTGAAAACCTGCAAAGACAGGGGAGCACAAAACAACCCTGTTTACAGCATATGAGGGGGACCCCAAAAAGACCCTGAATTACCCTCCCTATTTTGTAGGGTGGGCCCCTTGGATACAGGCTTTCTCTGCTAGATAAGTATTGTAGGAACCCATCCGTGGACTAGTCAGCATTGTTGAGAGAGGCTGCGTTTGGCTTCCGTGAATTTTTTTGCAGATTCTTTCAATGTGTTTGCCCATTTCAGGATGGGTGATCGATGAGCACATCTGCCCACACCGTGCTGAGTGTTGGGCAGGTTTTGACCCTAAATGGCATGACTCCCGTGCCCCACCCTCCCTATTTTTTTGTTTCCCTGGATAAAAAAAAATCCCCAAAGGATAACGTTTTGCCCATGTGAAAGAGATGAAACAAAATACTGCAGAACCACTAAAAGGCCTCAACATGATTGAGTTCAGAAACTGTTTTAAGCAGTGGAAGTGCTTTGAAGGTGACTGAAGTTTAAACATGTGAGAATAAATACACAATTTTTTATAAATAAATTACATGGTTTCTTTGAGTCTCTCTCATAAAAAGCAACAGTCAAGAACAAAAACCAGCACGAAGATCTGGAAAGTAATGACACTGAGCTTGTTTTTCATGTCAGAAAATAGTCATTTATGGATCATTAGGAAGAATTATAAAATTTTCTTTCTTTATGATGGGTCTTAGAGAAGCATGTTCAATCCATAGCACATGGGCCACATGCAGCCCAGGACAGCTGGTCACACGGCCCCACAAAGTCTTGTAACATTATGTGTTTCTTAGCATTTATTTTCTTCGTGATCCCATGCATAGCTCCATTTTTGAAGTTCACAAACACGCCTTATTCATGACATCACTTTTCAGCAGCATATACATTTGTGAGCAGCTATTTTCAATTATGAAGCACACAAAGAGAAAAATGCAAACAAACATTGCTGACAAGCACCTTGAGAACGCACTGAGAATTGCAACCACTTCCATCAAACCAGATGTCAATAGATTCATTTTACAAAAACAAGGTCAGATTGCCCACTAGTTTTTACTGTTCTTATTTTTCTAAGCTTTGTAATAAAAATATTTTTAAAAGAAGTCTTATTATGCATATATACTAACTACATTCTATACTTTATTGTGCGGCCCAAGACAATTCTTCTTTACTCAATATGGCCCAGGGAAGCCAAAAATTTGGACACCCCTGCTTAGATGATGCAAGGAGGGATTCTCGTCAATGCCCAAGGCTTACCTGCAGGGAGCTGAGGTCCCTTAAAGCCCCATCAGGAATGCTTGGAATGTCATTGCCATGAATCATAAGTAGTTCCAACTTGGTCAATCCTGCAAATGAGGTTTCTGACAGAGCCTGTATACTATTAAACCTAAAAAAGGATGATAATAATTAGACGAAGAAATAGCAGATTCTTAAGTCTTATGTAAGAAACATTTCCCGGCCTGCCCAGAAGCAAGTTAGCAAGATGATGATTCTGAGATCATATGAGTGCCATTCCCAAAATACACACACTCCTTCATGACCTTATCCATCTCTGGGATCCAAAGAAAAGGAACTCTTTCCTTCTGACTAACTTAAGAAAAAAATGCATTAGTCTCCATTCAACCAAGAAATGGTCACAGAGACTTGTGACTTGGTATATGCTAGTGTAGTGAAGAAGCTTTCTGGTGGCAATTAGTAAAATTCAGAATGCTGAATGAGGCTGTTTCCTATGGCTTTTTGTCAGAAACCCTGCACTGAAGTGACAATAATAATGTCTGAAATAGCAGTAATAACGAGTGCCAGGTGGCTAGCAGGAATGGAAAAAAGGAAAAACAAACAAACAAACACAGCTTTGGGAGTAGCTTTGCATATAATAAGAAGGAAAAGTGGCTGGCCACAGTGGCTCACACTTATAATCCTAGCACTTGGGGAGGCCAAGGCAGTAGTTTCGCTTGAGCACAAGAGTTCGAGACAGGCCTGGGCAACATGGCGTGACTCCATATCTATGAAAAATAAAAAAATATTAACCTGGCATGGTGGTGTGTGCCTGAGGTTACAGCTACCCAGGAGGTCGAAGTGGGAGGATCACCTGAGCCCAGGAGGTAGGGACTGTGGTGGGCCAGGATTGCGCCACTGCACTCCAGCCTGGGAGACAGTGTGAGACCCTGACTCAAAACAAACAAAACAAAACAAAAACAAAGAGTGCTCTGTGCTAAGGCCAAATTGAAATATTGACTGCCAAACATGAACATGCTTATTTGTTATTTCACAAGGACGCATTGCCATGTCTGATGGGTTAGATGAGTTATTTGTAAATAGGCTGCTTTAAAAAAATATTTTTGGCTTTGATGTTGTGTATATGTTGATCAAGATGCTTTCTTGACCAGTTTAGAAATCTTTCATTGCTAGGTTGGTAGTGGCAAATGTCAGCCCTCAAACTTGATCCCTGGAGACACAATCACAAAATGAATGCAGAATCCTACATATTGCTGTTAAATCCATGTTTCTGCTGGGATGTAACTCCTCTAGCCTGACATTATTGATTGCTCCTCATCATCACTTAAATAAAAGGAAATCGACTCATAGAAAATGCAGGTTGCCAGCTCATAGCTAAATGCTGCAAATTCTAGCCAGTTCCAATGCTCTCATGAGCTCATACCCAGACCCCAATGTCAAAGTCAATAGAAAAACTCAACTGGGTATCAACTTCCCTAAGAGTCAGGCTTAAGAAGGACCTTTCAGTTACAAAGTCTTACTTGCAGGAGATTTATCATCTCCACCACCAAAAGCATTTCACCTTGATTGCTTCAAACACTTCAAAGACCTAGTCTCCGAATTGCATTGTTATTATTTAAGACCAACATTCGCAAATAAAACATCAGATGAAATTAAACGTGTCCTACCAAATTGCGATAATGTTGCCTGGATTTGAAATGGCTCACTGGGACTATATAGCAAAAAATAATTCTATTTCCTGTGGAGAATGTGACATGATCCACTCCTCTGGCATCTTATCAGCTGAGCTCTGCTCTATTTAACAGTGGTGAGAGGTGAAATATTAAAATAATTGGGCTCAAAGCTATTTGTGAATGTTATGGTGATGCCTTGGGTTTCATAAAAGGTGGGAAGTTTCACTGGAATTAAGAATTTTCTGCTTCAAATCATTTGTACACTTTACCATCTAAAATCCATGAAGCAGGAATGCTCTACTAATTTCCTCCAAAAGAAACAGAGATTCCGAGAGTGTCTAATTTTTTCAAGGTCACATATCAAGTATGCAGGGAAAAGGGAGTTGAATCATCTCAAAGTTATGTCTTTTCTGTTTCATAGTGGTATTTTGGGCTTATTAAAACAAGGTGGGAGCTTAAAAATCCTGCAAACAAGCTCAGCAACAGCAACAAAAACATCCCCAGTATAAAGAACAGGAAACTCATGGAGAAACCGTCTTCTCAGAATACACAGTCATTGCAGGTGAGATCTAGATATCTTGAGACTAAAACTTCCACGTGTATACAGAGACCATTAACTGAGGTGCAAGAGGCTGCAGATACTTGCTTGACACTATTTTATTCAGTGAGCTCCAATGTATGAAACTCAAGTGTCTTTTTGGAGGACAAAACTCCCCATAAGGTAAAGTAAAGACAAGTGAAATCCAACAACTTGAGGCTTTTCTCATGATGTAAATAAGTGACCCTCCTTGGTGGGTAAATTTTTAAGTAAGAGAAGAAAGAGATACGTTTTCCCGATGATGAGATTAGCAGTTTTCTGCAGGTGTTGACCACTGCAGACTGCGTGGGGAATTGTGGTCCCAGTTTCTAGGTCTTTCTTGTCATCTGGTAGAGATGCAGTTCCTAGAGGTGTGATAGCACCCTGAAAAGGACTCATGTTTTGAGGACAGAAATGTTACATAATGAGTCCTGGCTATACAGATAAGTTAATTAACTTTCTTGAACCTCAACTTCCTCATTAGTGATGCTAATGACAACTCTTTTTTCAGAGGGCTGTGTGTGAGTTACAGAATATTACAGAATATAATCTCATCTGTTACTGTGATTCGAGGACTCCTGGAAGTCTCTGGAGGGAATGGTATCTATAACAAGGCAGAAACTAGGGAGAGCAAAGGGAAATTTGCTGCAAAATAAGACACAAAGGAAAATACAATAGGCATTAACCACAAAAATTAGCAACAAATTTTGGAAGATCAATGAAAAAAGATGACTTGAGGACAGGAGTTTGAGATCAATGTGGGCAACATAGTGATATCTGAACTCTACAAAATTTTTTTTTAATTAGCCAGGGATGGTGGTGTGCGCTTGTCATTTTAGCTGCTCAGGAGGCTAAGAAGGGAGGATCTTTTGAGCCCAGGAATTTGAGGTAGCAATGAGTTATGATCACACCCTTGCCCTCCAGTCTGAGTGACAGAGCAAGTCTCTGTCTCTAAAATAAACAAACAAACAAATAAATAAATAAACAAATAAATAAATAAATAAATAGCAACTAAATGTATCTAGACTGGGAGGTGGTATGAGTAATACGTCATATGAGTAAATATGTTCAATGTCAACATAAATCTGCAAATGTTCAAAAATTAATACATATTCAAAAATAACATAATAGTACAATAATAATAAGAGTAAACACTTCCATTCAATTAGTCTATTTTTTTAAAATTTTGGATGCAGAGGGTACATGTGCAGGTTTTTTGCATGGTTATATTGTGTGATGGTGAGGTTTAAGTTTCTGTGGCATCTGTCTCCCAAATAATGTGCCTAGTACCCAATAGGCATTTTTAATGACCATCTATAGTTGCCATTTTTATTTTTAACAGAACACCTTGCTTCTTTCTTCTTATGTAAACACACACAGCACACAACAGCAGGCCAATAAACTTGCAGTGTGGGTCTGCTGATGGCATTCTCAGAATTCTTCAAAATTTTGTCTCTGAGTGAAATATCAACAGTTAAGAATAATCTCATGCACCTGTGTACAAAACAACATGAATCTAAATGTATGTTTCAGAGAAGCCTGCAAGAGAAAAATCTAACTGAGACATCTTCTAATTCTATTTAGAAGAACTTTTTTAATCTATTTCAGCAAAATTACCACACAAAAGCAATTGTCATTGCTCAAGACGCATCTCACAAATAAAGAACAAAGCACTGGCAAATATTACAATGTAGATGAGTCTGAGAATTATGATATTAAGTGCAAGAAGTCAGTCACTCAAAGTGACCTATCTTATGAGTACACTTCCATGAAATGTCCAGTATAGCCAAATTCATAGAGGCAGGAAGCCAATGGGTGTTTTCTAAAGGGTGGGAGGATTGAGAGGGGTTGAGGTATGACTGCTTAATCGGTATGGGTTCTCTTTTTGGGGTAATGAAAATATTTTGTACCTAAATAGAGATGATGGACTCACAAAAGTATGAATATAGTCAATGCCACTGAATTGTAGACCCTAAAAGGATGACTGTAATATCACTTCAATTTTACCTGAATTTGAAAAAAAAATACAAAAACAATGTACAGGTCAACTTTGTAAGTGTCTTCGGGGTAAAGTTAGCTCTGAAAACTACCTTGAATGCTTTCAGACATGGAGAAATAAAAGGAAAAATTAGACAGGTGGTGTTTAAGGTTCCCTTTGTATGAAATGGTGCCTGGTGCTGGACCTACCTACACGAATTTATCTTGCAAGACATAACTTGAGCTTTTAGTGTTTTCCAGAAACTCTTCTGGGCAAGTCAACAAAATTGGCAAGAGCCCAGATTTCTTAGTGAAAAGGGTGACTGAAAAGATAAAAGTATTGAAGATAATTCCAGAGAGTGATCAATTATATTAAATAAAGAAATTAAGGGACGGGGAAATGGATGGGATGGATATGAAGGCTCAGTGTCCAGGACAGGGCTCTCTGGAAGGCTGCGACTTGAAGAACTTAACTTATACACCCATCCTGCAGCAGAGCATTCTTACAGGAGGAAATGAACCAGAGATTTTCATTGTTTTATGCAAAAGTACATGATTTGGTTCCTTGGCTCTGATTAGAGACTTGTCTCTGGTGCTATCCCAACATTTCACTCTGTATTAGTCTTACTAGGACTTAGAGTCCCCAGAGTTGAGAGTGGGGAATCCATTCTCTTTCTTCAATCTACCTTCCAAGATGCCTACTTTTCTTCAGGAAGATTAATTCGTGGTCCACTTGGGCTTGGCTTTATCACTTTAGTAGAAAATTCCACCATGGACAATCAGGTTATTTTGTGGTGTGTTTTAGAGTTGAGAGTTCTTGGCCATCAACTCTGTGCTTTGGACATGTCAAGCTTTCCAGTTCTGGGGCACATTCACTTGACTTGTCTTCTGTTGAGTCTGCCAGCCAGGAATTTTTAGCTAAGATGTCTGCCAGAGGACAGCTGTCAATGCCTGGAGACAGTTTTGGTCGTCATAGCTAGAGGGAGTGAATGTAATTGGCATCTGATGTGTACTGGCCAGGGACATGCTGAACACCCTACAGTGCATGGGATGATCCACCGCAGATAATTATTCAATCCTAAATATCAATATTGCGGAGGTTTAGAAACCTTGCCTTAGCATGAGTGATTCTGTTTGTATCTATTTATCTATTTAGCCTATCTATTTATCATCTATCTATCATCTATTTCTATCATATATCTATTCATCCATCCATCATCCATCTATCATATCTATCTATCATATCTATCCAGCCTATCTGTTATCTATCAATCATCAATCAGGTATCTATCTATGTGTCTGTCATCTATCTATCTTCTATCTATCATGTGTCTATTATCTATTTATCGCGCTGTCTGTCTATGTGTCTACCATCTATCTATCTATCCATCTGTCTATGAGGGGGGAGCCAAAAAAAAACCTGAGTCATCTTTTTAGAGGGCGGGGTCTTTGTAGTACAGGCTTCCCCTGCTAGGTAAGTGTTCTAGGAACTCATCAGCACCAGTGTACCAGCTAGCATTGCTGTGTGCCACAATGTGTGGCAGCTAGCGTTGCTGTGTGCCATACCAAGCTGTGGCAAACAGGTGACTAGTTCTTCCACCATGATAATGCACCTGCCCACACCATGCTGAGTGTTCAGCAGTTTTAGACCCAAAACAGTATGCCCCCATTCCCCATTCTCCCTATTCACCCGATCTCACCCTGAGTGATTTTTTTGTTGTTGTTTATTTGTTTCTCTGGATGAAAAAAAGTCTTCAAAGGGGAATGTTTTACTGATGTGGAAGAGGTGAAAAAAAACAGCAAAAGCAGTAAAAGGTATCAAATGGATGAGTTCCAAAACTGCTTTTAGCGATGGAAGCAACATCTTGATAAGTGGATTGCATCCAACAGCGAGAACTTGGAAGATTACTGAAGTTTAAACAAATAGGAATACACACACACACACACACACACACACACACACAATTTTTATACATAAATACCATTTTGGGGGGTCCTCCCTCATATCTATCTATCTATCTATCTATCTATCTATCCATCTATCCATCTATCCATCTATCTATCTATTTACCTATCTATCTATCATCTATCTGTGGCAGTAGTTCTCAATCACAGGTGAATTTGCTTGTATAAAACATTTGACAATATCTATAAATGACTTTTTGTTATCACAATGGCGGGAGGGATTGTTACTGATATCCACTGAGTGAAGACCAGGGATGCTGTTTTGCCTCCTACAGTGCACAGGACAGCCCCACAAAACAAAAAATTGTCCTATTTAAAATGACAGTAGTGCCCTAAATGTCACTTATGCTGAGGTGAAGAAATCCTGTTCTAACCCTGGGTAGTTTACAGGCAGATGAACCTCCTCCATTAGTTCATGCTTATTGAGGATTCTACCACAAAATCGTTATGCAATGATGAGCACAAAAATGAAAATCAATAGCAGCAGCAAAACATTCTGACATTTCTTGGGACCTGAGGTCTATCTAGATAGGATGGTTATCTGGTGAGTAGGTGGGATTAACAGGGGCTGGGTTACCTAGGAGCTTAGAGGACGTGGGAAGGAATTTGTTTTCTTCACTCCAAGTGAAACTGGAAGAGATCGCAGGGTTTTAAGGAAGAGAATAAGATGAACTGAAGTATGTGTAGAAACAGCCATATTAGCCACGACCTGGAGAAGGAGTCAAAGGTAGTCAAGAGAGGAAGGAGGAGACAAAAAGAGGTGAATCCTAGAGGGATGCTGGGTCCAAGGCCAAGGTGGAGTAGTAGAGATGAAGACCCATACATCATTTCCAAACATTCTTGGAGAAAGAGCCAACAGGCATTGCTGAGTGGTGGAGTCAAGAATCGAGACAACTTAGAGGAAGGACTTCTGCTTTGACAGGAGCATATAGCTGGATTTGTTGTTTGCTGAGATGGGGAAAGTTGGGGCAGGCAAAGGTGGGGAAAACCGTCCGAAGCTACTTGTTCCATGTGATGCTTGAGATTTCAGGGAGGATCCAAGGTGAGATTGGAGCCAGGACCAAGATGGAGACCCCTGGTCCACACTCAGGAGACATTGGCCCACTGCCTCATGAAATAAATCCCTTGGAGTAGACAGAATGACTCAAAGAGAACCCAGAAGGAGGAGGCAGGTCTTGAGGTGGTGGAGATGGGACTTGAAGGCTGGATTTCTTAAATGGGTCAGAAGGAGCCTGATGTTTCTCAGCACATTGTCTTTGTCACCAAAAACAATCGGGTGTGATTTGACATCCAACTATCATGGTAGGTGCCAAAGTGGAGAAAAAGTGGAAATGCACAAAAATGGAGGATTAATGTGACTGAGTTCCCTCCAAACCTGAATAAACCCCCTGTTCAAAGAAGATGCCCAGGGTCTGGGATGAGGCCATATCAGTCTTATGCTATGATCTTCCTGGTACATATTTCTGGGGTCTATGGATGCAGGTGCTGTTGGTGTCAGATGTCAGAATGAGGAAGCCCAGGGAATCACATCACTTGAGTGCAGGGAGGTGAGCAGGAATCGTATACTCTGGGGTATGCATGAGTCTTGTTCTGTCACCCAGGCTGGAGTGCAAGATTCCTCCTCTCCTCCCTGCACTCAAGTGATGTTCAAGTGCACCATCATGGCTCACCACAGCCTCGACTTCCTGGCCCCAGATGATCCTCCTGTCTCAGCCTCCTGAGTAGCTGAGATTATAGGCCTGCACCACCATGCCCAGATAACTTTTTAAACATTTTTTGTGGAGTTGAGGTTTAACTATGTTGCCCAGGCTGGTCTCAAACTCCTGGGCTCAAGTGATCCTCCAGCCTTGGCCTTCCAAAGTGCTGTAATTACAGGCACGAATCACTATGCCCAGCCCTTTATCATCTGCTGATTGGCAATTGCTGGCTACATAACAAATTAAGTGAAATGTTTATGTCAGACAACATTTGAAAAATTGCGTTACAGGTTCCAGTTAGTACCAAAAAGCAGAATTTTACATAAAATAGATGAGTAGGGACATTGTGGAAGTTCCAAAATATGTCACCAAAAGAAGGCTTTTAACCAAGGGGGGGAAATTTTTTTTAAATCTATACATCAGAAACTGAGTGGATAATTGGGATTTTTTTGTTTTCTAAAAAAATATTTGTATAGAAATTTTCAGAGGTTGCCCAGGCAGGAAGCAGCAGTGCTGACAGAGAACCCTCATAACAATTGTGTGGAAACGGTTTCATTAGCTCAAGGCCAACAATTTCTCATTCCTTGAGGGTCTTATGCTCCCTCCAAACTGCTAAAAGACAAGGCAAATCCTGAGTTTTATTTGTTAGATGCTGCCTTTGCTTCCAATCCCCCTCCCAAAATGAACAATGTTCACTTCATTATCATGCTCGTATGACATGATGAGTGATTTTTAAAAAGTAATATATTGATCCATGTTACAAACTAGACCAGATGAAAATAACATATGTTAGTACTGTGAAACAATTCCATTCTGTTTTCCTTTCTTGTTAATATTTCACAAAACCAACTCTAAATATCATGATGGCACCAATAAGAACAAGAAACATTTTGTTATCTTTGTTTTATTCCAGCATCCAAGCCTTTAAGGCACCAAAATTCATTCTTTATTGTGAGGGTTTTTTTAATGAAACTATCCGAAATTCTGTTCTAATTTAGAGATCAGTTAGCTGTTCCATGTTCACAAAATACTTCAACTTAAAGATGGGTGGGAAGAAAAAAAATCACAGAAACTGTAAATCAGATGAAACAGCTTGACACATAAGAGTCTTGGTGTGGCAAGTTTAAAGTCATCAGATGAGTAGACTTCTCTTTGGGGAAAATGCATGCCTGGACCTCCTCACCTCGGACTCCAGCCTGATAGTCCCAACCCCCATAGGCACACAAGCCATCTGTGTAGGAAACACAGGAGAAAGCACTTATGCCTCATTCCCATGTTTTTTAGGGAGTTTCACCAAGGCCTGTCTGACAGCACCTCTAGATGTGTGACCTGCCAAAGGGTGGGTTTGTGGGATTACATAGTTTCCCACAGCAAATGAGACCACATGTTGAAATGGTTCAAAAGAAAAAACAACAACGTTGCACACTAGAAAGTGCAAGAAATAAAGTAAATTATTGATAAAGCTCTATTTTCTGCTTTGCAAACAACGCACGCTCCATCTTATTCTGGTTCAAGTGAGTTTCAACTTTTTTTCTATTTTTCTTACTCCCATTAGATGCATGGCCTCTCCTAATAAATTATAAGATTGCATGAAAGGAAGCTGACTTGTGGGTTAATATTCTCTCCTCTGGTGAAGGCAAGTTGTTTTCTCCTCTGAGGTTTCTCCACTGTGGTTTGATTTTCAGACAGTCAAATCATAAAGTTTCCCGAAATTTCCTTGAGAAATCTATTTAACAGTCTATCACCACAGATTGGGGAAGTTTCCAACTTATTATGTCTACTTTTTTATTCTCTTGTTCTACCAGAGGGCTTTACAGTCAATTGATGCAAGATTTTTTTAAAAATTCAGTGGTACAAGGTGTCCAGGCACGTTTACAATTATTTGTTCACTGACTCAAGTTTAGCCATTTCATTTTATTAAAACCTCCACACAGTGGACATTCATGAAACAAAATTTTTTTTTTAATGATAAATAAAGTCACTAAAAAAGTGGAAATGTAATTTAATTTGTTGTTTTCAAGACGGTAGAAAATAACTAATACACTTTGTTGCAAAAACTCCATAGGATATTTGATTATTAACATGGCACATGAGTATTTGTGAATAAAACATTAGTGTGTACAAAAATGAAATAAAGGCATAAAAGTTCTATCTGGAATGCTGCAAAAAAATACCTCTTAAGAAGATACAAATATTTTAAACAGGCAACATAAAAAAAACCTCTTTCATTGCCTCAAAGTCATAAGTCCGTCATCCAAGTGACTTGCAATGTGTCACAGATGAGCTACTTATTCTTCGTGTTAGTCTTAAATAGCTTCTGGAGTCTCTGTTTAAATATTCTTCATACACTTAACTGTATGTCATATGCACATGCATGTACAACATATTCAATAAACGCTGTCCAGGAAATTCCTTGACAAACTAAAGTTGTTCATCATGCTCTGTGAATAAATCTTACAGCTGATGGAGAGATTTAGATGGTCGTCCAAAAGCACTGTGCTTAGTAACCTTGTTAGAAACTTTGACCTCTGTTCCGCCCATCTACAGAGTGACCCATGCAGGCTAGACAGATGCACCCAAGTGTATGCAAACACTCACAAACACGCGTACATAGACACGGAGAATGCGCCCTGAGGACGTGGTACGAACCCCAAGTTGATCCTCTCCACGTGCTTCGCAATCCCTGCGGGCACAGCGGCCAAGGATCTGAAGGTGCAGTGGACCTCGCTGGGAACATAGCAAGCGCAGGGGTGAGGACAGGCCAGGGCGGCGGGCGGAGAGCCCCAGAGCAGGATCAGCACCACGGAGAGAGCCCCCCAACGCGCCCGCCTGAGCATCTTGTCCGAGGGCGTCGTCCTGGGATACCTAGTGAGGAGCAAGACAGAGATGCGCTTATCCGCGGGGAGATACACTCGATTTTAGCCATTTGGAACGTCTGAGTTTTGCATCGTAGCTTTAAGCTGCCTGAGACTTCAAATGATACATTCTAGGGACACAAAACAAGGGAATGAAGAAAGAGGAAACTCTTTATTTCCCCTAAACTCTCATTATGTATTTTAGTCATTACTCTAGAATATAGCCTTAATAGAATATATTAAAGATTATATGGACTTGGATATTATGACTTGGAAATCTACTGCCTTGTGCTCTGCAAGCATGTACATGGAACACACACACACAGAGAGATTAAGAGGGAAGAAAGGAGGGAAGAAGGGAGGGAAAGAAGGAAGGAAGGAAAGAAAGTAGGGAGGGAGGGAAGGAGGGAGAGAAGGAAGAAGGATGGAAGAATGGGGAATAAGAGGGAGGGAGAAATGAAGGAGGAAGGAGAGAAGGAAGAAGGGATGGAAGAAGGAAGAAGGAAGGAGGGAAGGGAGAAAAGAGGGAAGGAGGGAGAAGGATGGAGCGAGAAAGAAGGAAGGAGGAAAATAGGGAGGGATGGAGGGAGAGTACAAAAGGAAGAAGGGAGGAAGGGGGAGGGAGGGAAGGAGGAGGAGCTGAAGATGAAGAAAAAGAAGAGATGGAGGACAGATAATGCTATCCATGCTTCTATAATAAAATAAATAATTAGAGGCTATGCTTTGCCTCCAACGGCAAGACTAAGCCACCATATATTGTATATAGTTGAATTTTGAAATTTTCTTAAGAAAGTTGTTTATATCAAAAATATTGTCTCTCCTTTGTGATATTCCTTAAAGTCTTAATTCTATCTTTTTAACGTTCTTAAAGAGGTATTCAAAGAGGGAGAATCACCCCATTATTTCTGGGTTTGTTTACTATTCTTCTTATTTTTCCTCTTGGAAGAGCCAAAGGATTTTGATGACATGGGATCATTTTTTATCAGGAAGGAGATTTAGTGAAACCGCCATAAAATCGACCATTCAATAAAGAGAAAGAAACTGCCTGGTATACATTCAGGCAAAAAGAAAAATAAATAAAGTAAGTCACTTTTAAAAATGTTGGGCTACATCTGCTAGCTCATTCAGAATGACAGTGTTTAGTTTTTCCTCATGTTCCTAACCCCAGCACTTTGGGATGTTGAGGCAGGAGGACTGCCGGAGGTCAGGAGTTTGAGACCAGCCTGAGCAGCATAGCGAGAGCTTGTCTCTAAAGAAATAAAATGGAAAAGTAGCTGGCTGTGGTGGCTCACCCTTGTCATCCCAGCACTTTGGAAGGCTGAGACAGGAGGATTGCTTGAGACCAGGAGTTTGAGACCAACCTGGACAACATAGCGAGATTCTGTCTTTACAAAATAATAATAATAATAAAAATGCTTTAAAAACAATGATAGGGAAACAGTGACAACACAACAAAGAGGTGCACCTGCCCAGTCGCCGGTGCTAACTGCGTATAACAAACTCTTGCAGCCGTTAAAGGGGCTCAAGGCGGTTCTTCTCTCTTCAGCCTGCGGGCGTCCCGCCGTCAGCTGTGGGCGCGCAGGCAGCTTTGCCAAAAGCCAGTTGAAGCTCCACCTCCCAGAGCTGGAAGGAATCGGCTTCTCAGTTCTGCAGAAAGAGGAGGCTCCTTGCTCGCCTCCCCGCTCGCGACCTCGACGCTGGGCCTCCTCCAAGAGCCTCTGGGCCAGCGCCCCGGGCCTGCGGACAGACTTGGCCCAGGCGCGCCAGCCTTCAAGGCTCACTGAATGCCCCCGCTACTTGGAGATCCCAGGAACTCGTCCCAGAGAACCCCAGTCCCAGGTGCGCGGAAAGTCGAGACCCCCCCCCGGAAACAGCTGCGACCCCTGGGAAGGCAGGGTGGGCGGACGGGGCTGTCTGCCTTACTCCTTGCGGGGGTGGGGGGGCGACTACCTGAAGTCACTGGAGAGTGCCCTGCGGCCCTGACCAGCTTCCAGAGCCCGCTCGGTCGCGCGGGTAGTCAAATGACAGGCGGCTCGGGTCGTCCCCGCGAGTCTCCGCCACTTGGGACTCGGACTCAACCCCCCTCTGTATCTCTAATGATGACTTTCCCAGTGTTTCGCTTGGCCCGGTGCACTCTGGGCATTGGCTTGCCTCTTTTCCAGGGACAACTTGGGTCAGAAAAGGAGGAGGGGAGGAGGAGAAAGAGGAGGAAGAAGAAAGCGAGGAGGAGGGGTGGGAGAAGGAGGAAGAAGTGGGGGAGGAGGAAAGAGAAGCGGAGGAGGAGAAGAGGAGGAGAAGAAGAAAAGGAGAAGAAAGAGGAGGAGGAGAAAGAGAAGGGGAGGAAGAGGAGGAGGAGGGGAGGCTTGGAGTCCCCGAGTCGGAGGACTTGGAAAGAGACCCCTGGCGTGTCCTTCCCCGGCTCTGACTGCAAGACCAGAGTCAGCTTCCCTTTGGAATCCCATAGGCAACTTCTTAGTAACAAGAGACTTAGGGTACAAGGTAGCTAGAGAGGGTGAGGGAGGAAGGCAGGCGTGGAAGATCTGGGTGTTCATGACCCCGATTCAGAAGCACCTTTTTTCGAGGAGTCCCCGCTGACAATTCAGCTCCTTAAAATAGTGCCAGGGGACAGTTCAAAGTGTCCAAGACCTGTGTCCCCCAGTTCCCTTGGGCGACTCCCTGCACCCCCACCCCCCCCACCCCCACGCGCCCGGGTCCCCTCGGTCCTCACCTGCCCTTGGGAAGCCGCCACACGCGGGAGTACTGTGCCCGGAGCATCTGCGGGGCCGGAGAGCGCGAGTCACGGCCTGGAGTCCGCCGGGGCCATGCCCTTCCTGGGGCCGGGGGCAAGGCGGCTCAGCTTCCCAGCGCGGCGCAGCGAGCCGGCGCCCTTTTATCCCTGGCGCCGCCAGGCTTCCCAAGTCCACGCCTCGGCCCACCCCCACCCTGCCCCACCCCGGGGAGACGGGGCGTGAGGGCCTAGCCAAGGGACCCTGGCCGCGCCGCCGCCGCCTTTCCGAGCGCTCAGCCCTCCTCCCGCGTCTTCATCGTGCCTGGCCACGGGTGGGCACGGCTCGCCCGGACGCGGACAGCCCAGGGAAGGAGGGACCTCGGTCTGAGAGAAAGTCCTGGAACCCAGGAGGAAAGGAGAGAAGCTGGAGCGCGGCGGGGGAGCGCGCTCTTCCCTGATCAGCTGCAAACGTTTCTCTCCTTTCAGGGAAAGGAGTGGGGTTCCTGCCGATCCAGCTCCAGGCAAGTCGCCTCTGGCATCCCGGGAGCTGCAGGAAAGGCTGCAACGTGAGACCCACCGCCACGCCCTCCCGCCTCCCCTGGCCTCCCTCCCCTCGCCCAGGATCCTCCTGCCAAAAAGGTGGAACACTCTCTCCTCTTGCACGGGGAGGCCTGGGGGGGAAGAGTGAGCTCAGGGGGCCTTGGAGAGCCTGGTGATCCTCCCTGGGGGACAGGCAGGAAGCAGAGGCTGAAGAGGACAGATATGTCCTTATTCCAGGGACCTGGAGAGGAGGAGGAGGAGGAGAAGTCAGACCTGGAAAAGGTGGAGAGGGGTTGGGCAGGACCCTCAGTCAGCAGAGCCTACCGGAGCCAAGACAGGATAGAAGCACCCACCTGACCTAAAGAGAAGAAAAGGAGGTGTTCAGAGGCCAGGAAAGGGACCAACGCAGATGTCCGGCCTGTACCCAGCACCCTGCCAGGGACTGTCAGGGAAAGAAAAGAAATCTAAAAGGAGTTGCTTCCCATGAATGCAGTGTGGCGCTAAATTCCTCCTGAGAAAATCTACCTGTAGGATGGCAGGCTCACTATTAGGGTTATGGGCTCCACAGAAGCCCAAACCTCACCATCACACAATGTACCCATATAACAGATCTGCACATGGACCTCCTGCACCTGAAATTTAAAAAAAGACAAAACAAAAAAAACAAAACAACTAACAAAGATTCTAGGAATTCCTCAGTGCCTATCCCTCATTCCTAGGGTGGCTTTGGCGGAGTTTGCAGTGAACAGACACCAGTTCATACATGGAGATTTACTACTTTTTTTACTTTACTTTTCAATATATGTTGACATCGATCCAAGGACTCGTCACATGATGACTTCAGGTAACATCTTTTTTGTCACACCCAAAGCCCACTGATTAGATTACAAAAACAAACAAATGTATCCCAAACCTGTCCCCAGAATATCTCATTATCCCTGTCAACCATGCTACCATCCACCTAGTCAGCTGAACTGGAAGCTCAAACCAGCTTTGCCTTCTGCTGCTCCTTCTTGTTCTCCTCATAGTCAACTGGTTACCATGTCTATTAGATCTTGACGCCTAAGAATCTTTGGGCCCAGCAGCCTCTTCCCACCGCTTTTCTGGCTGCAGGAGCATGGATATGTCTTAGCTTCTGCCAGCTCTTCCTCCACCAGTTCTGTCTTCATTCATCCCCTTCCCACCTCACCAGTCCATCTCTAAAACCTAGAGGACTGTTATTGTCTTCAAATCAAGTCTGAAGCTCTCTGTGGATGGCCATGCCATGCCTTGTGTTTCTGAGCCTGTCCCAGGGATCTCGGTTTTGCTAATCTTTCCTTTGTTAGATACACTGTTTCACTCTGTTGGCTGGAGTGCAGTGGTGTGATCATAGCTCACTGCAGCCTCAAACTCCTGGACTCAAGTGATCTTTCTGCCTCAGCCTCCTGAGTAACTGGGACTACACATGCATGCACCCACATCCAGATAATTTATTTAATTTATTTTTTGTAGAAATGGAGTCTTGGTATGCTGCCCAGGCTGGTCCCAAACTCTTGGCTTCAAATGATCTTCCCATCTCAGCCTCATAAGTAGCTGGGACCCTAGGAGTGTGTCACCACACCCAGATGATGATTTTGACTTTTTATAGAGATGAGGTCTTGGTCTCAATTCCTGGGCTCAAGTGATCCTCCTGCCTCAGCCTCCCAAGGTGCTGGGATTATAGACATTAGCCACTGTGCCTGGTCTACTTTTTATGCCATGGTAGCTTCTTGAGATCTGTGGAGTTGCACAGAACTCAGTTTACATGAGGTGTTCCACTGAATGAATGAATAAATAAATGTGTGAATGAATGAGGTACAATTCTATGAATAAATGTCTAGATTTTCCTGCAGTAAAGAGCTCTGTTTAAGCAGATTATCCAGAATTTTTTTCTTGGAATACTTAATAAATCGTATCTACAAATACCTCCTAAGACTTGTGCTACATGAATGACTTTCACTCCAAACATCATTTATGAGTGTGGATGAAGGCATAGATTTTCAGAAATGATATGGATAACTCAAACATAATGGCTTTAATTCCTCTTCTGTGTTAAGCAAATAAAATATCAAGTCAATTAATTTATTTCTACTTTGAAATTTTCACACATGACATGAGGGGGAGGGAAGAGTGAGAAGAGGCTGCATGTGGGTACTGGGTTTTAGCTTGGGGTGATAGAAATGTTTTGGAACTTGACAGAGGGGATGGTCACACAACATTGTGCAATACACAAAATACCTCCCAATTGTTACTTTAAAATGGTTTATTGTATCATGTGGATTTCACCTCAATAAATTTTTTTATCTTTCTAATACATATTTTTTATTTTAAAATTGTGGGGTACAGTTAAGGGTTAGGTATACAAATGTGTATTGTGCAGGTACCTTTGTTGATGAGGTGTGCCCCCCCATCCCCAGACAGATATCAACTACCGTTAATCCCACCTCCCTTCCCTTCCCTGCCCCCCCCCATAGTTTCCTGCCACTGTCAATCCTTTTCTTATAGTATATAATAGTTGTTCAAGGTCCACTTATGTGTGAGAACACGTGATACTCAGATCTTTGTTACTGTGAGAGATCACTCAGTAATTTTTTTTTAAATATCACACATGCCAAAAAAATGTAGATTGGAAAAAAATCACAGTAATTCACTTGTACAATAAATACATGAGTAAAGTATGTATTACTGAATCTAATCATTCAGTAATTTTTTAAAAAATCAATATTTTGATGTATTTTGTTTTTTCATTTTTACGATTGTCCTGCCAATGGTTGCCTGCTTACTGGACCATTTGCTCCTGAGGGAGGAATCCTATTTCATGAATCATTGAACCCCTTGAAGCTCCAACAGAGCTCTTGGAGTACAGGAGGCTTGGAGGACATGTCAATTCAATTAAATTTGTGTATTTGCTGATAATAATGATTGGGTGAGGGGCAGTTTGATCCTTGTTGCTACATAACGTGCTTTGAGTAACAGGATCATGCTGAGCTCAGTAATCACAAGAGGTCAGAGGCTTCCCAGGAGCCAAATGAGGGGAACCTGAAGTGTTGCAACATGCAGCATGGGGCACCAAGTGAGTTTTATCAGCTATGGCTTTTCCTTGTTTCTGTGTTGAGAGGCACTTAGTTCCCTGCCTGAACCAGAATTGACAATATGCATTCATGGTCAAGGATGGCCTGTGTCTTTCAGATACAGAGGAAGTCTGAGAGCATTAAAAATGGCTCCTTTTTTTCTAAGAAGGCCGATGGCGCCATTTACATGGGCAGCCAGTGTTGTCTGCTGAGAAACCCCTGCGGCAGGCTGACAGCATGCAGCTTTTTTATTTTTAAATTTTAGATTCAAGGTGTACATGTGTAGGCTTGTTGCTGGGACATGTCACGTGACATTGAGGTTTAGGCTTCTGTTAAACCCATCACCCAAAGAGTGAGCGTGATGTCCTACAGGCAGTTTTTCAGTCCTTCCCCTCCCTCCCTCCCCACTTTAAGGGATCCCAAGTGTATGTTGTTCTGTCCTTATGTCCACGTGTACCCAGTGTTTAGCTCCCACACATAAATGACAACATGTGGTATTTAGTTTTCTGTTTCAGCATTAATTCGCTTAGGATAACGACCTCCATCTGGATCCATTTTGCTGCAAGCAACATAATCTTGCCCTTTTTTATGACTGTGTAATATTCCATGGTGTTCACGGACCACATTTGCTTTATCCAGTCCACCATGGATGGGCCGCTGAATGGGTTCCGTGTGTTTGCCATTCTGGATAGTGCTGCCTGCAGCTTCTGAAAGGCAGTGCATGATTGAGAAATGTCTTCTCTTTACATTGACCATTCCCCCCAGACCTGTGAGTGCAGAAGGAAATCCTAACAGGTATGCCAGGTCATTTCCCGTTTCCAACCCTGACTTGTGACCATTGCCTAATTTCCCTCTAGGAATGTGGAGACAGTGAACAATTTGCAGCTCAGAACTCCTGGCAGACCCTGACTGTGGGAGGCATCATCTTTCTGCCTGGTCTGCACCATCATACGCTTTCTGAAATCTGCTCTCCTTGTGAGGTGAGTAGAGCTTCTTTTAGCCAACAGTAGGGCAAGAGGTAATTGAGTCACACAGACAGCAGGCTCAGACCACCCATTCCTCATGCCTGCTCTTTTTTGGCTGGGTGGCCTAGGAAACAGTATACATATTTTATTATTATTATATTTTTAGGTACAAGATCTTGCTCCACTATTCAGGTTGGAGTGCAGTGGTGCAATAATAGCTCACTGCAGTCTCCAACTCCTGTCCTTAAGCAGTCCTTCCACCTCAGTCTCCCTAGTACCTCAAACTACAGGCACACACCACCACATCTGGCTAATTTTTTAATTATTTTAGAGATACAATTTCTCTATGTTTTCCAGGATAGTCTCGAACTCCCACCCTCAAGCAATCCTCCTGCCTTGACTTCCCAAAGTGTTGGGATTATAGGCGTGAGCCACTGCATCCAGCTAATTTTTATTTTTGTAGAAACAAGGTCTTGCTATGTCAGCAGGCTGGTCTCAAACTCCCAGCCTCAAGCAATCCTCCTGCCTCAGCCTCCCAAAGTGCTGGGATTACAGGTGTAAGTCACTGCACCCAGCCAGTTCACCCTTCCTAAAACCAGCTTTCTCCAGGGGAAAATGAGGATGATTTTACCTTTTGTGGCAGCTGTAGACAGAAAACAACCCTGTGTAGAGAGCCCTGAATGTGGTACCTGCACCACATCTGTAGTTAATACATAGAACCCAGCAAAACTACCATCATTTATTTTCACTTTATGGACTGTCTTTCATCTTCTTACCCAACTTTTACTCCCAGGCAGAGTCTCCGGGGGTGCATTGGCTGCTTCTTGCATGAGTTCCAAAGGGCCCTGACTTCAGTGTGAGAGTCTAATATTCTGAAGGACTCCTTGGAACATCGTGTAATTTTCTTAACAGGGATTGTAAAAGGAACTTTTTTGAGTCATGTGACTGCATGCCCCGCTGCTTCCAGCCTCTATAATCAGAGAAAGGGTTGACCCCAAATACACTAGCATAAGTGGAAGAAAAAAAAGTCTATACAGGAAATCTCTACTCCGAATTCACGAGCTTGCATAGCTTGGAAATCCCAGGGGTGGACTCACAGCTAGGGGGGCTGTATCTTGACTTGAGCAGAAACAGACTTTCAGGAATGTTCCGTGGGAAACTTGCCCTGGTCTGTCTAGGGTAAACCTTAAATGATAACACAGGCTACTGACAATCTCCATGAAGACAAGAGTGTTTTTGTTTGGCTTTGTGCGTCCATAGCCAAGTGGGTAGAAGTCTTCCATCCGGTTGCATGGACCAAAACACTTCCAGATTTTCTTAGGGGTGCATTTTAAAAATAGAATGGCAGTGTGGAAAATGAGTAAATAAATAAAAGGTATGTGTCAGAGGAACTACCGTGGTTTCCTGAGCATGGTTGGTTCATCTCTGCAAATTAGACAGGAGAAGATTATGCTTCTGTCGAACCCATCACCCAAAGAGTGAACAGGTACCCAGCAGGTAGTTTTGGGGCAGCGGGCTACAGAGAAAATTAGGTGCGTGGATGTGACCTCGGTGTGACTCCCCATGGGCAGGCATGCTTATCAGGATTTTGGGGCATAATAGAAGCCATTTCTCCCTCATTGGCTCTTATAGGAGCCAGTAGCATTGAGAACAATGGAAGTGGCAGACATATGGCTCTTTGCATCTCCGAAGTTTCACTTGATAGAAAATGAACTATAAGAGCTGAAATCGTGGCATTTGATTCCCCTTCTCCCTGCAGACCCAATGGGCCAATGAATTTCAGACAGAAGTAGACCAGGGGACGTCAGCAAAAATATGAAGGAATCCTTTCTAAGACCTCAACTCTGGATGATGATTTGGCATAAACCAAGACTCATGTCACTTTTCAAAATACAAATTACAAGCAATGCCTTACACCTGTGATCCCAGTGCTTTGGGAGCCTGAAGCTGGAGGTTTGCTTGGGGACAGGAGTTTGAGACCAGCCTGGGAAGCATAGCAAGACCTCATCTCCACAAAGAAATAACAATAATGATAATTAGCTGGGTGTGGTGACACATGCCTGTAATCCTAGCATTTTGGGAGGCCGAGGAGGGAGAATTGCTTGAAGCCAGAAGTTTGAGAACAGCCTGGGCAACATAGCAAGACCTCATTTCTATGAAATAATAAAAATAATAATGATGATGATAATAATAATAATTAGCCAGGTGTGGTGTCACATGCCTGTAATCCCAGTACTTTGGGAGACTGAAGCAAGAGGATCTATTGAGGTCAGGAGTTTGAGACCAGCCTGAGAAACATAGCAAGACCTCATCTCTACAAAAATTAAAAAATTATCTGGGACGTGGTGGCACACACCTGTAGTCCCAGCTACTTGAGAGACTGAGCCCAGGAGGTCAAGTCATGATGGTACCACTGCACTCCAGCCCAGGCAACATAATGAGACCCTAAATTAAAAGAAAAAGAGTTATTCTTAAAATAGAGAAGAAGAAATACATCCATAGTGACCCTTGATCCTCTCTGCATATGCATGATAGTGAAATGTACTGAGATTTACCCTATTATAAATACAGGTGTGTGTTTGTAAGTAGATAGGCTTAGAGATTCAAGAAAACTCAAGCAAAATTCAAAGGCGTTCTAAAGCATCTCAAAGAAGTATCAAAACATGTTGGAACATGATATTGAGAGATATAAATAGAATTCACTTATGAATTAAATGAAAGAAACACATGCCTCAAAATGGCTGAGAAAATTAAACTTCTAAACATTGCTTTGAATACCTTCCAAAGAAGAAAAAGGCAAAGGAAATATTTAGCTTAAACAAAAACTGTGTGGTTTGGTAATGATTCTTAATTAGCCTTGGAGTTTGGATACAATCTGTATGTTTCCTGTGACTGCCATAACAAATTTTCTCAAACTACATGACTTAAAAAAACAGAAATGTGTCATCTCACAGTCCTGGAGGCCAGAAGGCTGAGGTCAAGGTACCTCAGGGCCAGCTCCATCCGGAGGCTCCAGGGAAGGATCCTTCCAGCCTCTTCCAGCTCCTGGGGCCTCCAGGAATCCCTGGGCTTGTGGTCACATCACCCTAGGTTCTGTCTCTGTCTCCATGTGGCCTTCTTTCTGTGTCTGTGTCTCTGTTTCTGTCTCCTATGAGGACACTGGTCATGGAATTTAAGGCCACCCAGTCCAGGATGGTCTCATCTCGAGATCCTCCCATCTGCAGAGACCCTATTTTCATTTTTTTTTTTTTGAGTTGGAGTCTCACTCTGTCGTCCAGACTGGAGTGCAGTGGCTGCTTCCGGCCACTGCAGCCTCGACCTGCTGGGCTCCGGCGATCCTTCCACCTCAGCCTTCCGAGTAGCCAGAATTACAGGCACGCGCTACCATGCCCAGCTAATTTTTGATTTATTGTAGAGATGAGGTCTCGCCAAGTTGCCCAGGTGGGTCTTGAACCTGCGGGCTCAGGCAATCCATTCACCTTGGCCTCCCAAAGCACAGGATTACAGGCTGAGCCACCAAGCCCAGCTGAGACCCTATTTTCAAGTAAGGTCCTATCACAGGTTCTGGGGTCAGGACATGAGCATATCTTTTGGGTCACCATTCACCCCACTGCAGTTGTGTCCAGCTCCTTCTGGAGGCTCCAGGAGAGGATCCTTCCCACCTCTTCCAGCTCCTGGGGGCTCCAGGCATCGCTGGACTTGTGCCTCCATCTCCACATGGCCTCCTCCTCTGTGTCTCTGTCTCCCCTTCTGTCTCTTAGAAGAACACTTGTCATTGGATTTAGGATGTGGCTTTCTGCAGAATGACCTCATCATAATGTATTATATCTGCAAAGACCTTATTTCCAAATGAGATCTCATTCTGATATGACAGATGGACACACATTGTGTAGGGACACTCTTCAACCCAGTACCGTAGTGCCTTAGTCTGTTTGTGTTGCTGTAGAGGAATGCCTGAGGCTGGGCAATTTATAAAGAAAAGAGGTATGTGGCTCATGGTTCTGCAGGCTGTACAAGAAGCATGGCATCAGCATCTGTTTCTAGTAAGGACTTCAAGCTGCTTCCACTCATGGCAGAAGGGGAGCCGGTTTTTACAAAATTACATGAGGATAGTGGAGTTCGGAGAGGGAGGGAGGGAGGAAGGAAGGGAGGGAGGGAAAGAGGAAAGGAGGGAGGGGAGAGGGAGGGAAGGAGGCTGAGAGAGAGAGACAGAGACAGAGAAAGAAGGGGAGACAGAAAAAAAGAAGAGTCAGACAAAGAGAGAGGAGAGAGAGACAGAGAGACAGAGGGAGTGAGAGAGAGAGAAACACACAGGAAGGGAAAGAGACAGAGGGAGAGCTAGAGAGAGCTAGAGAAAGAGCTAGGGAGAGGGAGAGAGACAAATAGAGAAAGAGATAGAGAGGGAAAAAGAGAGAGGGAGGGAAAGTGAGAGATAGGGATATAGAGAGATAGAGGGATACACACACACACACGCACACACACACACACACACACACACACACACACTCCTATAGATAGATAAACAGAGAGGTAGAGAGCTAAAGAGATATATGGAAACAGAAACAAAAAAGGAGATAGAGAGACAAATAGAGATATCTCTCTCCCCATTAAACGCTAACTCCCCATTCTCTCCTTCCCCAGCCCCTAGCACCCACCATTTGACCTTCTCTCTCAATGAATTTAGCTATTCTGATGACTTCACATAAATAACAACAGGCACGGTTTGTCTTTCTTCTTGCCTGGCTTGTTTCACTCAGAATAATGTTCTCAAGGTTCATCCTTGTAGTACATTATGTCAGAATGTTCTTCCTTTTTAAGGATGAATAAAATTCCTGTTTTTAATGTACCCCATTTTCTTTGTCTGTTCATCTGTTGTTGGACACTCGGCTTCCTTCCACCTTTTCGTTACTGTGAATAGTGCTTCTATGACCATGAGTGTGCAACCTACTACTCAAGTATTTCAAGAAAAATAAAAAGTCAGGCACACATTAGATACATCCCATAAAGAAAAGAGGAAGGAGGATACATTTATCTACAATGGAAAAAAAAGAAAGGAAAAAAACTCTTACCGGCTTTTGACTTATTTTTAAAATCAGAAAGCCACACTAGATCAACAGAAACCGAGCAGAATTTTCAAACATTTGAAAGAACATTACTTATGACAAGTCTTCCTGGAATTATGGACATGTGTGATTGCCAAAATTTATGTTTCAAACACATTTTCTGGAAAAGTGCATTGTCAAGAACATACTCTTGCAAGAAAACAAACAAACAAACAGACAAACAAACAAAACCTAGTCACATGGAATAAAAGTCTGGGGAGAACAAAAAACACGGAATAAGAGAAGCAGTATCAATAATCAAGAGTGCATTAAGAGTGTGCCCCACGCAAGAAAGAAATCCCTGCAGCTTAGAATGGATGGACAGAGGACTCCACAGAGAACATCTTGTCTGCATTGCATGTTTGGAAGGAAGTGAAGGTGACATGTCTCTTCCTGATGGATGTGGGATAGATGAAAAGCAATTAAAAACTTCAAGAAAACAAAAGCTGGGCAGAAATGCTGTGAAACTTACAGGTTGATTTTAACTGATTCATTATACTTCTTTGGAAAATGGAAGTCCACGAATCACAGAGTTACTTTCAGTGACGGATCAACCAGCTGTTCCTGTCATGGATGCATGACCTGTGATTCGACTCCTGGGTTGAATGTGTGAAAGTTGAGAGGGAGAGTCATCCCTTCACCAATCATCAAAACCAGTACTCCATCGGTAAGGTGATATATCTCTCTATCTATATATTATATATATAATAAATATAATAATATTATTATTATTATTATTATTAAAAACGGAAGAACCAACAGACAGAGCTGGGTTTCACTTTGTTTTTATTATAGTGTTGTGTTGTATTATTAATAAAAGACATATTCACCCATGAGTTTTGGCTTTGATTCTTTTTTCTGAAAATGATTGGTTCTGAAAATCATTCTGAAATTGGTTCTGAAAACGATTGGTCATTGTTTATGACCAGTGTTTTCTCATTTATTTCTCAGGCATAATCATTACAAAGACAAGCATTGGCATTAATGTTTATGCTTTTGTTACTTAAAATATTTCAAATGGCATGCATCCATATATACATGTTTTGGCTATATATAAAAATACACAAGGAAGTTAAAAGAAATTACTAAAGGTCACTCAATGTTTATTTCTAGAAGAAAAGAGAGGCAGTAGATATAAAAGCTTAGTGTTTGCATTTTTTTGTACTCTATACATTATTAGTTTTATACCAAGAAGGGGGATTTGTTTGTTTTAGAAGGAATGCTTTCTGATTTTCATTAAAAAAAGACCACTGATGTTTTATTGCCTTGATGTTTAAACTTAAAGCCATTAAGAAATAAGAGGTTAACCTAGTTAAACTTCTAAAAGACCCACGGCACATACTGCTTTTCATCTTATGTTTTTTTTCTTTTAATTTGGAACAACCTTTTAATAGAAAATATTACTCATTTAAAAGAAATGTGTCTGGAGTGTAGTAATTCCTTGAGTTTCACTTTCTATTTTGAGGTAAAATTCTTATAACATAGAAATGACTATTTTAAGCATTTTAAAGTGTACAATTAAGTGGCATTTAGTGCATTCACAACATTGTACAATTAACACCACTGTTTAGTTCCTAAACATTTTCCAAAAGGAAATCACATGCTGCCTTCTTGCCGGCCCCTGGTAACCACTAATCTGTTTTCTTTCTCTATAGATTTGTCTTTTCTTGAAATTAAATGCACATGGAATTACCCAATATTTTTTTGTTTTGCAACTGTCTGCTTTCACCAGTCATAATGTTCTCAAGGTTTATCCATGTTGTAGCAGGGATTAGGACTTCATTTCTTTTCATGGCTGAATAATATTCTGTTGTGTGAATTGAACACATTTTGTTTATTCTTCCATCCTTGGTTGGATAGGTAAACTTAAGTGCAATGCTCTTTAGAAAATAACCAGGTATGTCAGCCTCCATCTTTGATCCAAGTGAAAAAGGCATGGAGGCTATACATCAAGAAACGACCACTTGTGAATACAAATTGTGGAACATCCAAAAGCCACTCAACAACCACACACCTTGGATTTCTCCGGGTACAGGTGAGTTTTGTAGCCTCTAATTCCTGGGCTCAAAAGATACTCCCACCTCAGCCTCCTGAGTATCTGGGACCACAGGCATGTACTACCATGCCTGGCTAATTTTTTTTTAATTTCTCTCTCTCTCTCTCTCTCTCTCTCTCTCTCTCTCTCTCTCTCTCTCTCTCTCTCTCTCTCTCTCTCTCTTTTTGTAGAGACAGGTCTCGCCATGTTACCCATGCTGATCTTGAAATCCTGGCTTCAAGAAATCCTGCCATCTGGGCCTCCCAAAGCACTGGGATTACAGATGTGAGCTACCACTTCTGGTCTCTACCTGTAACTTGCTTCAATACAACTATATTTAAAAAGAAATGACAAAGTGTGTTCACTATGAAAACTGCTACCTGTAGCCTAGAAAGAGCTGTACCATATTTTAGCAGTTTCCAAGTTAAACAACAGAAAATAAAACTCAAAGCCATTTATTTGCCTGAGTTTGATATCATATGTTAGTGGAAAAAGATATTTTAAACCTGTCTGTGCCTGTCGAAGATATGAATAGAGCAACGGATCCCATCTTGAGGTGGGTATATACTCAAATAACTGTGCACTTATCACAAAAACAAAACACATAAGACCCCTCTTATCTGCAGCTTTGCTATCTGCAGTTTGGATGATGGTGGACCAGTGTTGTTCTTGACTTCACCACAGAAAGGAATTTCAGAGCAAGTCCAAAGGAAAATTCAAAGGAAATTTTATTAAAGTAAAAGAAATAAGACAGTCCCATTCCTGTGCAGGGGACTTGTTTTTAAATGATTACTTTTAGCATATTTATAAAATGTGTTGCATATAACATGTTCCGGGAAGGTTGTCAATTAGCAATTTCTGTCTGCAATTGCTGCTTGAGAATAAAGCAGCATTGTTACTGTTTAGAGGAGTTTATCCTATAAGGGCATATGGTTGCATAATCATTAAAAGTTGTCACATATAGCATGTTCTGGGAAGGTTGTCCATGCATGCACAAAGAGTTAACATGTCTAGACATACATCACATGTAACATTAGCATCTTAAATCTTCACCCGTATGTATGTTTTTTAATTATTAAAATGAGCAAAAACTCATGGTGAGGCACCATTTAAGGTAGTGTGCATGTGTCCCATTGGGGACTTTCTCTCTAGGTCCATCTTTTTTTTCAACAGGATGCCATATTCCCCAGGTGACCACAACATAAGCATCAGGCAAGTCTCCTGGCTCTTGTGACCATAGGTGTATCTTCCAAGCTTCCTTGTCCAGAACAGATGCAGGATCGCCCTGTGCTATGTACCTTGCCTCAGTTACATTTACCCATGGTCAGTAGAGGTCTAAAAATATTACACAGAAAATTCTAGAAAAAAATTCATCAGTTTTATATTGCATGCTGTTCGGAATAGCATTGTGAAACCTCACAACTTTGAGCTTCATCCCACCTGGGAAGTTAATTCTGTCTTTGTCTTGTGCTCCCCACTGTCTACACTGCCTGCTCACTCATCACTTGGAAGCATTGTTTGCTATCAGATGACTGTCGATATGTGGCAGTGCTTGTGTTCAAATCACCTTTATTTTGCTAAATAGTGACTTCTGTAGGGATGCTGGCAACTTGGATATGCCAAAGAGAGCCTGTTCTGTGCTTGTTTCCAGTGAAGAGTGAATATTCTCAACTTTAAAAAAGCAAAAAGAAGGAAGACTTAGTTTGCTGAATTGTAGAGTAATGATGGATCTTATGCCTGAGAAACTGTGAAGAAGAAAAAAGAAATCTATGTTAGATTTTTGTTGAAACTGCAAAAGTTATGGCCACCCTGCATGATTCATGTTTAATGCAGATGGAAAAGGTTTTAAATGTGTGGGCAGAAGACATGAACAGAAATGTGTTTCAATGGACGGCAGTTGGGTTCGATACTATCTAAGGTTATAGACATCTACTGGGGATCTTGAATAAGGATAAGGGGGTTCTGCTATAGACAGGAAATTAATTCACCTAGAACTCAATTCTAGACCCAAAAGAACTTTGTGCTATCTGCCTGGAATATTTGCTTATGTATCCAAAGCCAGGTACTAGGTGAATTACCATGATGCTGTGGTTTGTTTATTTATTTTATACTTATTTTTGAGTAGAGCCTTACTCTTTCACCCAAGCTAGAGTGCGGTGGCATGATCATGGCTCACCATAGCCTCAACCTCCTTGGCTCAGGCAATCCTTCCGCTTCAGCCTCCCTAGTAGCTGGGACTACAGGCATGCATCACCACACCCAGCTGATTTTTTTATTTATTGTAGGGACGAGGTCTTGCCATGTTGCCCAGGCTGTTCTTGAACTCCTGGGCTCAAGCGATCCTCCGGCCTCAGCCTCCCAATGTGCTGGAACTATAGGCGTGTGTCACCATGCCTGGCTAATTTCTTGATTTATTGCAGGGGCGATGTCTTGTCATGTTGCCCAGGCTGATCTTGAACTCCTGGGTTCAGGAAATTCCCACCTTAGCCTCACTAGCAGCTGGGATTATAGGAGCATGCTATCACAGCTGGCTAATTTTTTGATTAATTGTAGAGATGAGGTCTTACCATGTTGCTCAGGCTGGTTTTGAACTTCTAGACTCCATCAATCCTCCTGTCTTGGCCTCCCGTGGTGCTGGAATAAAAGCATGAGCCACTGCTCCCAGTCGATGCTGTGATTTATAATAAGAAATAATATATTTGGTCTTCATACAGGCTCCTGGTACATGTTCCTAACACCCTTGGGATCTCTGAAGTGCTCAGTGTCTTTTTTGTACACTAATGGTGACAGGAGCCTGGAGCTCCAGAGTATCCTCAGGATGGGGGCTGATTGCCAGAGAAATTAACCATATGATTGATTAGAGGGTTGAACTCTTCAGTTCCTGACCTTGAGAAAGAGAGAGGCTGAAGGTTGAGTTGATCACAGTTTGCCAATGATGTGATCAGTCATGCCTACTTAATGAAGATTCTACAAAATCCCAAAAGAACAGTGTTCAGAGAGCTTCTAAGTTGTTTGGAAAGTGGGGTTCAGAGAGGGCATGAAAGAGCCACACCCCTTCTCACCTCATCCCCTCTGTGTCTCTTCATGTGTCTATTCATCTGAAGTCTTTCAAATATCCCTGTAATAAATTGGCAGAAGTAAGTGTTTCCTTGAGTTTTGTGAGCTGTTCTAGCCAATGAATAGTAGCATAGAAGGAGGACGTGAGAACTTTTACTTTATACTTGATCAGAACCATGGATATAACACCTGTGATTGGCATCTGAAGTGGGGACCAGTCTTGCAGGACTGAACCCTTCCCCTTCAGGGTCTGTGCTGGCTCTAGTTAATGTTAGAATTAAACCTCAATTGCAAGGCACCCAATTGGTGTCCATTAAAGAACTCATGCATGGGAAAAAAGAAAAAAAATCCACACATGTGGTGTCAGAAGGGTTGTACTAAGTTTGTGAGAGTCCAAAAAGTGGTTTGATTTTTTTCTTCTCAAACAGTTGTCAACATCACAACAATGACAGATCACAGTACCAAGAGGCTATCTTCCCAGCAACTTTCAGAAGATAATCAGGTACAGGAACACCATTGGGCAGAGATAATCTATGAGCAGATTGTTTTATACTTTGTGCTTCCCCAAGATTCAGTGTTCATTCCTGGAAAGGACTCTGGGAGCTCATCAGTGAAGTGTCTATTTGAAACCATCACCTTTGCTGTTCTCCTGAAGCGACTGAACCCTCCACATTCTCAAGCATGTGGTGGGAACTTGATGAAAACCCAAGGGTATGATGAAAACTCATATGGAAAATATTTGCACAGCAAGCATGGACCCCTCATTTTATTAACTTTCAGCATAGTCTGCCGGGTGCAGTGGCTCATGCCTGTAATCCCAACACTTTGGAAGCCTGAAGCAGGAGGATTGCTTGTGCCCAGGAGTTCAAGACCAGCCTGCACCACATAGCAAGACCTCATCTCTACCAAACATCCCCCCCAACAAAAACAAAGAAAACAAAGCAAAACAAAAAATCTTCTCAGCATAGTCTACATTTTCTGGGTGAGTAAGTTAATATAGCTATATATTATTCCTCTGTTTATGTATACATCCATCCATATGCCTATCAGTCTATAAATTGTCCATCTATGGATATACATCTAATACCTATCAATTATTTAATTAACATTCATCTATAAATTATTCATCATTTACCCATCTACCACCTATATTACCGATGTATCTTTCATCTATGTTTATCTATCTACCACTTATACTTGAGATAAGTGGAAAAGAAATATTTCACTGATTTGAGAAAAATATAGCCTTCTTCAAAAGTTAACTTGAAATTATGGGTATAATTATTTTCTTAAATATAAATAATAAAATTCTCTTCTGAATTCTTTTAAAAGTGACTTTATTCTAACCCTTTCACTTCTCTTTTTTTAATCTTGGAAAACATTTAGCATTTTTCTAAAACACTTTATAGGAATTTTTGCATGCATATCTGTCTGACTTTTTGTTATTTTTGTTGTCGCTCATGTGACATTGTTGAGTTATTGAAGAACAAAAGTGCTTGTCTTATTCTCATTTTAGATGCCTCATATAATTCTTGAGACTTGATTAATTTATCAACACAGTCTTGGAGGAGTCTAGAGTGGGGGTCAGCCTCAAGTTCCTCTTGACATCAACTCTTCAAAGTTCTTACACCCTCCTGTTTTCAGAGTGAAAAACCAAGGAAGAAGGCTGTTTAAAAAAAATTTTAAAGACTTAAAAACACTTGTACCATTTGAGTACTGTGTTTGGCAGGAAATAATGGTGTTCCAACCAGAGGACCATTTGTTTCTCTCTCACGTTCACGAATTCTGCAGGTGGGAAGTCGGGTGCTGGTGTTCTGGGATGTCGGCAAGTGACTCCCATATTAAGGTTTGACAGACACTGCTGAGTCTTCTGGCATCCTGTGTGTTTCCCAGACATAAATCAGGAAACAGGAGGAAAGGAGAAAAAACAAACCAAACAAGACCTTCCCTGGGAGCTCCCAGAACCATTGAACTTATGATGAGCTTGTTGGAAGAATGCTTGGATATTTCTGTCAAGCACATCCCAGAGAGAAAGAGAGAGAGAGAGAGAGAGAGATTCTGCTGTAGCAAATTAGCACAAACCTAGTGGATTAAAATGACACGCATTTGTTGTCTTATAGTTCTGGAGGTCATATGTCTACAATGAAGATGTGGGCAGGTCTGTGTTCCCTCTGGAGGCTCTGTAGGGGAGGACCCATTTCCTTTGCTTTTTCAGCTTCTGGAGGAGACCAGATTCCTTACCTCCTGGTCCCTTCCTCCATTTGCAAAGCCAGCAGTGTGCCATCTGCCAACCCTTGTCTCTCTTACTCTGACCCTCCTGTCTTCCTCTCATAAAGACCCATGATGACATCTAGCCCCACTCGAATAGTTTAGGGCTATCACTAATCTCAGGATATTTCATCACATCCACCAAGTATATTCCTGAGTTCTGGGGATTAGGATGTGGGCATCTCTGTGGCCTGTCTCTAGCCTACCATACCCTTCAAGAAGAAGGGAGAATGGGTGTCATAAAAAGGTCTGACCATGTCAGCCACAGTGCTGTAAATTGAAAACTGGTAATTAGCTTTTATCTGAATCCATAGGCCTACAAATTTACTCAGCCACAATCGGTCTGTAACCACTGAGTACTAAATTTTATTGTTGCTGCTTAACATGGTCACATTATTGCCACTAAAAGACACAATTAGCCATGATTTTGTTTCATAGTGAAGTGAGCCGCAAATCAAAGTGCACCGAAACACTGTTTTGAGCCATGATTGAGCCTCCTCCAGAAGCTGAAAAAGCAAAGGAAATGGATCCTCCCCTACAGAGCCTTCAGAGGGAACACAGACCTGCTCACACCTTCATTGTAGACATATGATCATGCCACTGTTCTCTAACCTGGCGGACAGAGTGAGACTCTCACTCAAAAATAAAAATAAAAAATATACTGGGTATGTAAAACATACTCTGCCCATCCTAGAAAAAAAGTACCTATCCTTGAAAAAAAGCATCCTTCCTAGAAAAGAAGCATCCATCGTAAGAAAAAAACTGCACATCTCAGAAAAAAAATGCATGGGGAATAAGTGAATTAGAATCTTTAAATACAAGACCTGCACTTGAAATGAACCACCCACAGTCAGCCCTGAATTGTTTCCAGGTATCTAAGAGGAGCTGACTTTGTTTACTTGGCAGAATGCTCTGTATCCTTCAGTGACTCACTGCCTGCTGATGTTATATAACAGTTTGCAAGAGAGACTAAACATTTCAGAATCGTGAAGTAAGCAAAATGCAAAGAACATGTTCGTACAGACACATTTAACATGGGAGTCAGAGCACCTAGAAAACAATTGGAAAATGGTGCCTTTCTTTTTTAGAACATTAATTGCAAATAAAGACACAGTGGCAACCATAGAGTATAACTCTGATGGAGGGAAAGTGAACGGTCTGGGATAATAGTCTGATGATGTGGCACTGTATCAATCTTTATTCATTAGGAGGGCTATGAATGGCATAAAATATGGCCAATGTGCTTAGATCAGATCGAACAAATAATGGAGATAGCATAGCAGATATCAGTGCACTGTTTTTTTTTTTTTAGCTCAAGACTCCTTCCATCATTTATTCCCTATCAAAATTTGGAACCAATTAAAGAACAATAAGAGAACATTTTTTGTTGTTTTTAGTGATGAGGGCTTGCTATGTTGCCCAGGCTGGTCTCCTCCAATCCGGGCTCAAGCAATCATCCCATCTCAGCCTACCAATGCACTGAGATTATAGGCGGAGGTCACTGTGCCCGGCCCAATTAGAGGACATTTTTATTTTTAATTAATTTATTTTTTATTTTAGATTCAGAGGGTGCACATGCATGTTCGCTACATGGACGTATTGCATGGTGGTGGGGATTGAGTCTCAGGTGGCCCATTCCCCAGATAGTGAACACTGTGCCCTGTAGCGAGTTTCTGAAACTTAACCCCTCTCCCCTGTTCAAAACACTTTCAAAAGTAATAAAATGCAATGTCTGCAGTTTCCTATTTGGTTGCATATCACCACATGGATTGATGGTGAATTCCATAACATTTCTGCCAAGGGCCTGCCTAGCCTGTAGTGACAGGGCGTGAAATCTCGATTGTTATAGGAGAAGGTGTGTTTTATATTCAATAAGCTCTGTTGGGTGAATTTTTCCTTTTACGGAGGAAAAAAAAATCATCTCTGAGTAGCTTTCGTGGATCCTAGGAACAACCCAAGGGCAATGTAGGATGTCTGCCACATCTAGACTACTGCCTGGCAGCCCTTCAAAACTTACATGCGCATGTACCAAAAAAACAACAGAAAAAAAAAACACTGTGCTTCTTGTTTTTGTTTTGTGTAAGATAAATATCTGTTCATGCATGTTGAGCTTTACAGTCTGCTCTGGTCTGAAAGTTTGAGTCCCTGCCAAAATTCCTATGTTGAAATCCTCATTCCCAAGGTGATAGTGTTGGGAAGTGAGGCCTTTGGGGGGGTGATGAAGTCATGAGAGTGGAGCCTCATGCATGGGGTGCCTGACCTTATAGAAGGGACCCCAGAGAGCCCCCAGTCCCTCCTCCCACGTGAAGGCACAATGAGAATGTGCTGTCTAAAAACCAGGAAGAGAGTCCTCACCAGACACAAAATCTGCCACACCTTGACTTTGGACTTCAGCCTCCAGAGCTGTGAGACATAAATGTGTATGGTTTATAAAGCCCCCAGTCTTGGGTATTTTGTTACAGCAGCACAAGTAGACTAATACCCCATTCTGAAACATAAGCAAAAGGTGTGTATTGACTGAAAGTTTATGTCTCCCCAAAATTCCTATGTTGAATTCTTACCCCCAAAGTGATTGTGTCAGGTGGTAGAGACTTTGGGAGGCAATGAGATCATGAGGGTTGGGTCTCTATAATGGGATTTGTAGCCTTATAAGAAGAGAGAACCCAGAGTTCTCTCTTCGCCATGTGAGGACGCAGCGAGAAGGTGGCTGTCTGCACACCAGATGAAAGTCCTCATCAGACACAGAATCTACATACCTTGACCTTCATCTTCAACCTTCACAGATGTGAGACATAAATATCTGTTTTTTATAAGCTGCCCAGTCTGTGGGATTTTGTTATAGCAGCACAAGTGGACTAAGATACCTTCCTGAAACATGAGGGTTCCAGCCCAGCAAATGGGGAAAGGTGTGTGTTGACTGAATGTCTATGTCCTTCCAAAATTCCTATGTTGAATCCTCACTCCCAAGGTGATGGAGTCAGGAGGTAGGGTCTTTGGAAGAAGATGAGATCATAAGGGTTGGATCCCTATAATGGGATTTGTGTCCTCATGTGAAAAAGAAGAGACCCCAGAGTGCGCTCTCTCTCTCTCTCTCTCTCTCTCTCTCTCTCTCTCTCTCTCTCTCTCTCTCTCTTTCTCTCTCTCTCTCTCTCTCTCTCTTTCTCTCTCTCTCTCTCTCTCTTTCTCTCTCTCTCTCTCTCTCTCTCTCTCCACCATGTGCAAAACAGGAAAAGAGTTTTCTCCAGACATGGAATCCACGCACTTTGACCTTGTTTCTAAACTACCCAGTATATGGGATTCTGTTATGGCAGCATGAATGAACAAAGAACAGATTGTTACAGCACTTGTCCACATCCCTTCAAAATATAGCTCTCAGAGTCCTGGTGGGTCGAGGTAGGAAAGCATGTTGGCGTCTACACTTTGACTGATTAGAACTGAATGTCCCAATATGCTGTTCTGTTTGAGCAGTATATCTTAGTCTTGGTTTACATTAAACCAGTTGTAGATATTCATGAACAGTTTCAGAGTCACTCAGTGATCTCTTCCCATCAAGTATCCTATAGGGCAGGTCTGTCTGATCCATGGCCCATGGGTTTCATGCAGCCTAGGACAGGCTAGTCATGTGGCCCCACAAAATCTTTTACCATTACATGTTTTCAGCATTTATTTTCTCCGTGACCCCGCACATAATTCCAGTTTTGAAGTTCACAATCACTCCTAATTCATGACATCACTTTTTGGCAGTACATGCATTTGTGAGCTGCTATTTTCAATTATGAAGCCCATGGACAGCAAGACTCAAACAAGCATTGATGGCAAGCACCTTGAGAACTCACTAAGAATTGTGACCACTTCCACTGAACCAGAAATGGATAGATTAGTTTTTCAAAAACAAGATCAAGTTCCCCACTGGTTTTATATTGTTTCATTTTTCTGAACTAAACTTTTGTTGTAGATGCTATAAAAATACAATGAATCTATTTCCAAAAACACTGTGCATAATATAAATAATAAAATAAAATATAAATAAATATAAATAACAAATATTTTAAAATAAGTCTGATGATATTTATACACCAGTTATACTCCATAATGTATGTGTTGCCCAAGAAAATTGCTCTTTACTCCATATGGCCCAGAGAAGCGAAAAGGTTGGGCATCCCTGCTGTTGAGGGAGTCAGAACATCTGGTTTATCCAGGTGCATCCAATATCATCACAGGGTCCTTACAAAAAAATAGGTGAGAGATTCAAAGCCAAAGGAAGGAGATTTGTCGCAGGAAACAGAGGGAGGCGTGGTGCACTTGGAATTTGGAAATGAATGCCAAGTTATTTATTCAAATATCACCACCTCAGAGAGTCTTCCTTCCCTTTCCAAAATAACCTTATCCTTCCTCTTTGCCCTGATTTACTTTTGGAAACAGTCATCCATGTGTGAATTTAGTTTTTATTGTACAGCACCAGACTCTCTCACTAGAGCATAAACTCAGTGAGACCTCACTCACAACTGTATCTAGGTCACCACCTGGAGTCACTTATTGAATGAAGGAATGGGCTTGACTGAATCTACATTTAGAGGGAAGATTGGTACATAGGTGTACAAGGGGACACACCAAGAATCCCATAATTTATTTATAAAATGTGTGCATTTATTCTTACATGTTTAAACTTCAGCCACCTTCAAATTACTCTCCATCTGATGCAATACACCTATCAAGATGCTTTTCCCACTGCTCAAAACAGTTTTTTAACTCATTCATGTTGATGCCTTCTAGGGCTCATACGGTTTTTAGTTTCACTTATTCCACATCGGCAAAATGTTTCCCTTTGAGGATTTTTTTCATCTGGGGAAACAACAACAAAAAAAGTTGCTCAGTGTACCAGCTAGCATTGTTGTGAGATGCTGTGTTTGGCTTCGGGGAATTTTTTTGGAGAGTCCTTCAGTGCATTTGCTTATTTCATAATGGGTATTGACGAGCACACCTGCCCACACCACACTGCGTGTTTCGCAGTTTTTGACTAAAATGGCATGACTCCCATGCCCCACCCTCCCTATTCACCGTAACTCACCCTGAGCGAATATTTTTTTTTGGTTTCCCCAGATGAAAAAGTTCCCCAAGGGAAACTTTTTGCGGGTGTGGAAGAGATGAAACAAAACAGCAGAAGCACTATAAGGCATCAACAGGATGAGTTCAAAAACTGTTTTGAGCAGTGGAGAAAGCATCTCGATAGGTGTATTGCATCAAATGGAGAGTGACTTTGGAGGTGACTGGGGTTTAAACATGTAAGAATAAATACATAGTTTTTTATAAATAAATTCTGGGTGTTTGGGGGTCCGCTCTTGTGCTACACAGTTTGAAGACCTGGAAACAGTTGAGGGGATATGTCATGTAACACTGTATCTTACATGCAGAATGATATAAAGGAAAGATTTGAAATTGTTTCAGGTGAACGTTTTCCAAATGGCAATAGGCATTGTATCGACTCTTCTACTGAGAAATATTACAGGGAGAAGAGAAACAGAAGTCAAAGGAATATGTTCTTCTCTATTGGAAGAACTCTTTGAGAAATATAAATAGAAGACCTCTGAGAGTCCCAAGGCCAAAGACACACAGGATATAGATTTGTCAGTGGACCTGTATTGTGATGAAATGAGACCATTTCCATCAAATTGTTCCGTGCTGAAGCATGGGCACAGTGGCTCATGTCTGTAATCCCAGCACTCCGGGAAGCCGAGAAGGGAGGATCACTTGAGCCCAGGAGTTCAAGACCAGCCTGGACAATATAGTGATACCTCATCTCTACAAAAGATCAAAAAATTAGCCAGGCATGATTGAACACGACTGTAGCCCCAGCTACTCAAGAGGCTGAGGTAGGAGGAACACCTGAGCCCAGGAGGTTGAGGTTGTAGTGAGCTGTGATTGTGCCACTACACTCCAGCCTGGGTGACAGAGTGAGACAAACAAAAAACAAATTGCTCAGTGTCCAATTTGAGGACAGTGTGTGGATAAACCAGCCATGACTGTTCCAGACTTTCTGTTTTTTGTTGTGTTTTGTTTTTTATTTTTAAAATGTGGGGTACAATTCAGGGTTAGATATACAAATGGTCATTATGTAGGTACCCTTGCTGATGAGGTGTACCCTCCCCCTCCTCTGATAGTTTCCCACTACTGCCAATCCCTTTTTTTATAGTATTATGAAAATTGTTCAAGGTCCGCTTATGAGTGAGAACATGTGGTACTCAGTTTTTTGTTTCTGTGATAGATCACTCAGTATTATAGACTCTAAGCCCATCCAAGTTGCTGTGAAGTTCATAACTTTGTATTTCTTCATGGCTGCATAATAGTCCATCATGTATATGTACCACATTTTTTTTTATCCAGTCCTCTTTTGATGGGCAGCATGGTTGGTTCCATGTTTTTCCTATTGTGAATAATGCTTCAATAAATATGCGTGTGCAGCTATCTTTTTCATAGAGTGATTTGAGTCCCCCCAGGTATATTCCTAGAAGGGGGATTGTGGTTTCATATGGAAGATTGATTTTTAGATCTTTTAGGAATCTCCAAACTGTTTTGTACAAAGATTGTACTAGTTTATAATCCCATCAACAGTGTAGAAGTGTTCCCTTTTCCCTGCATCCTCTCCAGCCAGACTTTCTGTTATCTTGTCTGTTCCCTGTTTAAATAACAAGCAGCTTGATTAACATTTTCTCATATAAAATAAGGAAAATACAGACTCCATAATAAAACTGCCTGAAAAATACAACAGGACACAGCTGTTCGCTCTCTCCCTCTCTTTCTTTCCCCCCCTCACTCTTCTTAGTGAATAAAGTGATCCTTCATTATTTTCATTTTCATTCCTCATTATGATTAGACTTTATCATCTTTGTAAATTCACTGTGTGGGTTTCCTAGGGCTACCATGACACTTTCTCATGAGTTCAGTGGCTTAAAACAACACACGTTGATTAGCTTGCAGTTCTGGAGGTTAGAAGTCCAAAGTGGATCTCACTGGAATAAAATCAACATATTGGCAGGACTGTGTTCCTTCTGGAAACCCAAGGGAGACAGAATTCGTTTTCTTGCTTTTTCAACTTTTGGGAGCTCCCCAAATGTCTTGGCTCAAAACTCCTGTCTCCATCTGCAAAGCTGGTGACAGCTGGTCTCGTCTTTCTTGGACTGTGATCTCTCTGGTCTCTTTTTCTGTTCCCCACTAAGGACCCGCGTGATTACGCTGGGCCCACCGGAATAACACTCTCCTCATTTTAGGATCAGTTATCGAGCAGCCTTAGTTTCATCTGGAGTCTTAATCCGCTTCTGCAGCTATCTTAACACATGCATAGGTTCTTGGAATTCAGGGCACGGACATCTTTGGTGGGGCAGGGATATGACTTTGCCTGCTACATGCGTTTAAGCGATGTGGCTTTCCCTCGTAAGAACTATTTATTCCTACACATTTCCCCCTTTCCTCTTGGATTTTTTTCATTTTAATAGGCATTCCCTGCATATTTTAGGCATTAACTCCTTGTTAGTTTGATGCTTGCTTCTGTGTGTGTGTTTCTGACAAACTGTTTCTAGGATATTTTTCTTTCTTCTCAAAATTCAAATGATTAAGCAAGATATATCTGGGCACTTTCTTCTTTCCATGGTTTTCATCTGGGACTAATTAAGAACCAGATAGCCAGAAAGATCCTGCAAATTGTTATTTTAGGAATAAAAATAGTGTTATGTTACAGATGCAGATGTTACAAAAATATAATGGATTTATTTCCAAGAACACTGTGAGTTCATTTTTTTCTTCTTCTTTTCTTTTCCTTTTTTCTTTTTTCTTTTTTCTTTTTTGAGACAGAGTCTCATTCCATTACCCAGGCTGGAAGGCAGTGGCGTAATCATGGCTCACTGTGGCCTCAACTTCCTGGCCTCAGGTGATCCTCTCATCTCAGCCACCCAAGTAGGTAGGACTACAGGTACTCACCACCATGCCCAGGTAACTTTTAAAATTTTTTGCAGAGATGGAGTCATGCTATGTTGCCCAGGCTGGTCTCTAACTCTTGGCCTCAAGTGATCCACTGACCTCAGTCTCCCAAAGTATTGGGATTACAGGCATGAGCCACCATGCCTAACCCTCGTTTTCTTCTTTAATGCATCCCAGAATTAATTTTGTGGGTAACATATCCTCACAGAATCACTGGGAGCAATGCCTGAGGACAAGATTTTTGTGCAAGTCGTTTATCTGGAAATGGATACCCCCACCCCCCAGGCAGCAAGAGTTCAGGGTGTGAAGACAGGAAAGTGCGGATGGAGAAAAAACTCATTTTAGGATTTATTGATGTATTAGCTGCCCATGTGACAACCAAAATCTGACCCTGGAAGACCTTGTCCTCTACACCGGAAGAGGAAAGACAGAGCTATATAGATGTCCTCCCATCCCTTATGGGTGAAGGATGCCTCCTTCTCCCTTCTGATCCTGAGCACTGAAAACCTAGAGGGAGTGTCACAAGAGCTGAGTGAGTTCAGCCATGGTTGCATTCTGAACAATTCTGGCAAATCTTGCAGTGAATCTGCCCAAGCAGCAGTGCCTGGAGTAAAAGTGATTGAGAAGAGGTGTCTTGGTAGACAACAAGTATCCAATAACTGCCAAGGAAGAGATGTCCTGTAGCCCATGAAATGATGATGATACCAACAACAGTCATCCTTATCATTACTGGTAGATTCATCATTACTGCTTGTGTGTGTGTTTTTTTTTCCAGAAGCAATAACCTTTGTGTAATCTAATCTTGTGATTGCATCCCATCATTGTTGACATGTTCTACTCATGAGAAGCAAGTCATGTGTCCAGTCTACACTCAGGGGAAGGTAATTATACAAGTGGATATACCAGGAGGCAGAAGAGTTTTCTGGAGCTCATTGGAGGGTGGTCCCCACACCCTGGTAGCATATAGAAGATCTCTGGCATATTGCATTCAGTCAAGAAAGTTGATCCACATGGGTATTATGGGATAAGAGATTACTATAGGAGTAAGACTTGACATTCTTTTTGGAGAAGCATGGGAAATAAGGGTTCATGAGTCTTGAAGGATGAGAGAAAGGTCACCAACCAGTCTTCCTGAAATGGAACCAAGAAGGAGAGCCTTGAAGGTGTCTATGATAGTCTGTTGCCTCTGTGTTGGGTGTGGGCCTGGAGTTATTGGTCATTATAGCCTACAGTCAGGAAGAAGAGCTGGACACAAGTCTGAAAGAGTCTGGACAAGCCCCAATCCAGCAACATCTCTGTCTATCTCTTCTCTTGGGGCAGAAAACCAACCAGAAATTGTACCAGTCTCTCTTCATATCTAAACACAACCTTTAAGAAGCAATGGTCGTCGCCCTAATTCCTTCTCTTAAACATTGCACAAATTCCTCTTTTGGCTACATCTAACCCAGAACCATACAAAGAAGAGGCGTTGTGGGAAATTTAGTTGGCAGCATGGCCAGGCAGACATGGTACAGACTTTCCCAGGATGCAATCGGCACTTCAGACCTTTATATTCACAAACTCAGTTATGAGTTTTGCCACTCATGTTGGTACACTACAGAACTTGGGTTCCGTAGGGTGCATCTTGGTAAATTCTTCTCTTAGGAGAACTCAAGATTTCAGTCAATTCTTTATTCAGGTATGGGAAGAATCCAAAGGTGATTTTGAAGGCTTTGCTCAGATTGTAATCAAGATCTTTCATGTAGGCAAGAGCTCTGTTTAGACTTCCCAGATTACTCACAAGACTTTCAGCCCTAGAATTGACACACTGGCATTTGATGTACATGATTCATCTATCCATTTCTCTCCAGAGCATACAGGCTCACGAATGCCTCTCAGAAAGCTCTTTTAGGACCTGGTAGACGTGTTATTTCAGGAAGATTGCCCATGTATCATCCCTCCTTGATTTTGGACACTCTGAGTTCTATCCTCCAATCAAGCTGTTGTGTCCGTACTTCTCAAAGTTGGAGAGAGAACTGGATGATTTGCTGCCATGCCTCAGTGACTGTGGTTTTATGAGCACAAGCAACTGGGTGTGCTGGTAATTATTTATGTGAGATTGGTGATTGAACCAGCTGCTGACATCTTTCAAAAGGCTCTATCTGCATTATGCATTTCTGCCCAGTATATAAAGTCCCAAGAAACGAGGAATATAGTAGAGAAAAAGAGATGGCTTCCTCTTAAACACCCACACATGTTCTTCCCTTTAGTATTGAAAACTGTGTCTGGGACTATGTTTTCTTTTCTTTTCTTTTTTTCATTTATTTAGGCTGCCAGGGAGCACAAACATATCACCATCTATTTTTCGCCTTGTTGCATTTTCAACTTTTTAATTTAATTTAATTTTGAGTCAGAGTCTTACTCGGTTTCCCAGACTGGAGTGTAGTGGCACAATCATGGCTCACCACTGCCTCTACCTACTGGACTCAGGCGATCCTTCTGCCTCAGCCTTCCTAGTAGTTGAAACCACAGGCACACACCATACTGTCCAGTTAATTTTTTTTATTTATATATGAAATGAGGTCTCACCAAGTTGCCCGGGTTGGTCTCAAACCTTTGGGCTCAGGCAATCCTCCTGCCTTGACTGGGATTACAGACATGGGCCAACTTGGTTTCTTATTACTCATTTACAATGTGTGTTCTTTATATATTTTTAGTTGCATTTTTTAAAATCTTATGTTCTTTCATTTCTTCTTGCCTGAAACCTGCCCCTCATTTTCAAAGGACAAGGCAGAGTCTGAAAGTTGACAACCAACCCACAAAAAGACCACTGCAAGTACAAAAATCACCCTCTAATTTGGAGCAATTCTGGTGGCTTATGCCCTTTGGTTAATTTTCCTGGTTTTTACTGACCTCTGAGAATGTGAAGCTTCCCATGGGCGTGTACAACACAGCTTCTCAGAGCTCAGTAAATGATTCCCACTCTCCAGCACTCATGGAAGCTTTTAAATCAGGCATTCATGTTCATTTTATATGTAGCACGTTCAACAGCTGTGCTGTGTATTATTTCACCAGATTTGTAAGAGCTCTCAGAAAGTTGAATTTACACAATGTGAAATATACCTGTGGTCTTCTACGTTGGCCACCCTGACACAGCAAGACCAACCCTATCACCCCCTCAGCCTACTCAACATGAAGATGTTGAAGATGAAGACCTTTTGGAAGATCTACTTCCAGTGAATAAATAATAAATATATCTTCTCTTCCTTATGATTTTCCTAATGACATTTTTTCTCTAGCTTATTTAATTGTGAGAATACAGTCGATAATACATATAGCATACAAAATATGTGTTAATCCACTGTTTGTATTATTGGTAGGCTTCTGGTCAACAGTAGGCTATTTGCAGGGAGCCAAAGTTATATGGGGATTTTAGACTGTGTGGGGGGATCAGGGCTCCCTAATCCTTGTGCTGTCCAAACATAAACTATACACACAGACACATACACACACACACACACACACACACACACAGTTATAATATATAGTTTTTACATAGTTATATATACACATATGCATACAGTTGTTTCATATATGTATATAAATATAATATACATATATACACACAGAGAAAGCAATTTATCTATTTATTTATTTTCCCTCCAAAACTCACTCTTCTGTTATTTCAGTATCACAAATTAATTAATTCAACAGACATTATTGAGTACATTTTGTATGCCAGATATTGCTTAAGATATATCAATAAAGATAAAAACGAGGAGTGCATGGGGGAGGAGGCAGAAAATAAGCAACAAATAAAGCACCAAAGGAAATTACCTAGTTAGTATGTTAGAGGATAATGAGTGCTTTGCAAAAAGAAAAAAAAGAAAATTTGATCGGGGTACAGTAGAAACAGGACTGCTGCGTTAAGGTGATCAAGGAGGCATCACCTAGGTGACATTTGAGTAAAGACTTGAAACTAGTGAGGGAGTTCAGCATGCAGAGACCTGAAGAATATTGCAGGTGGAGCAGACAGCCAATGCAATAGGTATAAAGTGGGAGTGTGCCTGACACTCAAGGAATAGGCAGGGGCCAGTGAGGTGGACTTGGAGGTGGAGAAGGGAAAGGAGGAGGAGTGATCAGAGGGAGTAGCGACCGGGTCTTTCACGTGGTTGCAAGAACTTTGACTTTTATTGGAGAGAAGTGGGGAATCATTGCACAGTGATCAGAGTGTATTCATGTTCTTGGAGCTCACTCTAGCAATGATTCAGAATAGATTTTAAGGAGGCAACAGTAGAAGCAGAGGTACTAGTTACCTATTGTTATTTGGGCAAGACAGTGGCAACTTGTTATAGGGTAGTAGTGGAGAAATGGATGTGTTTTGAGGGTAGAGCTTATAGTATTTTTTTTAAGATGCAGGATATTGTTCAGGATTAGGTATACAAGTGGACATCATACAGGTAGAGTTTGGGCTCTCCTTTGGTCCACACTTTGCCTGGTTTGAGATCAGGTACCCTTATTGATGTTGTGTTCCCCCACCCCCACCCCAGCAGTATCCCTCTACTGTCAATCCCTTTCTTATAGTATTATTCATATTATGGTAAATGTTCAGGATCCACTTATGAATGTTGTCAATTTATTTTTTGAGTCGGTGGTCTCACTCTGTCACCCAGGCTAGAGTGCAGTGGCATGATCACTGCTCACTGCAGCCTCAACTTCCTGGGCTCAGGTGATCCTCCCACCTCAGCCTCCTGAACAGCTGGGACTACAGACATGCACCACCACGCCCAGCTACTTTTTAAAATTTTTTGTAGAGATGAGAATTCACTACATTGCCAGAGCTGGTCTCAAACTCCTGGTCTCAAGTGATCCTCCTGCCTCAGCCTCCCAAAGTGCTGGGATGACAGGTTTGAGCCACTGTGCCCAGCCAAGAGAGTGTTTAAGGAATTGGCTTATGTGATTGAGTAGACTTGGTGAGTCTGAAATCTGCAGGGTGGACTAGCAAGCTGGAGACCCAGCTGATGCCACAACCCAAGTCCAAAGGCCATCTGGAGGCAAAATTCCCTCTTCCTGGAGAAACTTCAGTCTTTTACTCTTAACATCTTCAACTGATTGAGCAAGGCCCACCCACCCATGGAGGACAACATGAATTTCAATGTTATCTCACCTAAAGACTATTTTCAAAACAACAGCTAGACTAGTGAATACAGTATATTTAGTATATAATACATACAGCATAAAAATATGTGTCAATCAACTGTTTTTGTGATCTGCAAGGCTTCTGGTCAACAGTAGGTTATGGTAGTTTTTTGAGCAGACACAAGTTATATGTCGATTTTAGACTGTGCGAGGTGTCAAGGTCCCCTAATCCCTGTGCTGTTCAAAGATCAGCAAAATTCATTGCCAGGTGCCAAACACTGAAGACAAAACAGTAAGGGAGCAAAGCGTTTCTCCTTGTTGGATGTCTGAGCTCTGTGTATAGCAGAGATTCTCTCCATCGGGAGAGTTGGTCCAATTTCATATTAGCACCTCATGCACAGATGCCCTGACTCTCCACTCATCCACTGGGGACCTCCAGGATTCTGTCACTGTCATAGGTTGTCGAGAGAAGGGGGACAGGAAGAAGATGAGAAAGGCAAATTCAGCAGTACTAAGCAAGAGGTTGTGAGAACAGAAGACTTTTATTTTTATTGATAGATTTTTCAGCTTTACTAAATAAGCCAAAGCATGAAGAGCACAAGGTCAGATGACAGGGGGGAAAAAAGATGGACTGCTCTGAAAGACAAGATAGTAAGGAGAAAAGCAAATTATGGGACACCGAGAGAGAAACTGATCAAAATGTGTGTGCTCTTAGGAGTCACAAAACATTCATTAATTAATCCTAGATCACCAGTGCCTTTAGCAGGGGAGAGATGGTAATCCCGGCAGCCAGGCTGACTCAGGACCAAATGATGGATGGGGTGGAATTTCCCAAAATGTCTATCACCTGCATTCAGAGCTATACATTATGTCTATCCTCTTATCCATCCAACTCTCTTCCTCTTAAAATGATCATTCTCTGTTTGGCAAACTCAGTTAATATGTCTTACTCATTATGTTTATGGTATACTCCATGATAGTATAGTATAGTTCCTGGACCTCTGGGTCTCCAAACAGCTGCCCATGCTTACTCTTAGCCATGTTCAGTCTTTTTTTTTTTCATATTGAAAAACATAGTTTATTTAGTAAGTAAATTAGACAGAGAGAGGAGATTCGCCTCCCCAAGGTAAGAGAGGGGACCAAAGCTTAAGAAAACATGGCCACCATAGCTCAATGAACACATAGCCTGGTCAGTGTTTAACAAAAACAATGGCCAGTCACGGGCAGTCTTACAGAGTCCTGATTTCTCAGGCATTGAAGATGTAGAATTCCCTGTAGACGTTAGACTTGCCAAATTCAATACAAGATTTCAGTGTAATTTTTGTTAAACAATGATTTTTAAATTTAGCATTAGTATAGCTTATGTATGACGTGAGTCCTACTTATACCAAAAAATGATCCATCTTTAACCTGAAAATTACCTCTGAGTGGACATTTGGTATTTATATTGGCAAAATATGGCAATTCTGGCACAAGCCATTTGCATTTTGGAAAATAAAAGTTAAATGGATTGATACGAAGCCAAATATCTGAGTGTTTAGGACCCATATAATTATTTTCTTTGTTGTTTTGGGGGTGTTGTTTGTTTGTTTGTGTTTTTTTGTTTGTTTGCTTTGGGGTGGAACAACTTTCTTGTTTGCGTTCAATTATACTGTATTAGCAGCTCCCAACAAGGTCAAATCTGGTTGTTGAACTTCAGTCATCAACCACATCTTTCCCTGTTACTGGGTCAGAATGCTCCTAGGCAAAGATGAACTCCTGTATCCTCGCAGGAAATAGAAGTTTCTCTTTGAACGCAGAAATGCAGACAGGACGTATTTTTTAAAATGCATGGGCATATGGGATGCTGAAGTATTAATCTTACCCTTCTTTGATCACAGGCAGCTTCGTGCATTCTGGGTGATTTTAGGATATGTCCTCTGCATTTGCAAACTATTACGTGACTCGCCTTTGGAAAATAAAAGTGACATTAGTTCAAAGGACTCGAACTTCTGCATCCTGACTCTAAAGTCAGAAATAACCTTTGATGATATACAAACCCTTTGAATCTTTAATCCGACTATATCCAAAAGGGAAAAAAAAACAAGACATTTTAAAGGAAATTTTTATTTGAACTATTGTTACAGAGACTACAGTACAGAAAAAAAAATCTGCAATGATTTTACTCTAATAGAGTATACCTTTATAAGTGCAGCACAAAGACATATTAACTGAGTTTGCCAATAGGAATGGCCATTCCAAGTGGAAGATTGTTGGACAGAAAAGAGAATAAACATGTTGGTACCTAAAAATCTTTATTTTAAAAAATAAAATAAAACTTACCAATAACGAACAGCAACTGTACCTACTTATATAATTTTGGCAAAGATCTTAAAAATCACTGCCATTTAGAGCAAATACACATTTCGACTATTGTTAAATAGGTAGATTAAAAGAAGAAAAAAGCGGTGGTCAAAAATAAATACTATGATCAGAGGAACTTTAAATTGCATGAAGCAGGTGGCCAGTGGCCAGTCTTATGCTTCTAAACACCTTGGAAGACAAATTTTAAAAAAGAAAAAGGAAACCAATTTCTAAATTAAAAAATAACGACTTCAGTGGACGAATGTCTCCTTTCTTTCTTCATTACAAGTGGTGCCTATGTGCACAGTTGCTGATCATCTGGGAATTTGCGGTTGCAAATTGTTAACGTATAATTTCTCTTTAAGACACCACATGGTGCCCTGGAGCTGGAGCAGACACTCTTTTGGGGTTTAGCTTTGGTTTAGAATCTTTTTTAAAAAATGATGAGCAGGCGAAGGACTTTTTGCAATAGCATTTACTTTGAAAGGGGTTTAAGATTCTCTTTTTGGCTCATAATGTATCCAGCACTAAATTAAAGGGCTACAAGAATGAGTATCCATGAAAGAAGTATTTTAAAAAAATTAAAAGTGTACAGGCACCATTTCGGCATGTGAAGGAGTTTTAAGGTAAATGCATATCATAGAAGGATTACCTGGTGAGAGTGTCCTCATATAAAACTGGTACATTCTGGGCCGGATGTGATGGCTTATGCCTATAATTCCAGCACTTTGGGAGGCTGAAACAGGAGGATCACTTGAGCCCAGGAGTCTGAAAACAACTTTGGCAACATAACGAGACCTCATTTCTACAAAAAAATCAAAAAATTAGCCAGGTATGATGGTGGGGCCTGTAGTCCCAGCTACTTGGGATACTGGGGGGGAGAGGGGGAAGTTGCCTGATTCCAGGAGTTTGAGACCAGCCTAGACAACATGACAATATCTCATCTCTACAAAAAAATTTTAAAAATTAACAGGTGTGGTTGTAGTGCCTGTAGTCCCAGCTACTCAGGAGGCTGAGGCGGGAGGATCACTTAAGTCCAAGAGTTCTAGGTTGTAGTGAGCCGTGATCACACCACTGCACTCCAGCCTGGGCAACAGAGTGAGACCCCAACTAAAAAATGGTATTTTTAATTTCTGTACCTATGGCATTATGCATAAAACTCTACAATTAGAAGAAGCATACACTAAAGATCTGAGAAATCACCCTTCAGAAACTTGGATGTGTGTACAGGTGCTGTAAAAATATACATTCTGGTTTAACAGCATTTCCCAAAATCCTTGATACCCAGCTAGTGCTGCTGCTGTGAGCCCCTGGGCCACATTGAGAATGTGCCCTGTCTCATCCTAATCAAGTCAGAATCCCCAGGAGCAGAACCAGGCACTGGGTTCATTTTTAAACTCTCCAGGGATGCTGATATGCAGCCAGAATTCACAAGCATGTATTCACACAAACAACTGGGTTTTCTGGAAGAGAATAAGAGTTGCCACTCTTTGGATTTAGCCAACTTCACTCACATTGTAATATAGTGACATCCTGGAAGTCATAAGCTACTTCTCTGACCTCCAGGTTTGGAACCTGACTCTTTATCCCTCCAGTATCTCTGGCCTGAATTACTTTCATTGATTAAAAACCATTAAACTTTGGGAGGCTAAGGCAGGAAGATTGAGACCACGAGTTCAAGACCAGCCTGGTCAATATAGCAAGACCTCCTCTCTACAAGACATTTTGCAAAATTAGCTTTACTTGGTGGCACATGCCCATAATTCCACACTTTGGGAGGATGAGGCAGGAGATTCCCTTGAGACCAGGAGTTTGAGACCTGCCTGGGCAGCATAGTGAGATCCCTTCTGTTTAAAACATTAAAAAAATTAGCTGGGCATGGTGGCATTTGTAGTCTCAGCTATTTGGGAAGCTGAGAAAGGAGGATACCTTGGGGCTAGGAGTTTAAGACCAGCCAGGGCAACATAGTAAGATCCCGTCTGTACAATTTCTTTAAAAAATAGCTGGGCATAGTGGCACTTTCAGTCCCAACTACTCAAGAGGCTGAGGAAGGAAGATTGCTTGAACCCAGGAGTTTGAGACTGCAGTGAGCTACTGTACTTCAGCCAGGGCAACAACATCACAAATATGTTGTTTCTGTTTCTCCTTTGGTCTGATGTCCCTTGTCACATGAAAAGAGGGCATTTTGCAGCCTTGATGGAAGTGGTGAAAGAAGAAAAAAATATGATGAAAAGGCAGAAAGAAAAAGGGAATGTGGAAGCAGAGAGAAGAGAGACCAACTGATGGTGAAACAGTCAGGAACCCATTGGGCTTGAGCCAACCAGAGAGACACCCTTGGCAAAGTCACATCCCCTCATTCTTTCTCCAATGTCTTTGGCATTTCTTGACATACCTGCTCAACTGCATTTGAAAACCACTATTAGTGCTTAATGTTCCCCAGTCCCCAAAGGAATTTCCTAAAGAGACTTTGGAACCAACACCTCCTCAGACCCTACTGGCAGAAAGCACATAATGATATCAACCTGAACACTGACTCTTTTAGAAGGGAGCCCCAGACTAGGACCACCATTCATTGCTCAGAGTGTTAGAAACAAAAGCCAACCAGGGCCAAAGAGAAAAATGCATGGAAGACCAGCCTGTGTTGTGCAACTGAGCACAGCAGGGAACATATTTTTTCCCCATAAATGACAGGACATTCAGTAAAATATGAGAAACAGATTTGCACAGTCTCTTGTAGAGAAATTCCACATTGCTATCTTTCTAGAAGTCACCAGTGAAAAATACCTGGAAATAAGTCATAGGCTCAACATTGAGAAGGAACTGGACTTGAGATTACTTTTTACAACCCCACTTCTGGTTCTAATTGGCATAAGCATTGTTAGTACACTCCTTACCCGTAATATGCTTTAGAGTATTTCTTATTTGATGAAGTCATCATTTTTCTTTATTATATTCTTCTGCTTGGAGCAAAGTTAAATAGAAAAATTTCTAGCAAAAATGTTTAACACACAAAAATCCCCATTTATTTATATTTTGAAAGAACTCCAAGATCCTGTTTGGGGGGGCACCCACATATAATGATCATACTGATCCTGAAATACTCTGCTGTGTAGGGTAGTAGTTAAGAACTCAGAGCCAAAGCCAGATCACTGAGTTCAGGCTCCAGCTCCCACTGGGATAATTATGATCGTCCTGACTCACTGGTTTAGGAAAGATAATACCAGTGATGTAATTGGCAAATGTCCCAGCCCAGCATCCAGGGTGCATGCTTTCAATAAATATTGTTGTGTTGGTTATACAAACTTTTGTTGCTTTACAATGGAGAAGTCAGTCCATGGCTGCCTTTCTTGTTACTTTTCACAAATCAAACAATAGGCTCTTTGTTTAACTACTGCAGACCTACCCTCTACTTACAAGATGCCAAAGCCATAAGATAATATAAGACTTGCTTGCGGAGGGAGGCCAAGCCATTAGGAGGTGAAAATATCCCCAGGGTGTTGTGGAATAACACATGCAAAAAATAATAATAATGATAAAAATAATTACCAGCAATATAAAGACTAGGAAACGATGATTTATTATTATCCATGGCTCTTGCCAAGAATGAACTCAGCAGGCAGAATTTTAGGTAAATAATGCACGAGAGGTTCTTAGTCTAATATAGCCATTGAAAATTTTTAAAACCAGTTCATGAGACAGAAGTCAGGGCTTTTGCTATACAACAAGCTGCTCCTCGGCTCTGCGGTCAAAGACCTTCCGTAGATGAGTAGTCTATGCCAACCCGTGCTATCTGCACAAGTGAGACAGATCCTTTATGAGTCCTTCCTGCCTGTCTAGACATGGCGATAGTCTGCTGATTGGACCCCAAGAAGGCAACCTTTGTAGGAATGACAGCCTCAAAGCCAAGGCACCAGATGTTGCCACCATATCTTGCCTCTAGTAGACATCATGGACTGACTTTGAAGCCAGAAACACCATTATGTTCCAGTGAAATTTCATTTGACATCCGAAATGTCACACCTCTGTCAAGCATTGAGGTTTCCTCTTTCTTCAGAACGCTCTAAAAATACTATCCTGAGGCTGTGTGCACTGGCTCATGGCTATAATCCCAGCAGTTTGAGGAGCTGAGGTGGGAGGATCACTTGAAGCCAAGAGTTCAAGACTAGCCTCAGCAATATAGCAAGACCCCATCTCTTAAGAAAAATAAGGCATGGAGGCACACCTGTAGACACAGCTACTCAGGAGGCTTCGGCGGGAGGATCCCTTGAGCCCAGGAGGTTGAAGCCTCAGTGTGTCATGATTGTACCACTGCACTCCAGCCTGGATGACACAGAGACCCCATCTCAAAATAAATAATAAAATAGACAATAAACAAAAAACTACCCTTTTCATATTCAGTCTCCCTTGTGTTTCAAAAGGGCTAGTGACTTACGAAGCTCTGTGATCCTAACTGTGGATGCTCCCTCCCTTCACTACCTGTCTGCAGCTGGAATATTTGTCCTCCTCAAAACTCATTCTGCAACTTAATTTCCTATGTGGTCATATTGAGAGGCGGTGTTCTAAAAGGTGATTGGGTCACAGGGACTCTGCCCTCATGAGTGAATGACTTCACTCATTAATGGATGGATACATTCTCATGGGAGTTGGAATGGAGGCTTTATAAGAAGAAGATAAGGGATCCAAGGTAACATGCTCAGCCCCCTTGCCACGTGATGTCCAGTGCCACCCCACGACTCTGAAGAATTCCCAGGACCAAGGAGGCCCTCAGCAGACTCAGCCCCTAGCCTGGAATTTGTCACCTCCGCAACTGTAAGAAATACATTGCTTTATAAAATATAAAGGTACTTTATAAATATATACTTTCAGGCATTTTGTTGTAGGTAACAGAAAACAGACTGAAACACTAATAAGTATCAAAGTTTGTATCTTCGTTTTATTTGACCCCAGTTAACAAGTAGATTCAATGGTATCATTCTCAACTGGATCCCAGCCTAGTCGTCACCCTCTGTAATCTTATGGGGGCACTTTTTATTTTATTTTTATTTTTTTTATTTACTTATTATAAAGATGTGGGGTACAATTCAGAGTTAGGTATACAAACATTGATCGTGCAGGTACCCTTGTTGAGGAGGTATGCCCCTCCCTCCCCTAGCAGTTTCCACCAACTGCCAGTCCCAACCATCTTCCCCTGACCGTTTTCCACTACTGCCAATCACTTTCTTATAGAATTGTTCAAGGTCACCTTATGAGTGAGAACTTATGGAACTCAGTTCTTTGTTTCTGTGATAAATCACTGAGTATGATACACTCCAAATCCATCCAATTTGCTGCAAAGTCCATATATTTGTCCTTCTTTATAGCTGCATAATATTCCATTGTGTATACGTACCACATTTTTTGAATCCAGTCCAGCGTCGATGGGCAACACGATTGGTTCCATGTTTTTAATTGGATCTTTTAGTTTTTTGACACAAAGTGTCACTCTGTCACCCAGGCTGGAGTATAGTGGCTCACTCACACTCACGGCTCACTGCAGCCTTGGCCTCCTGGGTTCAGTGATCCTTCCATCTCAGCCTCCTAAGTAGCTTGGACTACAAGTGTGTGCCACCACGCCCAGACTATTATATCTTTCTGATGTACTCTTAAATTTTTTTTTTCAAGTTGGGATCTTGCTCTGTGGCCCAGGCTGGAGTGCAGTGGCACGATCACGACTCACTGAAACCTTGACCTCCTGGATTCAGATGATCTTTTTGCCTCAGCCTCCAGAGTAGTTGGAACTACAGACATGCACCACCACACCTGGCTAACTTTTTTCTTTAACATTTGGTAGAGACGAGATCCTGATATGTTGCCCAGGCTGGTCTAGAACTCCTGGGCTTAAGTGATACTACCGCCTCAGCTTCCCAAAGAGTTGGGGCCACAGGCATGAGCCACCACACCTAGCATACTCTTGAATCTGTTAAGTGACTAGACATTTTCTATTACTAAGAATTGGCTCAATACATATTTCTTATGAGTTATAACTTTTTTCTTCTGCAAGGCTCAGGAGGAAAAGCTTATGCCCATTTCCTTTGTCAATGCTAAGGCTCAATCCCTAGAATGGCTTTTGTATCTTATAGAAATGCCTCATTTGAACGGAGATAGAAGCATGTTATTCTCAAATCAAGTCTTAGCATATCTTGGACGTGCTAAGACGAACATGCATTTGCAACAGAGCTTTTAACACGAGTTTTAGGAATTCTGCCGATTTCCACTGACAATGTAAATACTACTTCTTGCCAGTGTTAACCTAGGCAACTTGGAACAACACCCAGTGGTGTTATTATCTTCCTCGTAAAAAATACAGGGACATGAGTTGGCCCCAGAGTTTTCCAGTTGGAAACACCCTGGCCTAGACTCAGGGTCTGCTGGGCAGTGTGAGAACCACACCACGACTCTTTTCCACAAAGATGACCTCAACAAGAAGGAGAAATTGACTTGCATCTGGAAAAAATATACTAGTAATAGAATAAAAGCAACCTTTAGGTCACGCACAGTGGTGCATGCCTGTCCTCTCAGCATTCTGGGAGGTCAAGATGGGAGGATCGCTTGAGGCCAGGAGTTCGAGACCAGCCTGGACAACATAGCGAGACTCTATCTCTATACAAAAATTAAATAAATTAGCCAGGTATGATGGAGCACCCCTGTAGTCTCACCACTTTCAGGGGCCAAGGCAGGAGGATCACTTGAAGCCAGGAGTTCAGGCCAGCCTGAGCAACACATCCAGACCTGTCTCTACACAAATATTAAATAAAGTAGCCAGTTTTGGTGGTACCTATAGGCTCTGCTACTCGGGAGGCTGAGGCAGGAAGATCGTTTGAGCCCAGGAGGCCAAGACCAACCTGAGCAACATAGTGAGACTTCGTCTCTACATAAATATTAAATAAATTAGCCAGGTGTTTTGGTGCTTGTAGTCTCAGCTACTGGGGAAACTGAGGTGGGAGGATCAGTTGAGCCCACGAGTTTGAGACTGCAGTGAGCTGTGATTGTGCCACTAAGTCACAGAGCAAGACCCCCCTCCCATAAAAAGTTAACTTCTGTTGAACTTTGCTAGCACTCAGCTATTTTTCAAACAGTTCTCTGGAGTTGAAATCATTGCCATTAGTAACCTCATTTTAGAGATAAGGAAAAAAGGCTTTGACAAAATAAAAAATACACCAAGGTCACAGAGCTTGGAAGGTGTGGAACTGGCGTTAACCCACTGTGATGGGGTGAATTGTGTTGCTGCAAAATTTATATGTTTAAGCCCTCACCCCAGGACCTCAGAACGTCACTGTGTCTGAAGATGAATCTTTAATGAGAGGATTAAGGTAGGATGAGGTCACCAGAGTTGGTCCTGATTCAGTAAGACCTCAGTCTTCATGAGAAGAGGAGAGAAGGACACAGACATGCACAGAGGATGACCCTGTGAAGACACAGAGGAGACAGCATATACATGCCCAGGAGAGAGACCTGAGGAGGGACCGGCCTGAGACACCTTGGCCTCGACTTCCAGCCCCCAGGACATGAGACAATAAATGTCTGTTGTCTAAACCACTCGAGCTGAGGGACATTGTCATGGCAGCCACAGCAGACAAATATATAAAAATTGGAGTTCAGAGTCGTGTTCTAAACCACTAAGGCCTGCTGCTTAAAGTTAAAGGTTCATAGAATTAAAATTCCCGGAGCTATGACTGTAGCTCTACATGCATTCATTATCTAATCCTCCTGACCTCTGACTGACCTGCAGAAGTACACACACACACACACACACACACACACACACACACACACACACACATTCATTTCGATGCAAAAATCTGTTTAACATTACTCAATGTCACGCAGAGCAAGCTCTGAGTCTCAGGGAAATTTGAGGACTGCCATTCCTGGCTTGATTCAACTACCTGGAAAAACTCCCCAAGTTCACACACCCTCTCTACTCAACTGTGACGTCTTGAAACTTCACCAGGGACAAGTTTCCCAAGGCCAAACTGCCCTGTATTGAAAGGAAATATGCCCCCAGAAAGAAGAAAGGGATAAAGTTGAATGACTCATTGGCTGAATGCCAAGTCTTTCCCTGAAAAAGAAAAGGAAGGGGGATAGATTGATCATCAAACAGTGCAAGAGGGCTTAACATTAAAAAAAGAAAAAGAAAAGAAAATGATATCATGCCTTTTGCAACAACATGGTTAGAACTAAAGGATGTTACCCAGGGTGAAAGGACTCAGACACAGTCAGATACCACATGTTCTCACTTATAAGTGGAGGCTGGATAGTGGGTATGCATGGACATGGATGTAGAGAGTAGGATAATAGACATAGGAAGTCCCCTACATACAAATTTTCAAGTTGCAAACTTTCCAAAGACGCTCATGTGTGTTTACATGTCTGAACACATAAGTGAGTTCATGTGTTCTGTGGTCCCGCGTGTTCATCCTCTACACATGACTGTGCTTTTGTGTCCTTTACTGTACAGATCTGTAGAGAGGACAGTTGTGTAGTGTCTTTATTTCAAATCCAGTAAGTCTGGGAGCAAGTGTGAAAGCAGTGGTGCCATAGTTGATATCGTAGAGTCAATGGCATGAGTTGAGCACCTAGGCTGACTTTGTGGGACTTACAAACAGATTGGATGTATGAACACATTCTTGAAATGAAACTCAGTCATAAGTAGGGGAAGTACTGCATTGGAGATTCAGAAGGGTGAGAGGGAGGTGAGAAATTGAGAAATTACTTCCTAGGAACATTGTACACTATTCGGGTGATGGTCACCCTAAAAGCCTAGGAAGTGGGCCAGGTGAAAGAGGCTATGGGGCCTAGGAGGCAAAAAGAACGAGAGTGGATAGTGAGACAAAGATGGGGAGGAACCCAATTGCAGCTCTGACTCTCCTGCCCTGCAGCTGGAGTCTTCCTTCTCTAATGCACTTCCTCAGCACCCCCCACCCCCTCCCCGCATGGAAAGCCAAACTCCTCTCCAGAAACTCCCTCCCTCTAGCAGTCTCCAAATTCTTGTCCGCAACATTTCCTGTGGCCGCCAAGACCACTGGGTAAAAAAATCTCAGCTCAGTAGTGTTGCTTCAGGGAAGAGGAATACAGCACCCCCTTCCCTAGGATTCCTTGGACAACAGAGTCCACAGATTTTTTTCTCACTAGACCAAACCGTTGGTCTCCTTTTCCCCTGGGAGGACTGGCTGCTGACCACACACTGGGAACCTGAGCCAGTGGCCTGAGCATCTTCTAAGAGATCCCTCAGAGCAGTTTGGCCGCATAAGGCAAGCTGAGAGGGAGAAATGACTTTTCCAGCTCAGCCGGTGTGCAGAGAAATGCTGACATCCAGAAAAACAGAACTGCTTCCCACTCATTGCCTGAGCAGAGGAACAGACTTGTTTGGGTGGTGAGGATTTTTCTGACCTCTTCTGGAACATATTACACTTTTTTCCTCCTGATATTGTGAATATGTATTTTCAGGAATGTTTTTTTTTTCCTTTCCATAGACTCAGTGACTTTTGGAACTTCTTAGAGAATGGAAGCAATTTATCTTTGCACGTTAATTATTTTTGTTCCAGGATTTCAGAAGGGATAAAAAAGAAACCTTTTAGGGGGAGATAAGATAAAAAGGCATATAGATTGTGCTGTAGTCAGATTGCTGGATTGAAATTGTGTGAGGGGTGACACCCAAAAAGCTGAAATTATCTTTTTTGGAGGGTGGGTCCCTTGTAGTATGCTCGGAATTTGTTCCTCCAGATCTAACAATCAATCGAAGTTTTTATCTGGAAATTTTGGGAAGGTTGCATCATGATTTGCAGGAGAAACGTCCTGAGTTGTGACAAACAGGCAACTGGTTCTTCTGCCATGACAATGTACCTACCCACACTACATTGAATGTTCAGCAGTTTTTGATCACACATGGCATGATCCCTGTGCCCCACCCTCCATATTCACCTAATCTCACCCCATGCGACTTTTCTTTTGTTTCCTCAGATGAAAAAAAAATCCTCAGAGAGAATCGTTTTGTCGATGTGAAAGAGGTGAAACAAAAAAACAGCAGAAGCATTAAAAGACATCAAAACTGATGAATTCAAAAGCTGTTTTGAGCAGTGGGAAAAGCAACTCGATAGGTGTATTATATCCAACAGAGAGTATGTGAAGGTGACTGAAGTTTAAATATGTACGAATAAATCCACAATTTTTTAATAAATAAATTTCAGTTTGGGGGGTGTTTCCCCTCATGTGTACCAATAAGAGAAACTGTAGGAAGCAGTCATTTTTCTTTCCAGAGATATAAAAGGGCATGAGAGGTCATATGCCGATGACATCAGATGATGTGGCAGCATGGAGGCATGACTACAGTGGGCAATAGCCTTTGAGTCCTCGGTGCCTCTGGTCTCCATCCTCCACACCTTCAGTTGACTCTCATCTGAAACTTTCCTGGATAATGCTCCCTTCATGACAGCTCCCTGTGGGCTCACCACAATTCCATGGATGTCCTTAAACCCACGGGATGCATTTGACACTCACCATTCTTCACTATTTTATTTTATTCTCATCCCTTTCTCCATGTTTTCCCATCTGTGCCCTTGATGTGTGTCAGCACCTCTAGAGAAATCGTTACCATCTTGCATCATTTCATCGTGATCTTGTCTAAACACTCAAGACCCAAGTATCCAAGTGCCTTTTCCACAGTTCCTCTTGGATATCTCAAAGGTCATTAAACTCATTGAGAACAGAAACAGTTGAGCATTTGTCTTCTGCAAATCTCCTGTTGAAATTTGATGCCAGTGTTGGAGGTGGGATCTAGCAGGAGGTATTTGGGTCACGGGGGTGGATCTTTCATGGATGACTTGGTGCCATCCTCAAGGCAATAAGTGGAGCTTGGGACCTTCCTGCCCTCTCTCTCACTTCCTCCCTTAAAAAATTACATGCCAATTCTCCTTATCTTTCCACCCTAAGTGGAAACTTCTGAAACCTCACTAGAAGCAGATGCCAAGGCCATATATCTTGTACAACTTACAAAACCATGAGCAATATAAAGCTGTTTTCTTTCTCTCTCTTTTTTTTTTATTTGGAGTCTCACTCCGTCACCCAGGCTGGAGTGCAGTAGCATGCTCTTGGATACCCAGCGTCAACCTGCTGGGCTCAGGTGATCCTTCCGCCTCAGCCTCCCAAGTAGCCGAAACTACAGGCATGCACTACCATGACTGACTAATTCTTTTCATTTATTGTACAGATGAGGTCTCGCCAAGGTACCCAGGCTGTTCTCGAACCCGTGGGCTCAGGCAGTCCCCTCACCTCAGCCTCCCAAAGTGCTGGGATTACAGGCTTGAACCACCATGCCCAGCTACCTGTTTTCTTTGCAAATTACCCAGCCTCAGATAGTCCTTTCCAGCAATGCAAAGCAGACTTACACAAGACCAAAAAAATCACAATAGAGCTTCAAACTTCTGGGGCCATTTTCACAAACCAAGAACCTAGAGGTATTCATTCTCATGGATCTAGTTCAATCCATCATCAGCCCTCATAGATGGCTCTTGTCTGTCTGCGTTTCTCCATTTTCAGCAGCCTCAGTTTGGTAGAAAAATACCTTCTCATCTGGGCACTTTGCTTCCTGGGTGGCCACACTGTGGGCCAGCTCTAATCCATATCCTTCACCCCAAAGCCACAATGACCTCTCCAGAATTCCCCTCTGCTCACGGCATTTCTCCCTTCTTAATTTTTTAACTGTTGGTCATTGTTCTTACAATGAGTGTCCTCCTTGGCATGGCCCTCAAGGCTTTCTGTTTGACGTTATCTTCCATTCCTGGTTTTAGTTCTTACCTCTCCACTTTCCACCTACTCCTACATATCTGATTTTTCCCCGGTCTGCCTACCTCTGCTGGAGACCCTTTGGACATGCTGTGTCTTTTTCTTGGAGCATAGAGAATCTATTTCTGATCTTCTTGGCCAGCCCTTCCTCCTGTTACATTTTCTCCTGGCGTTACAGTTATTTCCCTCATAGTACCTGCTGTAATCTGTAATTATATGTTTCTTCGCCTGTTTTTTTTTTCCTTTTTTGAGTTGGGATCTCACTCTGTCACCCAGGCTGGAGGGCAGTAGCACAATCACAGTCCACTGCAGCCTAAACCTCTAGGCCTCAGGTGATTCTCCTACTTCAGCCTCCCAGGTAGCTGGAGCTACAGGCGTGTGCCACCATGCCCTACTAATTTTACTTACTTACCTACTTATTTATTTATTTATAGAGATGAGTTCTCACCATGCTGGTCTCGAACTCCTGGGCTTAAACAATCCTCTCACCTTGGCCTCCCAAAGTGTTAGAATTACAGTCATGAGCCACTGTGCCCTGCCAGTGTGATTTTTTTATTGTCTGCCTCCTGTAGACTGTGAGTCCCATGAGCATACTTGTCTGGTTTCAGTCATTCCTTTACCTCCTCCACCTAGAATCGTGCCTGACATTGCATACCATGCATACCCATGAACAAATGGATTTGAATACCGTGACCTCTGAGCTATTAAAGAGGTAGATACTAGGAAGCCTGTATTGGATGAAAGCATGAAACAGGAAACTATGTCCCTAGGAAGTTATAGCTCTGGTTTCTCTTTGTGATTCTGAAAAGCAAAGAATGTCTTGAGTTATTCACACAGCACAATGTGTGAATATATCTCAGGACGTCCCTTATTTAGCTCATGGGAGCACATTTAATTTCATAATGTCTTACTACTTTTTTTTTACTTCTACACATTATAACTCAGATCATAATGATTTTCCCTGATGCCTCCAATTACAATAATCTTAATTACTGTTTTGTGCTTTTTTATTCTGTTTATGAACTTAGACCGTGAAGCCTAAGTTTTCCTGAAGCTCCCAAGTCTGAATCAATATTCCTGGCAGAGGATGGTGTGTGTGTGTGTGTGTGTGTGTGTGTGTGTGTGTGTGTGTGTGCACGCGCACATGTTTTGCATATGGAATTCCATCAATATTATGATAAATGTGTGTGCCTCTGTATTTGGTTAGGATATCTATGACATCAATGTAGACTCATTGAATTCAACAATAGGTCCCATTCTAAACCCTAAGACCCACAGATATAGACATAATATGCGTGTATACCTTGGACCTTGGGCCAAGGCTTTAGCATACAGTGTCTTACTGAATCCTGTTCAAAACTCAGAAAGTTCTTTAGATTTTTTTTAAACTTGTTCAAAGAATTGAAGTCAATATCTGATTACAGGTAGCTCAACTTTGCCAGGGAAATTGATTATTAGATGCAAGAGTGACTTAGCAACATTAAAGCTCAAGTCTAAAACTCTAAAGCTTTATAATGTTTTGAGCTGATCCAAGAGTAAAATTTAAGATATACTTATATATATAAATTTTATATATATGGAGTGAGAGAGAGAGAGAGACTGAATATATCTCACACAAGCCTTTATGAGGAATGCAGTTTGCCTGGGATTCTGATGAGAGCTGAGGATTAGAGGTTGCAAAGTTGACATCTTCAGCAAGACCCTGAAAGTCCAGACATAAATAGCAACCAAATCAGCAAGAGTTAGGGTTGTGTCTTCTGATGAAAATGGAAACCTTTAGCAAAACAGTGTAGCTATCAGATGCCGCCCCAGCCTTGCATGGACAGGGACTGGGGATGGCTCTCGTGAACACAGAATTTTCCCCAGAAAATAATTCTGCACTGGCTTCAATGAACATGTGGTGTTTGAAAACTTCATAATAGGAATACTGACAAATAATGATGTTTCTGGATTAATTTACTTACTTATTTACATTTTTGAAGCTCATTTATTAATCATTTACTGGCACCATTTGCCAATTTTTTATTTGGCCTAAAAGGGTTGCCAAAAAATTTCATCTTCAACAACATTCAAAATTGAAAACAATAAAAGAAATCTGGCCTTGCACAAATTAACAGGCTTGGAGCTACTGAATGGTTGATATTAATGATTTAATGTCTGTGCAAAAAATATTTCCTTTGACAATAGAGAAAATTGTTTGGTATCATCCCATGCCACCCACAAAGATTGGAACAGATACTCTGCAGTTGTTCTAAAACAGGCATGTGAGTTTAATGTTCACTGTTCGTAGACCTTTGTTTTTCATTGAAGCTGTGCTGCGAAAAAGTAGGTAGAATAATAAATTTACCACCTATGGTACTTTCCGTGGTTAAGCTCATGTAAAAAACAAAATTGATAGAATTTCTCATTGAAAGAGAAAAAATGAACCTTCGACCTCCTAAGAGTGTCAAGAACATAGCCTGTAGGAATGCCAGGTGTAAGTTGGTAAATACGCTGCAGTTGTTAGAAACAAACAATAAGATACTGGGGCCCAGCACAGTCATTTGTGATATGATTAAATTGAAAAAGAAACAGGCAGAGAACTCAGTTTCCTTGATCTCGAGGTTCCATTGAAAGAAATGGGATTTTTACAGATATTCCATTGGCATGCCAGCAAGACCAAGTATCTATAGTCTTACTTGTAGGCATGTGCAGATTCATGGGGAAATAAAAATCTGTGTGATAAATGTGCTTTTTCATAGGACCTCCCTTTCACATAGAGGTCATCTTTGGGGTGGAGGAGGATTTTGTTATTTTAAATTGACTAAAAGTTATTTTTTAAAAAGGTTATTATAAAGATGTGGGGTGCAAGTCAGGGTTAAGTGGTCTACATGCAGGTGAAGTTTGGGTCTCCCACTGGTCCTCATTTCCCCTCATTTAGGATCAGGTATCCTTAGTGAGGGTATGTGTCCCCTTCCTGGCAGTGTCCTGCTACTGCCAATCCCTTTCTTATAGTATTATGGTAATTGTTCAGGGTCCACTTATAAATGAGAACATGTGGTACTCAGTTCTTTGTTTCTGTGGTAAATCACTGAGTATGATGGACTCTAAATCCATTCAAGTTGCTACAAAGTCCATAATTTTATCCTTCTTTATGGCTGTGTAGTACTCCATCCTGTACATATACCACATTTTCTTTACCCAGTCCATTTTCGATGTTTTTGTTATTTTGAATAGTTTTGCAATAAATATGCATGTGCACATTTTTGAAGAATATTTTTGTTTCTTTTAATTTGTAAATATTTAATTTATACTAAATAATGTAGATGAATGTTTTTGTACTTAATTAAATATAATTTTATGTATAAAAACTGAGTAATAGTTTGGCATATATCTTTTATTTTATATATATACACACAAAATGCATAAATAATATTTATTGAATATGTCTATATGCACAAAAAAGTATATACACACATAAACACACACATATTTTTTATTTATGTGTGTACAGCTGTGGTCTGCATATTTGTGTCTCCCCAAAATTCCTATGTTGAAATCCTCAGCCGGGCTTGGTGGCGCAGCCTGTAATCCCGCGCCTTTGGGAGGCTGAGGTGAGTGGATTGCCTGAGCCCACGGGTTCGAGACCCGCCTGGGCAGGCGAGACCTCATCTCTACAATAAATCAAAAAATCAGCCGGGTGTGGTAGCGCATGTCTGTAATTCCGGCTACTCGGAAGGCTGAGGCGGAAGGATCGCCGGAGCCCAGCAGGTCAAGGCTGCGGTGGCCAGGAGCGGCCACTGCACTCCAGTCTGGGCGACAGAGTGAGACTCCAACTCAAAAAAAAAAAAAAAAAGAAAAGAATTCCTCAGCCCCAAGGTGATGGTGTTGAGAGGTGAGACCTTTGGGGGGTGATGAGGTGATGAAGGTAGAGCTTCATGAATGAGATTTGTGCCCCTATAAAAGGGACCCCAGAGAGACCCCTCGCCACCCCTTTCACCACACGAGGACACAGAGAGAAGGTGCTATTTATGAATCAGGAGCTGGGAGTCTGCCACACCTTTACCTTGGACTTCAACTTCCAGAGCTGTGAGGCATGAATGTCTGTTGTTTGCAAGCCGCCTGGTCAATGGCATTTTTGTTATAGCAGCCTGAAAAAACTGAAACAGTAGATGTTAATATTTGTATAATTCAGTTTTCTGAGTTATTTTGTGTCCATTAATAAATGAAAGTCATCATAAGTGAAATGTTTGGCTGTTTATGTTTAATCTTTAAAGTATCATAAGACATTAATAATGTTGCAACAGATGTAACATTCAGTGAGTTTTCAAATAATCGCATGGAATTACATACAATTTATGCAATTCATAGTTACTATTTTTTTCCTATAAAAAGGTTATTCCAGCAGACAAACTAGATTCTGGTAGCTGAGATGACCTTAAAGCTGCCAACTATCATAAATTGAATATCCTGAATTGTGGGTGCCAGGTGACAACAAGACACTGCCCATGTCTATAAAAGCAATCTCCAGTATTTAAAAATTGGCATTTTGTCTTGGAAAACACGTTTTTGCTTTTTCTGCATTATATATAAATAATATTTTATTTGGAAAATGACTCAATCAGTCACTTTTGATACAATTTAATGATAGATCCTCTCTCCTCACATTTCTACTTTTAGTTTTTACTTTCTTTTCACTGATTCAGATTTTCTCATTTTCTTTTCTTTTTTCTTCTGTATTCCCCTTTTGAAACTATACTGTCTATGCAGATAGAGTTAAAATGTTAAAGAAAACATGCTTTGCCTAAATCTTTATTCCAGGAATATCCAGAAGCTGAAACACCAAACAATATTTAGAGGATTCATCTTCCTGACTTCTTCATTAGTGGCAAATCATTGTCATCACTGTTTTGTATGACAAATAATTTGTTTTATGTGACTTTCTAGAGTTTCCCTAAAGAAAGACCACACGAGGAGCAGCTTAAATGACAAGTATTTATTTCTCGCAGATCTGGAGACTTGAAGTGCAAGGTCAGGGCGTGGCAGATTTTGTGTCTGATGAAGACTCTCTTCCCAGGTCAAAGATGTCCTCTGGCTGTGTCTTCACATGGCAGAAAGGGTGAGGGGGCTTTCTGTGGTGAATGTCTCTTTTCTAAGGGCACAAATCCCATTCATGAAGACTCCAACTTCTTAAAGCTCCTTCCAATACTATTCCCTTGGAAATGAGGATTTCAGCATGGAAATCTTGGAGGGATACAAGCATTTTGACAGTAGCGTAAGCCAATCACTCCTTTAAAAACCCTATTTCTAGGCACAGTTGTCTTCTGGGGTCCTGGGAGTTAGGACTTCAACACGTGAGTTTGGGGGGGGGGACACAATTCAGCCCATAACAAGTATCTTCATGCTCTGTGTTATTGTTTTTGCTGATTTTATTTCCCTGACTTAGAACTCATATGTTGCATACACAGGCAAACATACAAGTGCACATATTGGTTGTAATATCCATTGAGAGACACGAGACCACTGAAATTAGTGATATTCTTTATAGGTTTGGAGGTCCTGCCTGGATTTGCCATTGATTGTTACTCAGCTCTCCCGAATATCTCTATTTAAGATGGTCAACAAACCATGGACACTTCCTTAGGAGACTGTTGTGACTGCTTGCAAATGCTTGTGAACATGCAAAGACTAGTTTCTCTTTTGCCTTATTATTCTAAAATACATTTTATTGTGTATATGTGAAGCTTGCAACATGCTGTTGTGGGATACATATAGGTATTAAAAATGATACCTGTCCTCATATGTTCATAGCAGTACTATTCACAATAGCAAAATCATGGAATCACTCTAAGTTCCTACCAACAATTGGCTGGATAAAGAAAATATATACATACACACCATGGAATACTACGCAACCATAAAAGAGAATGAAATCACGTCCTCTGCAGTGACATGAATGGAGCTAGAGACCATCATCCTAAGTGAACTGACTCAGAAACAGAAAACCAAACACCACATGTTCTCACTCATATATGGGAGCTAAATAGACCCAAAGATGGAAATAATAGATACTGGGGACACCAATAAGGAGGGAGTGAGGGGAGTTAGGGTTCAGAAATGACCTTTTGGGTATGATGTTCAAAATCTGGGTAATGGGTCACCTGAAATCCAATCCCCACCTCTCTATAATATGTACATTAGCAAACATGCATGTGTACCCTCTGATTCTAAAATTTTTTTTAATGGTTACTATAGTGATGGAAGTTAACAAATCTATTGTCTCACATAGTCACCTCTTTTGTGTGACAAGGTCTAAGTGGCTTACCAGTTTTAAATAGTTTCTCATGACACAGCTAAGACTTTAATACAGTGAGCCCATAAGAGGCCATTTATGGTCTGAGGTTTCGGTAAAGTCACCTCTGTGATCTTTCCTCTTCAAAGGCAAAGGCAGTGGCAATGACCTAAGTAAAGCTGGGGATATTTTCAGAATTGGCCACGCACTCTACAAGCACTTGTCTCTCTCCAGAGGTGCCAGAAAGTCAGTTGTTCTGAAGAGCTCAGGACGCTGTAACAAGGGACCGCAGACTGGAGGGCTTAAACAACAGAAATTCATTTTCTCATGATCCTGGAGCCTGGCAATTGAAGTCAAGGTGTCTCAGAGCTGGTTCCCTCTGAAGCCTCTCTCCTGGGGGTGTAGACACCGTCTCCTCCATGTCCTCACAATATCATCCCTCTGTGAGTATCTGTGCCTTCATCTCCCCTTCTTAACAAATTAAAAAAAATGGAGACAGGATCTTTCTATGTGGTCCCGGCTGGGCTAGGCCTGGGTTTCAGTGATCCTCTCATCTCAGTCTCCCAAGTAGCTGGGACTACAGATATGCTACTGTACCAGACCTAATCTTCACTTCTTATGAGGACCCCAGTCCTGCTGGATCAGGGCTCACCCTAATGACCTTGTCCCACCTTAATCCCCTCTTTAAAGACACATCTCCAGACACAGTCACATCCTGAAATGAGGGCTTCAACATTGGAACTTTAGAGGGACACAATTTAGCTCATAGCAACTGTCCTCTGCAACTACCCCATTCTGCCTCATTCTTATGAGGAAAAAAACAAGTCCAGGCTTCCAGCCACTTCTCCTGAACTTTGGTCTGAATGGTTGACATTCAGATCGAGAAATCCATCTAAGAACATTTCTTCAAGGGTTAAGTATGTGTCACCTGAAGTGATACAAGAAAGAACTCAGATTCAAAACGCCTGGTTCAAGTCTTACCCTGATCAATCACTAGTTAGTGAGGTCATAAATTGTGCACAAACACTGCATGGATGTCAGGTTCACATTCAGAAAACAGGGATGTTCATGTCTGCTGGTTTTGTGTTTTGTTTCGTACAACTGAGGATTCAAAGATTGAATCCCATGAAATGTGATTTTTACTTATATTTCCTTCGTTTGAAGACATAAGCTCACGTGTTTTTCTTGAGTATTGAATACCTAATGCAGGTCATCTCAAAAATCTCCAAGAGCTAAGAGCTTCATGGGCATGGTATTATGACACGTGTGTAAACATACATAAACAAAGGCACGCCATCCCACAAGGTGAAATAACAGCCGTTGATATAAAAGAGTGGGGGAAACAAAGAGCCTGTGAACTGCTTGAAATGAAAAAAAGAGTAGACATTTGAGAAGAACATAAGAAATAAGGAGAGGTCAGAGTCACAGGATCAGGAACTTCAAATGTCAAGATAAGAACTTCATGGAATTCAGATGGCTGCTGAGCCATCGAACGAGATTTGTATTGTTTTGTTTTTTTAAAGTGGTGTCAAAAAAAAAAGCCATTCTTGAAGAAAATGTAATTGATAGTGGCATGCAAGGGCACTGATAAACCAGTTAGATATTGGCTGCAAAAATAGAAATGAAAGTCAGTGTATTAGTCTCTCACTTGCTGCTGTAATAAGTCACCATAAACCTTATGGCTTTAAACAACATCAGTCTGTTTTTTGGGAGTTCTGGAGACCAGCAGTCTGATCGGGATCTTACTGGGCTAAAATCAAGATGTCAGCAGGATTATGTTCCACATTCAAGGAGGATTGTTTTCCCTGTCATTCCAGCTCCTAGGGGACTTCTTATGACTGCAATGTACACCGATCTTATGCCACCTTCAATGCCTGCAATGTACATCGATCTGTGCCTTCCTCCAGCTCCTCTGGACTCCTCTCTTTTTTAAAGATGTGGGGTACAATTCAGGGTTAAGTACATAAGTGGTCATCATACAGGTGAAATTTGGGCCTCCCTTGTTCTCCACATAGCCTGGTTTGGGATCAGGTATCCTTAGTGATGTTATGTGCCCACCCTCCTCTCTCCCCTGGCAGTGTGCCACTGCTGCTGATCTCTTTCATGTAATATTATGATAAATGTTCAGGGTCCACCTATGAGTGAGAATATGTGTTACTCATTTATTTGTTTCTGTGATAGACCACTGATTATTACTGACTCTAAATCCATCCAAGTTGCTACAAAGTTCATATGTTTGTCTTTCTTTATGGCTGCATAATATTCCATCATGTGTGATGACACTGGGCCCATCTGAATAACCCAGAATCATCTGCCTCTTTTAAAAGCCCACCAATCAGCAACCTTCCTGCCTCTGCAGCCTTCACTCACCTTGGACAAGTAATCAAGTCTGACATTCACAGGTTAAAGGAATTGGGTTGTGCACATCCTTGGTGGACATTGACTGTCTTTCCAAGAATGGGACATTTATTTCCCCAACCTCATGGTTTTAATTTGAGAATAATTTGGGGGGTATTTATCACCGCCCCCCCAAAAGTCTGAATTATGCACAAATGTCTCAATTAATTTCAAGGCAGTGTGAAAGAGGGGCTGGACCCATGAGGTACTACAAAATCATGCAGTGCTTCTCAGCATGTGGTTCCATCTCCAGCTCCATACCTGGTCTAGACAGGAATTCTCAAGAGGGCTTCCCACTCTGTCTCGCCCCAGATGACCCTTCCTGCAATGGCACATCTATCTTATGGGCATTCTTGTTATTCCAGAGGGACCTTCTCTTCTTAGCATAGGTTTGTCATGTGTGTTTCAAACCAAAACACCATTGAGAGTGGAAGAAAGCACTAGAAATAATTAACAAATGAAAGTGAGAACTGGCAAACATATGCCTCCCCAACATAGCAAGATCCTATCTCTATAACAATAAAATAAAATAAAATAGCCAGGTGTGAGTTCCAGATCAGCCTAGTCAACATAGCAAGATCTTATCTCTACAACAATAAAATAAAATAAATTAGCCAGTTGTGCATTCAAGATTAGCCTGGGAAGCATAGCAAGACCTTATCTCTTGCTACATAATAGAAATAATAAAACAGAACAATTATATATGTCCTTAGACTTCTTCTAGTCCAGCCATTACCAACTCCTCCCTCAGGATTTTGTTCATGTATTCCCTTAACTGACTCCAGCATGCTACTGTAACTGCAAAAGGATGTGGCTTAGATCTCAAATGTCACCCTCTACCCTATGCAGAAAAGAAGCATCATAATGACACAGAACTGACCTGTTGCGTGATTGACAACCACAACATTGCTAGGAAATATCCCTCTGCTCTGCCTCACAGATTCTGAAGGAAAGCTCTTTTATCTCTGATTAGCTTAGACCATTCAGATGTCTTCTTGTTATGGTGAAACTCACGCCTGCATAAATTGGCTATTACTTTTTAAAAATTCGGTGTGCTTACATTCCCACTGGCAGTGTAGAAGTGTTCCCTTTTCTCCACAGTAACATCACCATCAATTGTTTTTTGACTTTTTGATGTTGGCCATACTTACCAGTGTTACGGGGCATCTCTTTGTAGTTTTGATTTACATATCTCTGATGAGTAGTGAGACTTGAGCATTATGCTGGGCACTTCTAAGGGAGGGAGGGAGGAAGGGAGGGGAGAGGCAGGATGGAGAGAGGGGAGAGGCAAGATAAAGAAGGGTATGTGGCAACACACTGGGTACCTGGTCCACTCTCAGGGGGAGAGAGGGCCAGCTAGAAGCCCAAACCTCACCTGCATGCCACTTACTTGTGTAGTAATCCTCACTCGTACCCTACAACTCTAGAATAAAATTAAGCAATAAGAAAAATTAAGTGTGCTAATACCATCTCCTGGGATACTAACTGTCCTTTTCATCTTAAAGACGAAAACTACCAGGAAAGACTAATTTATGGTCAGCTCTGGGACATCCCAAAAAAAGATTTCCTAAGCTTTGTATTTTGGAGTGAACCTTTCCTGGCTCTCAGAAAAATGATGAGGCTTTTTATTCTCCGTGGCAGGAAAACGAAGTTTTCTTATAGAGGTGGGTGTTAAGTTCAGGTTCTATTAAAAACAGAGCCCATGCCAGGGACCCGGGGAGGTAGTTTATTTGGGAGATTGTTCTAAAAGTCTAGAAAAAGTGGGAGAGGAAGGAGAGGGGGAAGTAACATTCCAAAGAGGTCAGTCTGGCTTCAGTCCCACTGGGGAAACTCTGAGCGTCCTAGAAGAATGGATAGCAGGACTGTCTCTCCAAGAATGAGGCACCTCTCTCCCCAACCTCATTACTTTAATTTGAGAATAATTTGGAGGACATTCATCATCTCCCTCCCCCTACCAAAAAAGTCGGAATTAGTGCACAAATGCTGAAGCAGAACAGCCATGGTAGCAGGTACGTGATTGGAACATTTCCTGCACAGGAACTAGTAGACCAGTTGTCCCTGTAGTAAGGAGTGGCCAAGAGGTGAATTCCCTGCTGTTTACCAGCCCTACAGGAGGGTGGGAATTACACCAGGATGCCAGCATCAGGGGATGATGTTAGAAGAGCTTCAAAATTAATACAAGCAGAAGTACTTCTTCCATTTTCTCTGAGGGAACAGAAGGGCGGTGAGGGCAGCACAGGTAGACTAGTGGGTTTGGAGGAGAAAAGGCAAAATTGATTTCATTTCATAAGACTTATTTTCTCCATATGTTTTAAGGCAAAAATTGTTAGTTTAAACTAAGGAAGGAATATTGGGACTTTACAGAAAGTGGTGGAAACACATAAAAACCAGTAGTGCCTCTTGTCTGAGGGAAAATATGTTCCAAGACCCCCAGTGGATGCCTGAAACCACAGATAGCATCTAATCCTTTATGCATATCTTCTTAAGACAAAGTCTAATTTATAAATGTCTTGACATGGTGATTCACACCAGTAGTCTTAGTACTTTGGGAGGCCGAGGCAGGAGGATTGCTTGAGGTTAGGAGTTCTAGAGCAGACTGGGCAACATAGCAAGACCCTGTCTCTACAACAATAAAATAAAAATAAATTAGTGAGGCAGAAGTTCTAGCTTAGCATGGGCAACATAGCAAGACCCTATCTCTACAACAATAAAATAAAATAAATTAACCAGGCATGAGATGAGATCTAGATTAGCCTGGAAAACATAGCAAGACCCTAACTCTATAACAATAAAATAAAATAAATTAGTCAGGCTTGAGTTCCAGATCAGCCTGGGCAAAATAACAAGACTCTATCTCTACAACAATAAAATAAAATAAATTAGCCAGGCATGGTGGCATGCACCTGTGGTCCCAGCTACTTGGGAGACTGAGACAGGTGGATCAGTTGTGTCCAGGAGTTCGAGGCTGCAGTGAGCTATGATCGCATCACTACACCCCAGCCTGGGTGACAGAGTGAGACTCTGTCAAAAAAAGTTCAATTTTTAAATTAGACACAGTAAGAGATTAACAGCAATAACTAGTAATAAGACAGAACAATTACAACAATAAATTGTAATAAAAGGTAAGTAAATGTGACCTCTCTCTCAGCCAGGTAACAGAACAGCAGTAATATGCCGGACAAAGAGGTGACTCACGTTCCTGATGGGATGGAGCTGGATGGCATGAGATGTCATCACACTCCTTAGAACAGTATGCAATTTACAATTTATGAATTGTTTATTTCTGGAATTGTCCTTTTAATATTTTGGGGCTGCGTTAGACCGTAGGTAACTGAAACCTCAGAAAGTGAAACCATGGATAAGAAGGAGCTATTGTAATGACTTTAGAAAGTGAGAAAAAAATTTACTGGGGGAACTTATACTAGGGACCAAGTGGTGCCATGGTGGTGGGATTTTTCTCTGGCCACATCTAGCTCAGGTGAGGGGCCTGAGTTGACTGATGTTGCATTCTGTTATCCAAGAGTGGAAAGAGCTGAGGGTGTTTGCAAGGCAGAAATTTTAGTTTCCAACTGTGACATTGAATATAAGCCATGGAAATAACCGTGGTTTGGTCAGTGCATCAATGCCCAGATAACATGCAGTGAAGACCCCAGAGAAAATTAGCTGGAATAAACGTGTCGTGGAAGATTCTGGAATCCACTGGATAACGACATATTTAGGCATGACCACTGTGGGGAAGAGTTGAGAGAGGTGAAGATAATGAGTATTGAGGGTTCAGTAGGTCAAAAATGGTTTAATGGCATCATACATAAGTTTTACAGGCTTAAAAAAATAGAATTTTAATTGCCCAACTTGGATAGCCTTTGCATGCCATCATTTTCATTTGGCTAAAAGAAGTAATAAAAATAATTTAATGCACTTTGACATTACCAGAGAGAGAAAATAATCTGTTTTCGCCATTTCTCTGGCATTTGAAGCAGGCACACGCTTTATAATTTGGCTATAAGGATACCTTAATATGCAGAGAGAAGGATATATTTTCTTTGTGAAAAATATATAAATTAAAAACGACTGCACTGACACCTTAGATTATAAAAATACCTTAGAAAGGAAAACTTATTAAAATTATTTTCTGCTTGTATTTTTTGGACGTGCCTTCAGAAATAAAAAAATAAAATAAAATAAAACCAAGCCAAAAACTAATCAAGAATGGGAGAGAAAGGTGAAAATCCAGTGTTTGGATTCCATGTGCAGTAAATGAATGCACATGAGTTCCAATATTTAGAGAAATACTTTCCTTTTCAGAATATTTTTAATCCGGGAGGAGGAAAATGCAGGAATGTGTGAATCTTAGTCTAGTTTAATTCCAGTTTGATTCTTCTTTCTATATAAATAAACCCCATGGTTACAAAAACAGCTTCAGAAGGCAAGTTGCTTCAGGTGGTATAATCTAAATGAGGTGTTATTAAAAGCTTAATCACGGTAAATATCCCCTCCCAGTACATAGCAGCTAAATCTCTGTGGGACCAGAAATCTGCTAGCATAGGCAAAAATGCCTGCCTTGTGGACAAAGCCTTGGTGTGATCAGAGAGATGCTTAAGGGTGAACCCAGCCCACTCGGGGGGCTCCAGGTCAGCCCCATCAGACTCTACCTCTTCTTCAAACCCACAATTTACTCAGTCATACGTGGTTGCCACTGCCAGAAGAAGCATCCTGTCCCCAAATCTGACATGCATCTCCAGAGATCTTGCACCCATGGAATTGAGAAATTGAGTCCACTTGGCTATTAGGAGCTTGAAACTGTCTTGTCCACCTCCATGCATGGACTTGGCTTTCTAGTGCTACCCAAAGTAAAGTCATCAGGTGGAATCCTTGCTGGACCACAAATAATGAATGATATAATAGTTTCCTAGGGTCACACTGTAACAAAATACCACACACCAGGAAGCTTAAACTAGAGACACTTACTTTCTCACAGCCCAGAAGGCAGGAAGACTGAGATCAACGGGTAGACAGAGTTGGTTTCTCCTGAGACCTCTCTCCTTGATGGGTAGACACCATTTCACTGTGTCCCCAAAGGGTGGTCTATCTGTGCATCTGTGCCCTAATCTTCCCCTCTTATAAAAACACCAGTCATATTGGATTTGAGTCCACCCTAGTAACCTCATTTTACCTCAATCTCCTCTTCAATGACTCCAAATATAGTCACATTCTGAGGTCCTGAGCATTGAAGTTCAACATTTGAGTGTTAAGGGGACAAAACTCAGCTCATAAGGCAGCGAACAAAAACAAGTTCGGACATTGAGGGATCTGGGTGCAGTGTTGAAGCTCTGGGTCAAATGTTCCTTGATCATTTTAGTGGTAAACTGAGTCATAGAGCTGAGAGGGACCACTGAAGGCGTAGATGTTTGATCTACCAGAACTAGTTTGTTGCTGTGAGTTCCAGTCTAAAGGTCCAAGTCCCAGGAGAGCTGATTGGGTGAGCTCAAGTCTGAAGACCCAAGACCTAGGAGAGTTGAGGTGTGAGTTCCAGTCTGAAGGCCCAAGACTCAGGAGAGTTGATTGTGTGTGCTCCAGTCTGAAGGTCTGAGACCCTGGAGAACTTATGGTGTGAATTCCCATCTGAAGGTTAAAGACCTAAGAGAGCCAATGATGTGAGTTCCAGACCAAAGGTTTAAGGCCAAGGAGAACTGATGGTGTGAGCTCTAGTCTGAAGGTCTGAGAATTGGGAGACCCAGTGGTGTGAGTTCCAGTTGAAGTTCTGAGACCTAGGAGAGTTGATGGTGTGAGTTCCAGTCTGAATGTCCAAGATCCAGGAGAGCTGATGGTGTGGGTTCCAGTCTGAAGGCTCGAGACCGAGAAGAGCTGATGGTGTGAGTTCTAGTCAGAACCAGAGACCTAGGAAAGCCAAAGGTGTTCTAGTCTGAACACCCAAGAGCCATTATTGCTGATGGTGTGAGTTTCAGCCTGAAGGCCCAAGATCCAGGAGAGTCAATGGCATGAGTTCCAGTCTGAAGGCCCAAGACCCAGGAGAGCCAATGGCAAGAGTTCCAGTCTGAAGTCCAAGATCCAGAAGAGCTGGTGGTGTGAGTTCCAGTCTGAACCAGAGACCCAGGAGAGCTGATTGTGTTCTAGTCTGAAGACTCAAGACCCATTATTGCTGATCATGCGAGTTCCAGTCTGAAGATCCAAGACCCAGGAGAGCCAATGCCATGAATTCTAGTCTGAAAGTCCAAGACCCAGGAGAGCTGATGGTGTGAATATCAGTCTGAAGGCCTGAGACCCAGGAGAGCCAATGTTGTGACTTCTAGTCCAAAAGCAGGAGATGAACAATGTCCCAATCCAAGCAGTAAGGCAGAAAGAATGAACTCTCCTATCCTCTTTCTTTTTGTTCTATTTAAGCCCTCAATAGACTGAATGATGCATGTTCGCACTAGTGAAGGCAATCTGCTTTATATAGTCTACTGACTGCTAATCACATCCAGAAACATGCTTACAGACACATCTGGAAATAATGTTTTAAGCAAATATCTGAATGCCCTGTGGTTCAATAAGTTCATCCATAAAGCTAGCCATTACATCAAAATACCTAGTTCACTGCATCTTCTCCCTTCCTTCCTCCCTCTTTCCTTCCTTCCTTCCTTTTCTCTTTTTTTCTTTCCATTCTTTCTTCAATAGCTGCACAAGCCCCTACTATGCTTTATATATTGTGTTCCATGTTGGGAATACAATACAGACAATAGCATAGTTTCTACTCTTGAAACTTCCTAATGAATGTCACAAGAGAGATATTTTGAGCATGGGCATGGGATTTTAAAATTGCATATATTTAAAAAAATAAAAGCCATGTACCCAGATCCCAGGAGAACAAAGGTCATCTGAACACCCTTAAAATTGGAGGCAATATTCTGTTGTAATTACAGTTGACCCTTGAGCAATATGGGGATTAGGGACACACACTTCCTGTACAGTCAAAAAAGCACAATAATTTTGAATCATCTGAAACATAACTAATAATAGTCTACTGTTGATTAGAAACTTTACCAATAACATAAACAGTTGATTGACACATCTTTTGTGCTGTACATATATTATTGACTGTCTTTTTACAATAAAGTAAGCTAGAGAAAATAAAAGGTCTTAAGAAAATCCTAAGGAAGAGAAAATGTATTTACTATTCGTTACGTGGGAGTGAATCACCAGGAAGGTTTTCAATCTTGTTTTCATCACATTAAATAAGTTGGCGGGGTGGGAAAGAGAAGGGGCTGTCTTGCTGTCTTGGGGGTGGCAGAAGCAGAAGAAAATTTGTGTACAGGTGGATCCCTGCAATTCAAACTCATGCTGTTTGAGGATCAAGTGTATAGATAAGGTCACTGCAATCGTTTCCAGCAGAGATCTTTCTGTTTTGGGGGATGCTCACATCTCATCTACCAAGACCCCAGGACATACTTTAATGCCTTTTTGCAAGCACTTAGCACATGATTTCAGAAGCTCATTGGTCCTAAGACTGCACTTGTGCAGTAGGCTAGCCGTTAGTCCCATGTAGCTATTTAGGTTTAAATAACTAAAATGTATTTACATGAAATAAAATTGCACACCCAGTTCCTTGGTCACCACTGGCCACCACATTTTCAACGCTCAATAGCAGCTGACCAGTTATTGGACAGTGCAAATTATAGAATATGCTTGATTGCAGGACAGTCCATTGGACAGCATGGCTCCAATGGATTTATGGAGGTGGACCCCAGGACCCCAGGCAAATGACAACTGGGTCAGAGAATGTTTAAAGTTTCTAATCTGAGCATGATTTCTACCTCTAATTTAAATTCCAGAAAAAGGCAAGACACTGTCCCAAATAACCCGATTATTGAAAGGATGGCTGGACTTGTCTGGCCACGTTGTCATCTCCTCTGGTTACATATACAAAGAATTTATTTTATGGGTTTCTACTGAAATACAAGACAGTAATTAAGACAAAACATGTTGGTCATGGCACAGGGCTTCTGTCTCTTCTGCTATCAATGTTTGTTTTGTGCTTTTGCAGCTTTTAACTGATGGTGTGAGCCATCAGTTTTAAAAACTTAGCTAGAGAATTCCTAAAGCCTATGATACTGGAGGTGGATTCCTGGGGATTAGACGTCAACACTTCTGAGCCCTGCCAGCTTAAGTATGGGGTTTTGTCTAATTAAGCCTCAGTCATTGTGCCCCTTCTAGCAAAAATAAAATGGGGATGATAATCAGAATCCTTGGTGGGGTATTGTAAGTGTCAAGTATCTCACAGAGCTTTCCGAACAGTAAACTTTTGATGATACTTAGTAAACAGAACTATGGTTTTCTCTATACAACCTCAAAATGGTCCCAGTCAGATCACTCCCATTTAGAAAAGAGGGAATTTTTCATAAAGAGTTCTCATCTGGGAGTTTCCTCAGTGTTAACACGCTACCGTCCCTTGCTGGTGCATGTATCTGGAACCAACTAAGCAGAATGATCTGTTGGCCAGCACTGCTCCATGACCTGTAGCATGGAGGTAGATTCCAGGACCCCAGTGGAATCACTGTGGGTCAGATGATGTTTTTACAAATCAGAAAGGCAATCGTGCTCTCTGAAGGCTGGAGTCAGGAGAGGCAGGCTTCCAACAGCCAAGGAAGTCGTAGAGTTGTCGAATGAAAAGAAAAAAAGAACCATTGTGTTCATGGAATATTAAAGGATGTTTTTCACTGGGAGTGGAGAGAAAAGGATGGCATTATGTGCAGATGCAATTTTGCAACTTGACCCTGAGTCTTCGCAGCTCCAGGTTACTGCAAGTCTCAAGTAGGTAGAACAGAAGATAAGAAGTAGCCAATTAGTTTTGTAATGTGTCAGCCGTGGCCCAAGCTCAGGAAGAGATAGAGTTAAAAATACCATTGGTTGCATGCTTCTTGTCAGGAACATGTTGGAACGCAGCTCACAGTGCACCTGAGTGGAAATAGATTCTCTATTATTTTCACAAATGCTTTTAACAGCACAAAAGGTCGTTCAATGAAGCTACCATGGCAATAATTGGTATGGAAAATTCACCATACACTTATTTTGAAAGACTACCATGGACTTGTTTCTTGATTTAAAAAAAAGAAAAACAAAATTAGCACATTATAAGCTTAAAATATGATAATACTTTTCTTAGATGACTGGAGAAATAGATTGCTAAACAAATGAGCTCAAGAATTGTTATTTTGATAGATCTATTTAAAATGAGGGACACATTAAAGCGATATGAGATTCCATTTATTACATATTTATGCATGTAATGTTTAATTTATGCATACTTAGGGCATGGTTTATAAGTAATTCATAAATCATATCATATGCAATTTTATATATAAATATTTTTCTAAATTGTCTACATTTGATATTTTACATTTGGGTTTTTAGTAAAGCATTATAATATAAAGGGAAAGAGAACAGAACATTTTTTTAAAACTGCTCTTAGCAGAAGCCAGAAGCAACAGGAAATGATGAGAATGCTTTTTCCCCCACCTTGACACCCATGGTAGACACAATGAACAACCAACAACAGAATCATTTTGGTAGTATATTTCCACTGAAATGTCAGCATTTATCAGTAATATAATTTGTGTAATGGGATATTATATTATAAACACAGCATCCCATGATTCAGAAAATCACCAAGTGGCTCCAGACTCCAAGGTCTGAACTCCAGGGGGCCCATGTAGAAATGGGGTGAGCGTTGATTAGGGAAGGGAATAAAGTTTGAACCATCGTTCACAAGTTTTCATGTCTGAAATGTACAAGTTACACAATAGAATTATTTTCATCCTCACACATTAGAGATATAAGAGAGCACCGATTTTTGTGTGTATACAAATTTAAGGGGTTTAATACAGTTGTGTTACATGGATATATTGCATGAAGACAGCTTCTGGTATATCCATCACCCAAATCGTGTACATTGTGCCCATTAAGTAATGTCTCATCCCTCAACTCCTTCTCATCCTCCTGCTTTTCTGAGTCTCCAGTGTCTATTATTTCACACTTTATATCCACCTGTCATATTATTTAGCTGCCACTTATAAGTGAAAACATGCAATATTTGACTTTCTGATTCTGACTTGTTTGACTTGTTATAAAATAATGGCCTCCATTTCTGTTTTTATATTGGTGCAAAAGACTTTAATTCCTTCTTTTTCATGACTGAGTTGCATCCCATGGTGTATATGTACCATAATTTCTTTTTCCATTCATCCGTTGGTGGACACTGAGATTGATTGCATTTCTTTGTCATGGTGAATAGTGCTGCAATAAATATACCAGGACAGGTGTCTTGTTGGTATACGATTTATTTTCCTTTGGGTAGAGACCCAGTAGTGGGATTCCTGGATCAAATGGCAGTTCTATTTTTAGCTTTCTGTGAAGTCTTTATGCTGTTTTCCATAGAGATTGTTATAATTTACATTCATATCAACAGTGTATAAGCAGACATTTCTCAAGGCCGTGTGTTTTTACAAACTAGAAAGGCACATGTGTGCTCATTAGGAAGTTTCACCAGGAGAGGTGGGCTTCCAATGTCCATAAAGGCTGTAGGATTCGTGTCTACATAAAGACAATGAAAAAAAAGAAAGAAAGACAATGAGTTCTTCATAGTGTTGTAATTCAGACAGACTTGGGCATGAAGAGACTGCTGAAATCTCCCCCAAGGGCACAGTGCAAATGGAAGAGTGTCTAGAATTTTCAGGGGGAAGAAAAGAAAAAACTCCACCCAGGTGGTGGTTTTTGCATTTCAACATAAATAGAAAACAAAGCCAGCATTTGTGAAGAAGACTCTGTGGTTAGGGGACCGTCAGGGATCAGAAGGGCGAGATGCTTACTTTCTCTTCTTTCCATCTGAGTGAGTTTTCTGGCGCTAAGATTGGAAGACACTTTTTACTGGTGGACAAAAGAGGGAAGGATGGCATCATACACAAAAGCAATTGTTCCACCTGACCCTGAGTTGTTGCAAGTCCCATGTGGGTGGGATAGGAGATTATAACAATAACTTGGCCCAAGTCCAAATCCAATGAAGTCAACCTGAGGACACAGGAACCCAAATTAATCATAAGTCTTTGCAAGTCAAGAGATTTTAACTCCAAAAAGAGTGTTTCTAGTTGCCTTAAAGACCATGAGCCTCAAATAAGCTCAGGATTGGGCAAGTCATGATAAATATTTCTGGCACTGAAAGCGAAGGAACTATAGTGAGTGATATCATTATAGATATTTTGTTCCAAAATCACTTTACAGAGACTGAATTAAGCTTCTTGCTATAGTATCCCTATAATAGGCATGTGGCCACATGACTTTCTACTTCTGTTCTTCTCTTACTTTTAGCTGTGGGATCTTTGCCAAGTTCTCTTACCTTCAATCTGTGTGTTTGTTTGTAAAATAATTGCTGAATTTAATTTATTTCACACAGCTTTGTTAAGGATTAATAAGGAAGCATAACAAGCATCTACTAATATCATGGAATACTACAAATGTTAATAAATAGTCACTCAACTATTGTCTTAAAAGACTATTAATGTGTATTTATTGTGAAAAAGTGAAAACTGTGACTCCATGAGCAATAATATAGGCAATAAAATGTATTTGTCATATTGACTGGAGTAATTTGGGGATTAGTTGCTTAATCCAGGGGAAGAACAGGTATAGGGATCTTCTGTCTTGCAGGATGGGAAGCAGGTATCTCATGCTATGCCATAAAGCAGAAAATGAAGCACTAATTGAATGGGGTGGTTGTAGGGAATACGATACTGTTGCTATGGAAAAATTGAAGGGAATGAGAAATGCAGAAATGGATGGAGTTGAAAAGTTTTTTTTCAGTAAATTAAGGAACTTACAATGGGAAAGAAAAAGATTCTGCTTATGAATCTAAATGCCTAGATCAAGTTATGTAAAGACACAGCAGCATCGTTTAACCCTCTTTCGTGAGATCTTTGGAAATGGCAAGTTCGGTCTGAGATAGTTCCCAGTCGATGATTTAGTGATAGCGATGATGGTGGTGATGGTAATGATATTGATGATGGCAATGATGACGATGATAACTGTGATGACGATGATGGTGATAGTGATGATGGTGGTGATGGTGATGATGAGATGATAATGATGATAGTGGGTGATGATGACAATGGTGGTGATGATGGTGATGGTGATGATGATTGGTAGCCTTGGTTAGTCACTTATTCAGTTTCCAGACCTGAAAAATAAAGTCTAGATCTGATTCCTCTAATGTTTGGCTTCCCACCTTCCTTGCTCATCTCCAGGGCCCTTGGAAAGTCATTCTACCAAAGCAGCTATTGATGGATAGATTCCACATGGTCCAGGTTTATTTTAATGCTAAATCCTGAAGGAAATCTTAATATTTTACCCCAAAATATATTTCTTCATCATATTTTGGCATGGCTGTCAGAAAGCCAGCAAACAGAAGTAACTCTGCAAAACTGGCTTTTGTGGAAGAACATTTGCATCTGTGGAGAATTTGCATTGATGCAGTCAGAACTTCCCTTGACTAACTCTTAAAAAAAAAAGATTAACTGAAAATCTGACACTTTTAAAGATCTGAAAGAAATATTTACCATTTATTCTCTCTGAGGACTGCTGCCTGTGAGGCTTCAACTGCATTAGAAGACCACCTTTGTTAGCCTGACCTCCTCTTCTCTTCCCATAAGCTGATTTACTACTGATCCATTATGGCCATGCTCTCTGAGCCCCTATTTTTTCTAGAACCTCAAAATTGTGTATAAGCTTCCGCATCCCATTGGTGGGTTGGGTAATCTCTCTATGGTTCTCCCCGTGCACCTCAATACATTTTTATGCCTTTCTTCCTAAGAGTCTGCGTCTTGTTGATTTTTCAGCAAATCCTCAAGAGGGTGTAGGGAAAATTTTTTCTTGCCCCTTAACGAAGCCCCTCCAGGAAGAGTCTCTGAGCTCCTTCCAATACTTCCAGACTCAGCTGCTGCATCAGGCTCCAGGCCATGGATCCTGACTCCCCAAGGATTACTGGAAGGGCCAAAGGATACTACTTAAAGTGATGAATGTTACTCTTTGCAGGGCAATCTTTGGCCAAACTGACTTAGGAGATGGGAAGAAACTGGGTGGAGAGGATTCACTTTCCACCCTCCTTCTGATGGAACATCATGGGTGCACCATGGTTTCAACGGCCCTTCTCAAGAGATGACAAAGTCTGCTGAATTGTCTACAAACCTAGGGACAGCTTGGGGCCTCCTCTTTTCTACTGACTTTCCCACCTTCCTTCCCAGAATTTTTCCCTTTTCTTCAATCCTATTTTCCTGGAATCAAAGCCCTTGCCACCCCCTCCCAGGGGTGCTCTCTTTTCTAGGGAGGCTGGGCTGAAGCAAAATAGACAGTAGCCATCACAGTAGGTCATTTTAAGGATTAATTGAGATAATATACTGTAATAAAATAATATGTTAGGTCAAAATCCCACTGGGGCCTCCAAAATATTAGGTCAGAACAGACGGGGTGGGGGTGGAGGCGGGAGTAGTCTGCTATCTGGTACCACACATAAGATGCAAAGAATTGCACAGATGTTAGACTGGAAAATATAGCTTATTTAGAAAGTGAGAGAGAGAGAGAGAGAGAGAGAGAGGGAGAGGAATTGACACCCCAAGACAGGGGAGAGTGTCAAAGTTTAAGAAAACAGTGGTGGCCATGGCTCAAAGAGCCACATGGCCACTGACTGCTTGAAGTTGGATGCTTTTAACCCTTCCCTTTGATGGAGAAAAGATCATTAAGATAGTTGGGTGGTGGTCTGTTTTATGTTATCATGAAGGGGACAGGTAAGCACAGGCACTGACATCAGGTATGCAGATGGGTGGGTTAGTCACATGACTGCAGACAAGGTGATGGGATCTGTGTCATGAAGGTCACTGAAGGGCTGATTAGGTTAACTTGTTTACAAAACAAGCTGGGGAGGATTTTGTAAAACAATTATCAATAGTTACCTTTTAGGAACCAGTCTGTCCTTGATTAAAAGGCAAGCTAGGTAATGTGAAGAGAATATGACAGAACTAGGCAGTATTAAAACGGCTGCTCTTTGGGTGTATTGACTTTGTCTTGTCCTTTCAATACACATGGTGTTTCCCGCCATTCTAAGTGCTCCAGGTATTTGAGGGCACAGAAGACTCTAGAATCTATATCTGAGAATCACTTCAATGTTCTATGAGTCATTTTCAGTGACCTTATTACATTCTTTTTTTTATTAATAAATATTTTTTATTTTGGTATTGTGGGGTACAGTTAAGGGTTAGGTATACAGATATGTTTCGTTCAGGCACCCTTTTTGATAAGGGGTGTCTCCCCATCCCCAGACAGATATTTACCACCATTAATCCCACCCTCCTTCCCCTCCCCCATAGTTTCCCACCACTGTCAGTCCTTTTTTTATAGTATTACTATGGATGTTCAAGGTGAGAACATGTGATACTCAGATCTTTGTTTCTGTGAGAGGTCACTCAGTATTATAGACTCTAGTTCCATCCAGATTGCTGCGAAATTCATGATTTTGTTCTTTTTTATGGCTGTGTAGTATTCCATCGTACATATGTACCACATTTTTTTAACCCAACCTTATGGAAATTGGAACTGGCATCCAATTTCTGAACAAAACCCGAAACCCACAGGCCATAAGAGATAAGATAGACAAGTGGGACTTCATTAAACTGGCAAGCTTTTGCAAAGCCAAAGAAACCATCAAGAGAGCAGGGAGACAGCCCACAGACTGGGAAAAGGTATTTGCCAACTCCAGGTCTGACAAAGGCTTAACATCTTGGATCTACAAGGAACTCAAACGTGCTGAAAAGAAAAAAACAAACAATCCCATTATAAAGTGGGCAAAAGATATGAACAGACGCTTCTCAAAGGAAAACATCCGAGCAGCCAACAGACACATGAAGAAATGTTCGACCTCACTAATCATCAAGGAGATGCAAATCAAAACCACACTGAAGCCGGGCTCGGTGGCTCAGCCTGTAAACCCGCGCCTTTGGGAGGCTGAGGTGAGTGGATTGCCTGAGCCCGCAGATTCGAGACCTGCCTGGGCAGCGAGACCTCATCTCTACAATAAATCAAAAAATCAGCCGGGCGTGGTAGCGCATGCCTGTAACTCCGGCTGCTTGGAAGGCTGAGGCGGAAGGATCGCCGGAGCCCAGCAGGTCAAAGCTGTGGTGGCCAGGAGCGGCCACTGTACTCCAATCTGGGCAACAGAGTGAGACTCCAACTCAAAACAACAACAACAAAAAAAAAACCACACTGAGATGCCACCTAACTCCAGTCAAAATGGCAATTATTAAAAAACTCAAAAAATAACAGTTGCTGGAGAGGGTGTGGTGAAAAGGGAACACTTATACACTGTTGGTGGGAGTGCAAACTAGTGCAACCTCTGTAGAAAACAGTGTGGCTATTCCTAAAAGCTCTAAATATCGACCTCCCATATGACCCCGCAATCCCCCTACTGGGAATATACCCTGAAGAAACCAAATCACTCTATGGAAAAGATACCTGCACACTTATGTTTATCACAGCATTGTTCACAATAGCAAGAACCTGGAACCAACCATGCTGTCCATCAAAAGATCTTATTACATTCTAACAGCAGCAATTGACTGATAAACTTGACGGCTAAGGGAAGGTGGTTACAGAGACCGCCTTGAACTGACAAAGATGAATTTTTGAGAATTCTAACTACTTAGGTGATGAGTTCCAAGTAGGAAAAAAAAATGCACAGGGGAGTGGCTGAGTGTTTAAGCTCACGTGTGTGCAACTTGGCTAGCTTTATAATTTTAGCTCTGACCCACATGGATCTTACAATATCCACAAACATTATCCTGGAGGGAATTCTGAAAACAGAAAGGCTATGACTAGCGTATTTTTTAAAGTTATTTGAAATAGCTGTTGGTAAACCACATAGGTCCTAGCCAATAACCCAGAGTGGACAATACCTCCTCGTAGACAGTGAGGCTCACGGTTAAGCATAGGTCACCATGAGTCATTGCAGGGGAGAAAGTGGATTTTCCTGGAATAGTCTATTGATAGTAGCTATGAGGATCCCAAGCACTGGGAATGGAATGCTGTGGGCTTTAATTCCTGTTCACTCTCAGGAATGTGTCTACCCTGGAGAGGGAGAAAAATGAAAAACAGAGAGGAAAGAGGCCATATTTCACGTCCTGGGATCGCTCAACACCATGAACATGAATACACGAAGTGAAGCAAAACAGCACAAAAGGTGACCCTATTAATGTAGTTTAAATTTTCACCCTGAGCCATTGAGTAAGTGCTTTTGATTAAAATTTAAAGGATTTTCCAACAGCTGGGTAATCTTACAAAAATGAAATGCTCTTAAGAAACATGCATGATTCAGAAAACAGTAGTATTAAAATGAATCCAGACTGTGTTCCTTACTCCAATAAAAAAAGTATTGAAAATCACTTCAGAGATGATGGAAAGATTGTCTTGGGTGTGTATATTTATCTGGAAACTGGCACATTTGCAAATGGATTTTTCGGACTCCAGTAAAAGATAATAGAACATTAAACAAATTCAATGCCAGTCCCAAATTCAAGATTTGGAAAATTGCCACAGGAAAGTTAATTCAGCACCATTTACTTAGTCAACTCTGTGATGATTGGCTCCAAAGTGAAATTTTTCCAGAACACATTTTAAGACCCAAGACTTTTTAGGTACTGTGATGAATAAGAAAGTCAGTAGAAGAATTCATACAACCTTAGACTGAAGCTTAAATGATATTTATATGAGATTTTATAGGAGAAGACAAAGGCAATCAGCCAAGAGATTTGGGAAAGACCTAAATTCTCCTTTCCACTGGGGTAAAAATGTAAGAATGAGCATCCCAAGTGAGTGGTGTAGATCTATGTTTATCATGTCACTGCAAGCATTGTTCATTCTTGTGGCCACTGGCGAAGTGGATAGAGATACCTCATTTTGGTTGATAAAACTTAACCATGAATGGGAAAGGATACATAAGCATTCAAGACATGTGACATTCCACAAAAAGCCAATGTGGGCACAGGCACAAAGAAGGGAAGGAGGGCTCTATTCTTCTGAAATCTGGAAATGTAACCCAATATCCTCCCAATCCATGTCAGTGTAGATATCTTTGAAGTTTCACCTTATCTTAGAGATTTCTTGTGCATACTGCATTTGTCCACAAATTATCTGCTGATTTCAATGCTTATCGTGTAGGAAACTTGGCTCTAGATGGAAGTTCTTCACCTGAGTCTTCAAGTCTTGGGGGCTACAGCCCATTCTGTCTCTGAGGCATGTCTAGGAGTGAACAAGTATGGATGAGGAGTGTCCCCAAATCCCACAAAGCGGGTATGAGGGAGCTGCCTAGCAAAGTCATCCAATAGAACTCAACCATGTAAAGAAATCTTTCCCTGGGCAAGGATGGTAAGTTAAACTTCCTCCCTCTTTTTTCCTCTTCCCTTTAATGGAATGAACAGAGGCTAAAAAAGACTGTGTTGGAAGTGTAAAAAAATGCAAGCATTCTTTCGGTTTCATCTGGCATTTGTCAAATAATGTTCCTTCTCCCCCATCATGACCACAAATGCAAGGGTTGCATTTTTTTTAATGGAGACAAAAATTAAAAGTGCATACTTCAGTGTGTCTGTACAAACCTGAATTCTCGATGCAGACGATATCTCTGCTGGTACAGATTTAACTGTATTCCTCCTGACCCCACAAATACTTAGGTTGAAGACCTAAGTCTCAGTATCTTAGGATGAGGCTGATTTTGGAGAGAAGGTCTTCACAAGGATAATTAAAGTAAAATGAGGTCATCTGGGTAGGCCATATCCAATATGATAAGAAGAGGAGATGAGGACACAGACACTTACAGAGGGAAGAAGGCAGAAGACAGCATCTAACAGTCAAGGAGAGAGGTCTGGGAGAAACCAGCCTTCAGGACACCTTGACCTCAGATCTCATCCTTCAGAATGTGAGAAAATACATGGCTATTGTTCAAGCTCCTCAGTTTGTAGGACTTTGTGATGGCGGCCCTAGTAGATAAATACTGCAACATTGTGTAGTTTCTGCTTAGATTTTCATTAACCCTGCACACACACACACGTGTGTGTGCACACACATCCCTAATAGAAGGAGCTGCTAATGAATTTTTGGTTCAATTTCACGTTCAAGCCAAATATACTTGGCCAACCTCCATACCGCATGGGGTTTCCCAATTCTGTGAAGCAGGTTATAATCCCAGGATTCTCACCTTCTCCAAGGCCATCTAGGCAGGAATTTTCTCTCTCTGTCTTCCATTCCTGTTTCCTCATTGAAGTTCCCAAAATATCACTGACTTTCTGGCCCTGACTTCCTCCCAAGGGAGGAAGAATTGCTCACAGCCAAAGAAAGCAGCGTTAGTTCCTGACAACACCTTCGAGTGCGTTTTTATTAAGCCATTATTTGATCATTGGTTCAATGCTCCAGACAAAATGAGTGCCCTTTTGAGTGAAAATGATCAAGATGTAAGTAAGATCAAAAGTATAAGAAAAGTAATGTAGTCTCTCCCAGAAAAAAATGTGTGTGTGCATACGTGCACCTGTGTGTATATTTACACACACACATTCTATTAGGAGACAAATTTAAACCCATTGTAAGAAAGGCAAAATGTGTCTCCATCCTAGGAAAAATCATCTGTAGTTTAGTGTAGTGTAGTGTATCGCATTGTCAGAACTTAGTACTGTATGGGAAATCAATACTTGAATATAATTCACACACATGCATACATAATGAACAATCCATTCTTCTGTAACACTTGTTTGTGAAACACAAATAGGTTTCAATGTGACTGACATATTAGGGGACAACTTGAACATAATGCAAATGTTGCCTTTGATTTTGCAAAATTTTCTTCATATACACATACACACACACACACACACGCACACACACAACAGCACAGCAAAAACACAGGTGATCAAAGAAAATTTCATCCAAACAGAAAACTTCACCTGAATAATAAAAAAAGCACACAATTCGCACCTCAAACATGTGGATTTCTCAGTTTATATGTGTCTTAGAAGCATCCATTCCCAAGCACGGTGACAACTGCTTGTCTTAGTCCATTTGTGCTGCTATAACAAAGTCTCATAGACCAGGTGGCTTATAAACAACAGACATTTATGTCTCACAGTTCTGGAGGTTGGAAGTCCAAAGTCAAGATGTGGCAGATGCCATTTCTGGTAAGGTCTCTCTTCCTGGTGTGCAGATGGCCACCTTCTCGCTATGTCCTCATATGGTAGAGAGAGAAAGAGAGAGATTGAGAGAGAGAGAGAGCAAGCTCTAGTGTCTCTTCTTTTTCATATAAGAACACAAACCCCATCATAGGAACCCAACCCTCATGATCTCATCACCTCCCAAAGGCCCCACCTCCTGACACCATCTCTTTTGGAGTGAGGATTCAACATAGGAATTTTGGGGGACACAGAGATTCAGTAAATACACGCCTTTTGCATAATGGAGTCTTAATTCATTTATGCTGCTATAACAAAACCCCATAGACTGGGGAGCTTAAAAATCACAGACATTTATGACTCACAGCTCTGGAGCCAGAAAGTCCAAGGTCAAGGTGTATAGATTCTGTGTCTGGTGAGAACTCTCTTCCTGACTTTCAGTTGACCGCCTTCTTGCTGTGTCCACATGGTGGAGAGAAAGAGCTCTGGGGTCCCTTTTATAAGGACACGAATGCCATGCATGAGGCTTCACCCTTATTACCTCATCCTCTCCCTAAGTCTTCACCTCCTAATACCATCATCTTGGGGGGTGGACTTCAACACAAGAATTTTCCAGGTGATACAAACATTCGGATCATAGCACTGTCTCTTCTCACTCTACAATATCTCCAAGGTGCATTTCCACAAGCCAACATTGGGTCTTTTTCTGGGTGAGGTGAGATCTGCTGATATGTATTGTAGCGTTTACATATTTCACAATCATTTAGCACATGCAAAACTATGTTACCATTTTTAACAGCCTTTTACCTTATTATCTATTCATTTATATATTTATTCATTTATTATTGGCAAATAAAAATTTTATACGTTTTTCGTGTCAGTGATGACATCTTTGAGGCTTGCCCCCACCCTGTTTTTTCCATAAGCCAGAGGTTTTACGGACTGATGTTTGTATAGGACAGTGATTTGTGGGAACGCATGTGTATTCTTAAGGCAGAACTGAGTGAGAAACTAGAGAGTGGTATTGAGTTTCTGGATGTATCTCAAGAGCACCTGTCTTCAAGACTCATCTGGAGCTCCCTTGACATGACCAGAATGAGGAAAGGAAACAGGTTCTGACTAAGTTCCCCAACTCCATTCAGATTACATCAGGCCTGGAGCAGTTTTCTTCAGAACCAGGACCAGTGTGTCTGAAGTTGTCTGGGAACATGATTTGAAGCAGATCAGGCACGGTCTATTTAAACCATGTGGGATAAATCCAGTGTGGTCTATTAGGAGCAGGTGAGTTAAGTCAGGTATGGACAATTTAAAGCAGACGATATAAGACAGGTGTGTGGTCTATTAAGAGCAGTGAGATAAGTCAGGTGTGGTCTATTTAATCACATGGGATAAGTCAAAGGAGGCCTATTTACATCACATGGAATAAGTCAGGTGTGGTCTATTTACATCATGTGGGAAAAGTCAGGTGTGATATATTTAGAGAAGGTGGGATAAGTCAGGTGAGGTCTATTCAGATCCTGTAGGATAAGTCAGGTGACGTCTCTTTCCATCATGTGAAATAAGTCAAGTGTGGTCTATTTAGAGCATGTGGGATAAGTCATGTGTTGTCTATTTAGAGGAGGTGGGATAAGTCAAGTGAGATATATTTACATTGTGTGGGATAAGTCAGTTGTGATCAATTTACATCATGTGGGATAAGTCTGGAATGAACATCAGAGCTGTCATCATATTACCCTTGATGTCCTGAATGTCATCAAATGCCTTCTTTCAATGTGTCCTTTATCCTTGGGTAAAGAAAAGAGTCACTGGGGGCCAGATGAGGTGAGTAGGGAGGGTTTCCAACACAGTCATCTGTACAGTGCTGCCTACATAAGCGCACATGGCAATTTTACAAACTTCATTGTCAGATTTCAACAAATAATGACAGTGGCTCTGATGACCATTCCAGAAAAAGGGTTCCACACTTGCTTTGACTGATGGACTAGGTGCTGGCATTAGTGCATAACTTCTCTAGGGGAGTCCTTCAAAGGTGACTGTAATGATATTCAGCAATGAGGTATGTATGTAGCACTTTTTCTAGGATGGTTCAAGAACTTAATTGTTGGACCTCATATGTCTCTGTGTGTATGCACATGCCTTGAGCTACTAGGCTTTCTCTCTACTCCAAGGTGCTTTAATGGAGTCTCTGGTCAGAACACACGTGCCCCTGTCTTGCTCACCCTGGAATAAGGAAGAGGAAACCCAAGAGGAGGCAGACGCCTGAAGACCAGCTTTAGCCAACTGGCCACCTGGCCTCAGGTGATGAAGTGGGTAATCTGTCACCTGAGCCCATTAACTCTGATCCTCTAACTCTTGGGCATCTGTGACATGCGACACAGGTGAATGCTGACTTGCCCATGAGGGACTTCTTGGTGATCCCTGTGCCTGGATGTGTCTGTTAGGGGTGGACATGTGAAGGGGAGCTTGGTCCTTGAGGGGATGCACCTGGGACTCAGGACTTCCTGTAGAAACTTCAAGGAGTGGGGAGCTGGCCTGTTTGTTGTTTTAATAAAAGCCCTGCCCTTTCACCAGCCATCGAGGGGAGCATGGATTCCCATCACACCTGCAGGGCACACAACATGGCATCTAACCTGGTGGTTCTCAAAGTGTTGTCCCTGGACAGCTGCATCATCACCTCCATCTGATATAGCAATGCAGATGGCCAGGCCCCACCCCACACCCAAAGAGTCAGAAACCCCAGGGTCTTCACCAAAGCCAAGATATGGAAACAACCAAAGTGTCCATCAACAGGTAAATAGATAAAGGAAATGTGTTCTGTACAGCAAATCCCCTACATACAAACCTTCAAGTTGTAAACTTTCAAAGATGCGAATGGGCATACAGCCCCTATATGCCAGTTTTTGTACTGGACTGTACTACTGTTCCTTTCAAGGTACTGTACTGTAAGATTCAAAATGTTTATTTTTTGTGTTTGCTTTGTATATATTATTTGTATGAAACATATCAAAAACCTATTGCAATAAAGTACTCTAGAGCCCATTGTGTTAGTTGGGTACCTAGGCTAACTTTGTTGGACTTGAGAACAAATTGGAATATGCTCTCGGAATGGAACTTGTTCATATGTAGGGTACTTACTGTCCACACAATGGAACATTATTCAGCTTTAAAAAAGAAGGAAGGGCCAGGTATGGTGAATCATGCCAGTCACCCTGGCATTCTGGGAGGCAGAAGCAAGAGGATCACTTTAGCCCAGGAGTTTGAGACCAGCCTGGGCAACATAGTGAGACCTTGTCTATACAAAAACATTTTAAAAAATAGGCGTGGTGGTGTGCAACCATAGTGCCAACTACTTGGGAAGCTGAGGTGGGAAGATCACCTGGGTCCAAGCAGTCAATGCTGTGGTGAGCCATGATCATGACACTGTGTCCCAGCCTGGGCAACAGAGTGAGACTCCAACTCAAAAGAAAAGGGGGCGGATCAAAGAGATTCTGTCATTTGACACAACAGAGATGCACTTGCGAACATTGTCCTAAGTGAAATAAGCGAAGCACCGAAAGACAAATACTGCATGATCTCACTTTTATAGGAAATCTAAAAAAAAAAAAATGGCCAAATGTACAGAGATAGTGAATACAACAGTGAATTGGGGCAGGGGAAACAAATGGAAAGATGTAAGTGCAGAGATGAAGGGTGAACATGTCTGAAGATCAAATGCATGGCCTGAGGAGTATACTGAATACTATCATATAATATTTGGGATTTTGCGAGGAGAGTAGATTTTAGGTGCTCTTGTCATGGGAAATGCAAATGAATTGTGAAGTGAGATGATGGATGTGTTAATTTGCTTGACTATCATAAGCTTTTCGCCATCTCTATGCATATCCACAGGTCATGTTGGACACCTTAAATGTATACAAAAAATTTTATGAAGAAATAGACATGGGCTTGGCATGGTGGCCCACACCTGTCATCCCAAAATTTTGGGAAGCCGAGGCAGGAGGATACTTGCACCCAAGAGTTTAAGAGCAGCCTGGGCAACATAATAAGATCTTGTCTCTAAAAATAAACAAACAAACAACAACCATATAAAGCTCTGGGAGTGGGACTGATAATCTATATTCACAGTCTGGGAGGAGAGTTCTGGTGTGGCCTGTGTTGAGGAATTTCTGGTTTTGAGGAGTTGCCTTTGGGTCAACTGGGGGTTATGTGTCTTGGCCATCCAATCTGCCTTGGTTTCTGGAACTTCTCTTGTGAACATCACCATTCTCCCATTCCAAGGTCACAGCATTTTTCAGTAGATCTCTAATACCCATAGGTCATTCCAGCTTCTTCCAAAATAGATCCTTAAGATACTGCCATCATCTGTTAATTTCTTTGAGTTGCCAATATTTTATTGCAGTGGGCTGATTTCTTGAGTCCCTTGTTAACTTCCCCTGATTTTGCTCCATGTAGATGCCAGAGAAGCACCATCAATCATTTCCTATAGATGGGCACAGTGGCTCACATCTCTAATCCTAGCAGTTTGAAGGCCAAGGTGGGAGGATCACTGGAGGGCAAGAATTTAAGATCATCTATCATTTTCTATCAAACTGGCATGGTGGCTCACACTTGTAATCCTAGCACTTTGGGAGGCCAAGGTAGGAGGGATCATTGGAGCCCAAGAGTTCAAGATACCTATCGTTTTCCAACACCAGTGTTTTTTTTTTCCCATGGGGGAAAAAAACCCAGAAAGTTGCAAAGCCCCATATCCTCTTGCAGAAAAGCGAATCCTTGATGAAAACCCAAGAAGATGATTGATTTCCTCCTTGCCCAGACCATGAAAACTCAAGAAAGGTCCCTCAACTGCCATTAGAATTCAGATATTTCTTAACTCTGCCAAGCTCTCTCTTTTCCTGGCTTCACCAAACTGACTATGATCCTTTTCTTTCTGAGACACACTTCCTTGGTAGTTTTGTCTAAGTCCTCACTGACCAAATTTGCAATAAAAACCACGCTCAATGTTATCTGTACGTGTTTGTGATGGAAACCACGTACAGATAAGTGAATTAAATATGTCCCTTTAAAATTCACAAGTCAAAATCCTCACCACTCGGGTGATAGTGTTAGGAGGTGGGATTTTTTTGGAAGTGATGAAGGTGGACCCTTATGAATAGGACTCATGTTCTTATAAAAAGGACCCCAGAGAGTCCCGTGGTCCTCTCTACCACCTGAGGACACAGTGAGAAGGCACCGATTAAGAACCAGGAAGAGGGTCCTCACCAGACAAGGAATCTACACTTCTTGGCTGTGGACTTTCAGCCTCCAGAGCTGTAACTGCCTGTGGTTTATAAGCCTCCTAATCTTATAGCAGCACAAACGGACTAAGCCACAAATAAAGAATCTGCCAAAGAATACTTAAAAAGTAGACACCCATCGGAAGTATGTCTCCTTCGGGGGATAGAAAGACATCCAAAGGTGTCAAAACATTCTTTGGCTTTCAAAAAGGCACACGTGCATGAACAGTCTTTTATGAGTCAAGAGAGAATCTCTCATGACCCCTCCACTTAGGTTTTGCCAACAGTGCTGTATTTTAGGTTTCTGGGCAAAGCAATCCATTTTCTTTGTCACTGGTCATTTTTCTGAAATTAACTCTGGCAAAATGAAGGCCACCATTGTATGGGGCAGCTCTAAAGTCAGTCAACACCTGCTCAGGTGTCTGGGATTTTTGGATTTCTCCACCAAAAACACGGCGCCTCCCTTTAATGAAACGTTTGTATGGTGACTGAAAGCCAAGTCTGTTGAGAACCGTTCTCTCCTAATGTACGTGCGGATAGTGGTGTAAAGCGTATCATTTTATTCATGGAGTGATTGCAGAGGACGAGGTAGCATGAGGCTGTGATCTCACTCAATATTTTTGGTAAAGACCATTTTGGACTGAAAGTTGTACCAATGAGACCCCATGTTTTTAGGCCTTCGGATGTGGATTGAATTACACCACCAGCTTTTCTGGGTCTCCAGCTCACAGAGTACAATTGGACTTCTCAGCCTCCCTAATCATGTGAACTAATTTCCATAACAAATCTCATCTACATCATCTATAGTTACATCTGTGTATCTATCCTATTGTTTCTGTTTTTCTAGACAACTCTGACTAATAAACTCTTTACCATTTTTTTTCTTTGAGTGAGGGTCTTACTCTGTTGCCCAGTCTAGAGGACAGAGGCATGATCATGACTCATCATGGCCTTGACCTCTTGGGCTCAGGTGATCCTCCCACTTCAGCCTCCAGAGTAGCTGGGACTATAGGTGCGAGCCACCACACCCAAATAATATTTTTATTTTGTACTTTTTGTAGCGATGAGGATCTCACTCACGCTGTTGCCCTTGCTGGTCTTGATCTCCTGAGCTCAAGCAATCCTCCCATCTCGGCCTCCCAAAATGCTGGGATGACAGACATGTGCCACTGTGCCTTTAGCTTCTGTCTTCTGACGCACAAAAGTTTTTAACTTGGGTAAAGCCCAATTTATCTATTTTTTTCTTTTGTTGCCTGTGCTCTTGGTGGCATAGCCAAGAAATTATCATAACTTTCTGAAATGCTTTTTCTAGACTATCTACTAAGCATTCAGACTGGAAAACAGGAGCTCTGGTTGGGCCTCTCTCTGCTCAGGAGTTTCTGGGTGCCGTTGGCTGTCCAGACGGCTGAGTCCGATGGCGCCTCTGCCCCGTCTGTGCTTCTGCTGAACGTGGGCCACTGCCAAAACGTCGGCGTTTTCCAGGACGGAGGGAGACAAGCCAATCTGGCAAATGCACAAGAGCAAGCTCCGTGGCTTTCTCCGTCAGACCGACAGCACCAGTCATCCCCGGCTGGCCCTTCAGGTCCAGGATGTGACTCCCCTTATATATTCTACAAATAACGCCAATAATGTTATCGCCAACAATGCCAGATTCTCCAAAAGTCACTTTGAGAAAGCTCCGAGTTTTTTCCTAATCTTTTCCAATTTTCTTTTTAGCTCAGAACAGTTAATAAATCTGGTCTCCTGGTAAGAGTCTGTTATCCAAGAGGTCACATTCAAAAGGCAAATGCTTACAAAAAATAACATCTCTCAGAGCCTATGTTTGTTTTCCCCTCAAGGCAGTGACAAGTGGAGATTTTACAGGGACGATGTAGATACCCTTTGCAAGGGTTTTTGGAGGAGAAAAGAAGATAGATACAGCCAAGGAAGGTCGGGGAGACCCTCCCAACTTTCCACAGATGGTGCAAGCTTTCTTGCCCGTGGCTTTCAGCTCTGGCCTGCAGTTTCCAGACCGCTGACGTCAGCCCCTGGAAGGACTGAGGTGCAGCTGTCTGCCCAGAGGCCCCGAGTACAGCACAAACATCTCCCAGTGTTATAAATCCAGCAGCCTGCCAGCCATTCTCCTGCCTAATACCTGAACCCACAAGGATTTATTTCCGTGTTGTGATTTTACGGATGGTTTCCTTGTGGTGGCAGAGACTTCTCAGTAGCTCTAGCCAGAGAGGTGCATTGTAAGTGTCACAATGACATTTTCCTTGTCTAATCCTTAGAGAGCCCAGTTGCGTGACCCTGAAACCTATCTGGGCAGAGAGCGGTTTAGAAGCTATATTATTCTGGGGGAGATTCTCCTGGCTCAAACTTTAACCATATGTAAAATTTGGAAGCATGTAGCTTTCTGAGAGGTCACTGTGAGGTTTAGGACAATCATGTCTGGAGTTGATGAATGCAGACTTCAGAATGTGTGTTTGTGTGTGTGTGTGTGTGTGTGTGTGTGTGTGTGTGTGTGTGTGTGTCTAAGATAACATATACTTTGGGGTTGCCTTCACCAGGATATCAGTGAAAATATCCAACAAGATTTTTGTGCTCTAGACAAAGTCTGTTGCCATCATTTATTGGATCCTGTTGATAAATGCAATACACGTTTGTGGATGTGTTTGTTGATTGCATTTTAAGACTTGATCTCTAGGCATTTTTAGCAAGTTCATATTCATCAGTCCGAATTTTAGCTGGATGAGCTATTTTCTTTTTCTGTTGGAAACATGTTTGATGGTGTGGTGACTCAGGGCTGATTTTACCATGAACCATTTAAATTGTCCTATGTGACCAATCCAGAAGTCTCTGTTACCAACATAAATACACATGCCCATTGGATGTGCTGTTAACACCATAAAGAGGAGATGTTCTAATGAGCTGAATCTCTCCATGCTCATGGGAAGCTGCGGCTTAGGGAGTGAGAAAGAATGTGAGAAAAAAATGAGATGAGAAGAAAAAGAGGATTATTTTGTATGATACCACAGACACAGGTGCATACACACACACACACACACACACTCGTGCATACACTCATACAGAAACACATGCATACACAGCCCTACATGCATGCACATATACACACACAAACGCATGCATACATACATACACTCATGCAGAAACACACACATGTACCTACATGCATGCACATATACAAGGGGGCTCTCAGAAAACTGAAATCTATTTATAAAAATTGTGTATTTATTCTTATGTGTTTAAACTGCAGTCACCTTCAAAGTACTCGCCATTGGATATAATACACATACTGCTTTTTCCACTGCTCAAAACAGTTTCTGAATTCATCCATTTTGATGCCTTTTAGTGTGTCTGCCATTTTTTTTTCACCTCTTCCACATCGGCGAAACGTTTCCCTTTGAGGACTTTTTTCATCTGAGGAAACAAAAAAAAGTCACTTGAGGGAAGATCAGGTGAATAAGAAGGATAGGGAATGGGGATCATAACATTTTTGGTCAAAAACTGGTAAACATTCAGTGCAGTGTGGGCAGGTGTGTTGTCATGGCAGAAGATTCAGTCTCCTGTTTGCCACAGCTTGGTATGGTTCTTCCACAAATCACATCACAAACTTCTCAGATTCAGAGAAACACATTCTGAATGAACTACAAGGGGCTCGCCCTCCAAAAGATAATTCCAGAATTTTTGGGGTCCCCCTCATGTACACACAAACACATGCATGCATGCATACAATCATATGGAAACACATGAATACACACGTCTACATACATGCACACAAATGCCTGTGACTATACAAACACATGCATAAGCATACATGCACTACTGCGAAAACACATGCACCTATACCTGTAAACATGAACACACAGACGCACATGCATGAACTCATACAGAACACACACACATACACACACACAGAGACTAGCAACAGCTGGGAGGATGGGGCGTGGCTGGGACTCAGAAGGTCCCATAAGGATGGCAGTGGAGCCCGATCCTGACAAGACCCCAAAGAGTCAGGCTGCAAGCTCCAGCCACTGGTGTCCACAGTGCGCAGGAGGATACAGATGGTCTTGGTTCAAACAGCAGCACGACCGGGCCTCCCTGTACTCAAGACCTCCTCCCTGTGACCAGCACATATGCTGCGCCCCACAACTCACTTCCAGACATCAGCTTGGAGAAGCTCTTGGAGGTGATGGCTAAGGGCAAGAGTAGAGGAGGGGTCGTGTTTTTATTCCAACACCACCATGTGCCTATGGACTCTCCAGGGGTGGGTTCTTATGTGACGGGGGCTCATGAAGCCCTGCAGGGCAGCTGATAGATTTGCACTTTGCACAAACCTAAAAGTGAGCTCTGACACTTCAGAAGAAGACAACCCTTATGATCCAGGAAGGGTGACTAATGTCATGGGTGACTGACGGTGACCATGGAATGCTCTGTCCAACTGCATTTGCAAATTCAGCTTTTATCTCAAACTACAGATACGCAACATGATGATCATGAGCATTAGAGCCAAATCAATTCAGCACCTTTTCTATTTTAGTTTTGATGGAGTTCTTACTCATTGCAAAATACAAAACTCACCCGTATGCCCACCAGGAAAAAAAGCTGAATGCTGGAGAAAGAGTAGGTCTAATTGCAGGAATGCATTGTGCATTTAATCAGTGTGCAAAAGGAAAGTGAGAATGGAAATTCACCAAAAACGTCAAGATGGTTCACCTGATACAGGCAATTTTGTTCTTTTGTTTTGTTTTGTTTTTACTTTTCCAAACCTTTCGTTAGACTAAATAAAAGGTGGACATGGAATGCTGGCTATGGGATATTTCCATCTGTGATAGTCTGAATGTTTCTGTCCTCTTTCCCACTCCCGAAATTCACATGATGAAGCCCTAACCACCAGCATGGGCATCTTTGGAATAAAGATGGTTAAAAGATAAAACCTCAGACAGATTAAACTTAACAGTTTAACCAAGCAAAGAAAAATCCGAGAATCAGGTAGCCCTTGTATCAGAACAGGTTCAGAGAGTGATTCTGGCCCTGTCTTGTAGTGGAAAAAAGTTTGTGGACAGAAAACGGAAAGTGACATGCAGAAGGCAGAACGTGACATACAGTGGTGTACGGGAACAGCTGGGCAGGTCGCACGGCTCTGTGTCTGCTTGTTTGAACCCGGTTTGTATAGCTGGCTGAAACTCAGTGGTTGGTACAAGAATGGTTTGCAGCCTGTTTGCACACACACAGTTGGGGGACCATTTGCTATGGATGAACAGACCTGTAGGCGTGACTTAAAAATACGTCAGGAAGAAGCTTTCAGCTAAGCTTCATTGAACAGGATTTAAGTAAGATTAATTGAGGCCCTGCTCCCATAGTGTTAGTGTCCTCATAAGAAGATATACCAGGAATCTCTCTCTCTCTCTCTCTCTCTCTCTCTCTCTCTCTCTCTCTCTGTGTGTGTGTGTGTGTGTGTGTGTGTGTGTCTTTCTCTCTCACTCTCTCCCCCTCTCCCTCTCTCTCTGCTTCTCCCTCTCTCTTGCCCCCACTCTGTCTCTCTCTACTCCTACCTCTCTCTCTCTCTTCCCCACCCCATCTCTCTCTCTCCCATCTCTCCCTCTCTCTCTCTCTCTCTCTCTCTCTCTCTCTCTCTCTCTCTCTCATTCTCTTTATCTGCCTTTCTGTTTCTCTCTGTCTCTCATTTTCTCTTGCTGTTTCTTGCTCTCTGTCTCTCACTCTCCCCTCTTTCTCACTCTCTCGTTCTCTTTCTCTCTTTCTCTCTTCTCTCCCTCTCTATTCTCTTTCTCCTCTCTCTCTCTCTCTCTCTCTCTCTCTCTCTCTCTCTCTCTCTCTCTTGCACTCTACCTCTCATTCTCTCTCTCTCTCTCTCTCGTTCTTTCATTCTCTCTATCTCTTGCTGTCTCTGTCTCTCACTTTCTATTGTTCTCTCTTCAAGCACACAGAATAAAGATCTTTGAGGACCTAGTGAAAAGACAGGAATAGGATCCTCTTCCTTCCCTCTAACCCTGCTGGAAACTTGATCTTGAACTTCCTTGAACTGAGATCAAATAAATGTCTTTTGTTTAAGCCCGCTGGCCTATGGTACTTCGTTTATCAGCCTGAGCCCAGAAACCTTTCTCTGGGTGTTTAACACTTTACTTCTCCAAGTAAAATGGGCAGTTTAACCTACCACATTCATGTGTCATGGACCCCCAAAGGACATGACTGAGCACTGGCCAGGGAAAGGTCGGCCACAGAATTCGACTGAGCCTGACCCTGGTGTTTAGGGTACAGCCTCCTGGCTTGATCCCGACCTCCAGGACCAAGAGGAAGCATAAAGGCGCATATGCTGAGTGTTACCTGTTCTCCAGTGTTTGCTTTTGCCATGATGACAGAGGCGACATGGGGAACAGTTTGCTCCTCACTGGTTTCCTCTGCACACACATTGGGGTGGGTGCTACTCCCTAATTATTGACGCCTATGTGGACCTGCCCAGTCCTGTGGTACAGCCACATGGGAGGAGGTCCTGAGTTCTGCTGATGGCAGTGGGTGGCTTTTCTGGTAAAATGTTCCTGGATTTGACATTGAATGGGTTAACTGTGTGGGAAGAGAGAGTTTGGAGATGGGGCTGTGGAGAACCTGCCTCCTGTGGTGGGTATTTAGTTCTAGAAAAAGGCAAGCACCACCTATAAAGCACTTCCCAGGTGTCTGCATGGACTTCACCTCCTAGGGCCTTTTGATAGCAAGTATTTTAATAAAAATGGTCTGAATAACTGTATATGCTATTCCAAAGGAAGTGCTGTAACAGCCAGAGAAGCCCAGAAACTATCTGGTTGTCTATAACTGTCTAGCTAGTTATCATCTATGTACCTATCTAGATAGCTATCATTTATCATCTATCTATATATCTATCCATCTATCATCTATTATGTATGTATCTATCTACCCATCTAGCTATCATCTGTGTATCTATCAACCTTCTTGTGTCTATGCATCTATCTATCTATCAGGTATCCTCTATCTCTGTGATCCATCGATGTATATGTCTATCCATCCATCCATCTATTTATCTATGTATCAATCTTTCTATCAGTTTATATACCTATTATCTGCGTAATATCTATCCATCATCTAGTTACCATCAGTCTATCCATCTATCATCTATCTCATCTATATCTACCCATCTTTATCATCTATCTATTTCTGTCTATATATTTTCTCTACCATCTATCTATCTTTATCACCTTTTTCTTCTATCTATCATCCATGTAGCTATCCATTCATTTATCATCTATCCCTGCAATGGAAATGTGTTTCAGTGTACAGGTCAGTCAGACCTTCCAAATGCGCTGACGTCATTTTGGTCAAGCACTCTAAGGGATGCCTACCATGGATGATTTCAAAGAACCAGAAGTCAATCCTGGAGAATCTCCCAGGTACAAAGAAATCATTGTGGAAGCTTGAGCTCACAGCCCTGTTTTCTTAGGCTGGAACTAAACAGCCATGTACATCGGGGTGTGTCCTGGGCTCTCTGAAACTCCAGTCATCATCAGACAGGATCATGTTCTCTGTACCATCTGGGGATTTGTATGAATCCAGCTGATGATACCCAAGCACATCTAATAAGCAGGTACCGCTATGAATTCCCTGCTATTTGGGCTGGAGTGCCATTTAGGCATAAGATTGAGGAAAACAATGACCTCCCTGCATGTACAGGAAACAACAGCTTCCTGTGGAAGAAAGTCTGTTATTTAGCTTAAGGATCTCACTACCTTTAGAACAAACACCTATATTTAAACCAATGCTTGTAGGATAAACATATATTTGCATGCATATATCTAAGAGTTACAAAAGAGCAATGCCTTAATGGTCATGCACCAAATATCCTCTCCCTAACAATCGCAGGAATCAACCTCCCCTTCAAAATTCCCCAGGGAACCCAGGCCATAGGAGCGACTTTCCAATAAAACCATTTGACCCTCCTCTGGGTGGGGAGTGTAGGAATCATGCTTCTGTTTCTTCTTGGAAAATTGCTGAGCATGCTCCTGACTTGGGAAGAGTTTTGCTCACCACACTCATCTTTGAGATGAAGCAAAGGAACCAGAAAGACAGGAGAAGCGCCTGTGATTTGAGGCTTCTAGGAATCAGCTTCTCAGCTCTCTTCTAACATAAATATGGTCCTCTTTCTCCACTGGAAATGTTGCCTGGAAGCTCCTCATCTGACATTTGAGAATCCTCAACTCCAGTCCATGAAGAGATCCATTGGGGTTGGCCTGGGGAACTCGGCTTCTCATGTATAGGGCCTTTGGGCTTCCCGGAGAACATATCTCAGCTAGATGTTCACTCTGGATCTATCTCTAATTGTACCTCTTCTGTATCACATTGGGCAACTTGAATCACCTCTGACTGTGAGGCCATGACAGTCATTTTATTTCCTAATTGACCCCATCTCATTGCACCCAAAGAGCTCTAGTACCCTTGGCTACAGTCCTAGATGTGTCCATAAACCCATGAAAGCTCACAAAGAAGAGTTTAGTGAGATTTCTCTGAGGCCCAGGGGTGGAATCTGTTGTTATCCTAACAAGTCCCCAAGGTAGAGGATAAATGTTAACTATAACAATGTCTCCTTCTGTGATTCTGGGGTAAAGGTTTCCACCCATGACTTGGCCTACACCAGGATATGAATGTCACTTCTTTTGACTTGACTTTCCTCACACTTGGCCAGTTTCTCCTGTTTATCTCCCTACTCCATCTTCTGCTTCATAACCATGCGCTCATGGATTCACAGCTTCTGAATTTAGAATTTTATCATTATCTTCACCAGATTTCCTGTTTTTTTTTAATTCCCCAGTGGAACTGATCATAACTGTAGTTATTCGTACTCAATAATCATAATGTGAAAAGTCTTTATGAACGAGGAGGGTAGAACCCACTGGGATATCTTATTGAACACTTCTGCAGAATTTTGTCCAAAAAAATGATTCAATATTCCACCTTAAAGCTATCTCCTATCTCCAAGTAGACACCATCATGATGCTCTTCAATACTGTAAAAGAATCCAAGTCTCTCTTTTTTTCTGCTTCTCACATTTCTATTCTCACTACACTCTGTCTATACTTTGCATATTGACTGGTATGCACCAGGCACTAAAATAATATTTGTGCAAATATGTGTTGAATCCCAACAGTGTCCTCACTTGACGAATGCATTTTACATTTACCCAAGGTCTTGACTTTATAACCGCTAAGAGTTGTTGGATTGTTATATATATGTACATATATGTATGTATGTATATATACTTTCCAATAAAGTCACTTGGCCCTCCTCTGGGTGGGGAGAGTGGGAATCATGCTTCTGTTCCCTCTTGGAAAATTGTTGGGCATGCTTCTGACTTGGGAAGAGTTTTCTCATCACACTCCTCTTTGAGATGAGGAAAAGGAACCAGAAAGACAGGAGGCATGCCTGTGATTTGAGGCTTCTAGGAATCAGCTTCTCAGCTCTCTTCTAACAAAAATATTTTCCTCTTTCTCCACTCCATATATACATATGAAGTACTTCAAATTATACTACAGAGCTATAGTAACCAAAGCAGCATGGTATTGGCATTTAAAAAGACACATAGACCAATGGGACAGAAAAGAGAATGCAGAAACAAATCCACACATCAACAGTGAACTCATTTTCAACAAAGGTGCCAAGAACATACACTGACAAAAGGATAGTCCCTTCAATCAGTGGTGCTGATAAAACTGAATATTTGTCTGTGGGAGAATGAAATTAGACCTTGATTGCTTGCTATGTACAAAAATCAAATCAAAATCACTTAAAAACATTATTTTCCCCTTTTTGCATCTGTTTTACTTTAGTTCTCTAAGAAAGTTACTTTTCTAATGCTTCCCTTTGACAAGTTTTCTCTTTCATTTTCTTGGTTGTCAATGTCTAATATTTTTTTCTTCCTCTAATTACGCACAATGTCTTTTCCCTTTTAGGGGGCAGTCCTAACTGCATTTCCAGCTTGATTTTTTTTTTCCTGTTGATTCAGCATCTTTTTCAATTAATGAGAACAGCTTAGGAATATTTGTGAATTGGGTTCAACATTCCAATCCGTTTCAATAATCCTTTTCTGACTCCTCTCAAGTAAGCAACTGATAGCTAAGTGTTTCCAGGCCAGTGGGCGTCCTCCTGAGGAAATCCTGAGGGAAATGTCAAGTCTTCTTGGGCTTTTCCTGAAATGCAGCTCAAGTGTACATGTTGCAACCACACATCCTGAAACCCCACCTCTGAAGATAATCTGAGACACACTCAACAGAAGTGTCAGCTCACAAAGATGTTTCCATCCTCGTCGTCAGTTCAGGCAAAGGCAAATCCTAGTCAATCATTAGCAAGACCCCATCTTTCTAGCTGGTCAAATGTCTTGCCAATTCCTCTGCTTAAAACCTTGTAAATCAGTTGAATTTGCTCCTTATACCCTTCTCCCACTCTCTGTTTCTTCTTGCCTTCCTGTTACCCTTCTTAATTATCTAAATTTTCATGTAAGAAATGTAGGAAAAATCTCTTTCAATTAGCACTTTTTCCCAACAAATTGTTTTGTTCTTTCACAACTAAATTACCTCCTTTTTTTAATGAGCTGTGGGGTACATGTGAGGATTGACTATATAAGTTAATTGTGTGCAGTTGAGATCTGGGCTTACAGTGAGCCCTCTCTCCCCCTGATGGTGGACCTGGTACCCAGTGTGTGGTCATGGACACCTTATCCCTCCTCCCTCCTGTAGCACTGGACCATGATCACTGGTCACATGAGCACAAAGGTGTGGGAATCAATTAGCACTTTTAAATATCTTTGTGCACATTTTTGCCATTGGTTGAGTGAATGGCACAACATAACCCACATTGCCACTGGTTCAATGTTGAGGAAATACTACAATCATGTCTGTAAACTACAGACTGTCATAATCTTGTTGGATATTTGAAAGGACATAAGATGGAGTCAATATAGTCAAAGTTCTACCTAGTTACTGTCTTCGTCTCTTAACATTACATAACTTGCTCTCTAATCAAGAACAGACTGGTTTTTCAGAGGTAACTATTGATAATTGTTTTATAACTCCCTCCCCAGCTTGTTTTTTTAAACAAGTTAACTTAATCAGTCTTTGTGACCTTCGTTACACAGACACCATCACCATGGCAATAGTCATGTGACTGACCCACCCATCTGCCTGCTGTCCATCAGTACCTGTGCTTACTTGTCAGCTTCATGATGACAAAAATAAGACCACCCAGTCACCTTAACAACTTGTCCCCCGTCAAAAGGAGGTTTAAAAGCATTCAACCTCAAGCAGCCATTTGCCATTGCTTTGCTAAGCTCTGGTCTGGCCATGTGGTTCTTTGAGATATGGCCACCATGTTTCGTAGCTTTGGCCCCCTCCCCCTACCTTGGGGAGGTGAATCTCCTCTATCTCTCTAATTTACTTTCTAAATAAACTATATTTTCCAATCTAATTTCTGTGCAATTCTTTGCATCTTCTGCACGACACTGGATCACAGACACCCCCTCATCTGGTTTGACCTAACATTTTGGAGGCCCTGCTGGAATTCTGACCTGACACTATTTGAGTGTGACTCTAAGTGCACTAACAAATTTTAAATACCATCAATATGAGTGCATTGCCAGAATTATTCTAACATGTGCAAACTAATATACTCACACTGCTACCACTTCTAACATATACTGCCTTCAGCCATGGATATGATTGTTAATGGATGCTGTGGGTGTTTCTTATATCACATGACAGCATTGCAGATGCTGTATCACAGCATCTGGTAAGCGTTGAAGGCAAGCCATGTCACATCCTTGATCACAGCTGTTATTTGAATGAGATTGACTTCTCTCCAAATGTTCTGTGAGACAAAACTGCTGATACCATTTTGACACTGAAGACATCTCATTTTTACATATATGCATATATTTATTTATTTACTTACATGTGTGTATAAGCATATATGTATTTGTGTGTGTGTGTGTGTATAAAATCCCCCCAAAAACAGAATCAATTTATTAAAAATTGTGCATTTCTTCTTACATGTTTAAACTTCAGTCACCTTCAAAGTACTCTCCATTTGAGGCCATACACTTAGCGAGAAACATTTGTCATCACTCAGAACACTTTTTTTGTTGTTGTTTTCTTTGTTTTTGTTTTAAAATTTCATTTTTAAAGATATGGGGTACAATTCAGGATTAGGTAGTCAAATGGTCATTGTATAGATAAAGATTGGACCTTCCTTTTGTCCCTACCTTGCCTGGTTTAAGATCAGGTAAAAAACAGTTTTTGAGCTCATCCATTTTGATGCCTTTTAGTGCTTCTGTCATTTTTTGTTTCACCTCTTCCACATGGCAAAAGGTTTCCCTTGGAGGGCTTTTTTTTTATCTAGGGAAGCAAAAAAAAGAAAGAAAGAAAAAGTCACTTGAACAAGATCAGATGAATAAGGAGGGCAGGGCTTCAGGGTCATGCCATTTTTTATCAAAAACTGCTGAACATTCAGTAAATGTGGGCAGGTGCTTGTCAATCACCCATCACGAAATGGGCAAACACATTGAATCACCAAAAAAAATCACCGAAGTCGAACTCAGCCTCTCCCAACAACGCTAGCTGGTACACTGATGCTGATGGGTTCCTAGAACACTTACTAGTGGGGAAGCCTGTACTACAAGGAGCCCACCTTACAAAAGATAATTCCAGGTTTTTTGGGTCCCCTGTATATATAATATATATATATATATATTCTCTTATAAATGTTATACTGACAAAAAAACAAAACTCGAGACTGAGTAATTTATAAGAAGCAGACACTTATTTTCTCACAGTTCCAGAGATTGAGAAGTCCAAGATCAAGGAGGCATAGCAGAGTTGGTGTCTTGTGAGTGCTTATGCCTTCTTGCTGGGTCCTCTGATGACAGCAGGCAGAAAGGAAAGCGGTAAGCTTGTTGCCTAAAGTCCTTTAATAAGACACTAATTTCCATCCATGAGGGCTCCACCCTTATGATGTAATCAATCCCTAAAGTCAGCACCACTTCATGCTGTCACATCGTTGATTAAATTTTTCAACATATGAATCTGGGAGGTTTGGAGGTATGTTGAGACCAGAACAGCAGGAATGAGATGACACAGGGAGAACTGAATGAGGAGGTTGCCCAAGATTCAGGACCAGTCTGAAACTGACCAACATCAGCCAACTCTGTTGGAGCCTGATGCAAAGACCAACCCAGAAGCAAAGCCAGGAATGTGTCCTCAACTTTTTTAGTGCACAAAGTACTGAACAACACCCAGGGAAATTCTGACTAGCACATTCAAGAGAAAGAGGTTTCCTGCATAGCCGTGCATTGGGGAAGCTGGGAGTCAACATAGCCCTAATAGAATTTCTGGAAAGAAGCAGCAATATGAATTGACCAACCCCCCAATAAAACAAAGACTCACATTTTTAATAATTGTCAACACCAAAGGCTGTTGTGTGGCAATAATATTCTCACTAGAGAGAATGATGTTGGACAGTGTTAGCTGGATCTTACTACCTGAAAAAATGAAAATACAATATTTTTGTTCTAAATAGTCTTCTATCCATTATCAAAGGCACCTCTGCGGGACATTGGGCAATTTCTGGAGACATCTTCATCTTGGGTTGCCACAACTGTGACACTGTCTTTGAGTGGGTAGAGACCAGGAATGCTGCTCAATATGACTCCCGTCACAAAAAGTCATCTGGTCGCAATAGTGCACAGGGCAGCTTCCCATCACACACACACACACACACACACACAAAAAAAATCATCTGGTCCCAAGTCAATAGTTCTCCTGTAGAGAAGCCTTAGAAAAATATTTTTCAATCAAGATTTTAAGAATTACAGTATGTGTACACACATTAATGAGAGCTTCTAGAGATGTAAACTATTTGGGAATAACATTTCCCAGATGTATGCTAAAATCACTAATCCATAATTCAGGTTTTAGAGGTTGCTCTTGTTGACTTCTGTTTCTATGTGGTTTGAAAAATAAAGGTCAATTAAATTATTCCAAGGGTATGGAAGGTATAATCCCATTGTTTTTGAAGTACACTAAAGCAATGTTCGTTCTCCAGCTGAACAAATATCTTCTAAAGTGGATCCGACGTTTCAAGTCTGTTTCTGCCTTGGCAGCCACACTGGCCTTGGCTTGGGGCTGGGGAGGAGTGTGGGTCTTACTAGATCCTTTTGTGTTTGCTATTTACAATATAACAAAGGCTGGGAAAGAAGCTTCACAAATTCTGTTTTTCTTATGATGTAAGACACAACAATTCCAGGAAATTTTTTTAAACCAAGTGTGAACTTCAGCATTATTGTTAATTTTATTTTAGATATTATAAAGCAATGGACCAGATTGGGTTAGATGTCAGCATGGTCTTCAGAATGACAGAGGGACAGTTGACGTTTAGTGTTGTGTGCACCCACATTGCATTGTGTCCTTATTTCCTCAAATCCCCTCTTCTCCAAGCTGTTAAGTGTTTGGAGGTCATTCTCCTTCAAATAGCTTGCTTTCAGGACAAAAGCTAGTAGTGTAATGACTCTGACCTATAATTTGGTAAGTCAGTTTCAGTCTCAAGAGGTCTGACAGTTAAGCTCATGAGCTCATTCTAGAAAAAGTGCTACATACCTCATTGCTGAATATCACTATAGTCACCTTTAAAGTACTCCCTTTGGGAAGTTATGCACCCATGCCAACACCTGGTCCACCCATCAAAGCAATTTTAGAGCTCTTTTTCTGGAATGGCCATCAGAGCCATCATCATATTACCTTTGATGTCCTGAATGTCATCAAAATATCCTTCTTTCAATAGCTCCTCTATCTTCAGGTAAAGAGAAAAGTCATTGTGGGCCAGATCTGATGAGTACGGAGGGTGTTCTTATACAGTTACTTGTTTACTGGCTAAAAAATACCTCACAGGCAGTGCTGTGTGAACTGGTAAATTGTCGTGATGCAAGAGCTCCTTTGGGACCATTTTTGCACACATCTTTCTCATGTCAAGATTTTCAGTTAAGGTTTTCCTGATTCTCTATCCGTGTTTATTTGGTCTGCTATGCTTCTCACAGTCAGCTGACAATTTTGACGCACAATTCAACAAATCTTTGCAATGTTTTTGTCAGTTCTGCCCATGACTGGCTGTCCTGACCTCTCTTCATCAGTGACACTTTCTCTCACCTCAGAAAAATGTTTTTAATCTACCTGTACACTGCCATTTTCTTCATGGCATTATCCCCATAAACTTGAACTAACATGCCCCTGATTTCACTTCCACTCCTTCCCAGTTTAACAAGAAATGTAATGTTTGTTCGTTGCTCTAATTCATGCTCCAACATTTTTGTGATGACAGCTCTGATGGTCCTCCCAGAAAAAGGGTTCTAAAATTGCTTTGACGGATGGACTAGGCACAAGTGTTGGTGCACAGCTTCCCAAGAGTAGTCCTTTGTAGGTGACCATAGTGATGTTCAGCCATGAGATATGTAGCACTTTTTCTAGGATGACTTCTAGAACTTAATTGTCAGACCTCATAGTCTTTCCATTAGCAATTATTACTATTTTATTTTAGGAGAACACTTATTATGGCTCCTCTACAGAGTCAAGATGGTCCTCAATAATGTTCATGTCCTGATATTCATGTCGTGGTGCAATGCCTTCTCTTGAGCGTCCTTGAGACCTGGGACTCACTTCCACTAAATACTATATGATAAAGATGTCCCTTTGGTGAGTACACTACATAAGACTGTGAGTTTCATCTGTATTGCCGCTCTCCCTGGCTGACTTTGGAGAAGTCAGTTGCCATGTTGTGAGGTGCTTTATGGAGAAGTCTACAGGGCAAGGAATTGAAGGCAACCTCTGGAAACTGAGATTCACGTTCCAACAACCAATGAAGAATAGATTTCTGCCAACAACAACATGAATGAACTTGAAAATGTATTTTGCCCCATCTGAGCCTTTGGATGAGACCACATCTCCTGGAAATACCTTCATAGCAGCCTTGTGAGGTCCTAATCAGAAGACCTATTTAAATTGTGCCCATATTCCTGACTCACAGAAACTGCAAGTTAATACATAGGTGTTGTATCAGCTTCTAAGTTGGTGAGGACTTGCCATGTAGCAATGTCCTCAAGTTTCCAAGGAGCATGCCCTCAGGTTTACAGGGATAAAATACCACAAGGAAAGAACTTTATAAAATATGAAACTCAGTAGGAATTAAGACATTTGAAATAAACTCATTGACTCTCTCTTACCATCATGAAATAAAAATCTCCATTAATGACTTCCCAAGTGACTCAAATTTTTAAATGTGTTTCTTTCTTGGAAATTGTAAAATCATGTCTTTATAAATTTAAAGATTGGTTAGAAAAAAATCACTGAGGGTGAAAAAGTTCTTATATAAATTCTGTCCCACATTTTATATTTATTTTAAGTAAAATTAAGGCATTCTTATCCTTGACTATGATAGACTTCTAGTGTTATATTTGCTTATTGCAGAATGTGTATGGTTTTCTCTCAGTAGCCATGAAGGATTGGCTGTAGGATTCCCATAAATACCAAATTCATGAATGCACAAGTCCTTTATATAAAATGGTGTATTATTTGCATATAATCTATGCACATTTTCTTATATTCTTTGAATCATCTCCAAATTACTTAAAATACCTAGTAAAATGTAAATGCTATGAAAACAGTTGTTATACTATAGTGTTTAAAGAATAATAGCAACAAAGGAAACTTGCATATGTTCAATATGGACTCATTTTCTTTCCCAAATATTTTCTATCAGTGTTTGATTCAATCCATGGTTGCAGGGAATCAACTGTCCTTGTTGGCTTTCCTTTGAATACAGTGTCTTGTTAGTGCCTTGTCCCCAGGGAGGTTGTACTTGAAGGAGCTTGATGGTAGCATGTTGAGTTGCACTAAGAAAGAATATCCTGGGATGAATATGTAAATGGAAAAAGAGTGACAAGCTTCACCCGAGGAACTTGGGATACACACAATTCATTTATTTTGGGACATAACCATCTGTCATAACATTTACACCTGCAGAATGCTTTAACTATTTGCTTTCAGAAGACTTTGGGGCTTATTTTGGTACACACACATGTATAACAGAAACCAGGTGTTCTAATGCTGTTCATAAGAACAAGACCAGGATAGACAGGTGCTGTCACTTTTTTTTAGATTGAAAAATATAGTTTATTTAGAAAGTAAATTAAAGAGAGAGAGTAGATTGTCACTTTTAAGGAGTATGAACTGGTTCAGCTCACCTGACATCATCTTTGTCTCAAGCATGTTGTCTCTTTCCATCCATTCATCTATCAGTAAAACAGAGATAGTAGCCAGTAGGTAATGTGCTGGAGACCAGCTCCAGCCGGTTCAGGGTTCCCCCAAAAGTGGAGACGACATCAGCAATTGGGGGGAAGAAGAAAGAGAGAGAGAGGGAGAGAGAGAGAGAGAAAAAAAATTGGACTCCAGTCTAGTGCAGAAGCGATGTGTGTTATTGGGAATTGCAATGGGTCTTTTATACACAAAGTCAGATGTGGGAGGGGCTTCCCCCACCCACCAGAAAGCTTAATCCATGAAAACTTAATCAATGATTGCCTTTAAACCCTTTTCATATGATAATCTTAAAATCCCATAACAAAGGATAACCTAATCCGTGACTGACACATTCTATAAACCTTTTTCATCCTAAGCTGATTGATTTATGCCAAGTTAAACAATTGTATAGAAGCTTGAATATTTACTTTACAAACGAAAGTGGCCCATCCCAGAATGTTTGGAATGTGGCCCAGTCCAAAGTTCACAGTGGGCTACCTGCAAGTAACCCAGTCGCATTCTTTCAACAAAATGGCTGTCTTCTAAAACTATATTCTACAATTTACACCTTCAATAAATCCTAAGATCATGACCCAGAAGCCTGTGACCAATACTAAGGCTTTTATATGTGACATGAGTTTGAATTATAAGTTGTGTGAAAGCCAAAACTGCAGTTTGCGGAAGAATGGGAGCAATGAGCCTCTAAAGTTAGCTTGTGTTCATCCCGGTCTTAGAGTTTTTATATTTTGAGCTCACAGGAGCTTAATCTGGTTAATGCTGAGTAGAAAGGGGGAGGAAATGGGGTCAAATAGCTCCCAAATGCATCCTAGTGGTCTCGGGGTCAACGGCCCTTCCTGATCCCTAACGCTCAGTGGGCCTCCATGGCTGGCTCCCAACATCAATGTTTTCTGAATACACACACACACACACACACACACACACACACACACACACACACACAGTGCTCTTAAAAAGTGTCTCATACACCCCCAATCTCCTCTAAGTGTCTATATGAGTAATATTCTTACTGTGCAATTCCTCTTTGAGCATGGCAAATGACTGACTCTATGCAAAGAAAAGTCAACAAAAATAATTTCATTTCTGTCCAAAACTACTCTGAAAAAGAGAAATGACAATTGATTTACTTCTCTGATCTTTTTTTACCTCCTCACCTTTTAAGTGAGCAGTCTCTAGTTCAGTGTGTGAACAAGAAACATGTTTTACACAAGATAAACCCCTATAGTATCTCCCAAGTTTATGTATAATATAAATGCAATAGTGTTGGGGGGGCGAGCCTAATAGGAGATGATTAGGTCCTGATCAATGGATGATCATAAATGGATTTACGTCATTATGGCAAGAGTAGGTTAGCTAACTCAAGAGTGGGCTTGTTGTAAAAGTGAGTCTCTCTCTCTCTCCCTCCCTCTCCCTCTCCCGCTCCCTCTCTCTCTATCTCGATCTCCATCTTCCTCTCCCTTTCTCATGCTTGCTGTCTTTTTCTTCTGCCACCTCCATAGAATGACACAGCAAGAATGCCCTCTCCAGATGCAACTCTTCACCCTCGGGCTTCTCAGCTTCAGAACTGTAAAAAATAAACATCTGCTCTTTAAAGTACCTATCTTCAGATTTTCTGACATCAGCACAAAGCAGACTATGACTCCCTGGGATCTGGGGAGATTGCATTCCTGTCTGTGATATCTCTGACTCATACTATAAGTTTCTGAAGTCGAAGTCATCCTTTAACTCCATGTTAATAAAAAACCCAGTAGTCTACTCTCAGAAGCACCTTACGTGACCTCTGAGCGATCATGGACACACAGCGATCATGGTTCAATGTTCAACCATCATAACTTGTCCAGGACTGTCCTGGCTTTAGTGCTATGTCTTAGGAACCCCATAGTCCAGGCAAGTGGGGATGACTGACCCCCCATACAGGGAATTTCTTCCTCTTTTGGGGTTTTGCATTCACTTGGCTTCAGGAAATTAAACTCCTTCAGTCCTGTCTTCCAAGTTCTCTTCTTAATTTCATCCTGCTCTTGACAAGCCCAGGCTCAAGCCATTTCTTCTCTCCTTGCTACTCCTTGGGTGACCTATGTCTTATGTCTTTAAATACTTTCATTTGCCAACAACCCTCAAATGTCTATCATTAACCTTTGTCTCTTGGTCCCAATCTCCAGACTCACATATATCTAACTATCTATTCAACACCTCCTCTTCTTTTGACTTTATTTTATTATAGAGACATGGGGTAGAAGTCAGGATTAGGTACATAAGTAATCTATGCGCAAGTGAAGTTTGGGTCTTCAACTGATCCTCGCTTACACTGGTTAAAGATTATGTACACTTTGTGCTGCTACATGGTTCCCTTTCCTTCCCTGGCAGTGTCCAATGACTGCTGATCACTCTCTTGTGCTATTGTGACTGATGTACAGGTCCCACTTATAAATGAGAGCATGTGTTATTCAGTTTTTTGTTTCTGCGATCAATCACTAAGTATGATGGTCTCCAACTCCATCCAATTTCATGTAAAGTCCATGATTTTGTTCTTCTTTATGGCTGTGTAATATTCCATAATGTATATGTACCACATTTTCTTTATCCAGTCTACTTTCAATGGGCAGTAGGGTTGATTCCATGCTTTTGCTATTGTCAACACCTCCTCTTAAATGATTAGCGGACACATGATTTATATACATGTTCAAGGATATCTCCAACTCAACATGTCCAGAACTGGACACTTGAACTTCCTTTAAAAATTCCTCCCTTCCAGCATTCCCCATTCTTTGGCCAAATTTTTGGAGACAACATTCACTCTTCTCTTTCCCATAAGTGAATAAATCTTATTAGTTTTACTCCCTGTATTAAGTTCCTAGGTCAGTCATAAGAAAGCACCACCAACTGAATGGCTTAAAAACAGTAAAAACTTACTCTTTCACAGTTCTGGAATACAGAAATCTGAGATCAAGATGGCATCAGGATAGAGCTCTTTCTGGAAGTTCTAAGGGAAGAATCTTTTGGAAACCATAAAGAAGAATCTGTTTCATGCCTCTCTCTCAGCTTCTGGGGCTGCCGGTAATTCTTGGTCTTTGTTGGCTTGTAGAAGCATCATCTTTGCCTTCATTTTTACATGGTGTTTTCTCTGTGTGCACATTTCCTTGAGTCCAGATTTCCAACATTTACAAGGACACCAGTCATACTGGATTAGCAACCAATCCAACTTCAGTATATTTGGAAGTGAGGTCACATTCTGAGGGACGAGGATCAGAAATTTAATATGCAAATTTGCTGCATCTCAACTCATAACACCATCATAACCATTGTAAATGGCACAACTCAGCTGCATTTGGTACAGACACAATGTGGTACAATCATCACCACTATTTAACTCAGCACCTTTTCGCCACTCCAAATGAAAACGCTTTACTTTATTTTATTCAACAGTCACTCCCCGTCCTTCTCCTTAGAATCCCTGGAAAACACTAGTCTATTTTTTTCTCACTATGTTTAAATGCAGGTTACAGCAGGGTATAGGCAAACACATGAGGAAATGAATGTCTGATTCTATCTAGATAATTTAGATGCCTTGTCAACTTTGTCATGGAGCCCTTTTTGTGGTACTGTCTGTATAACAAGCACAGGAAAACTTAGCAACCTCGTCCCTGGATTATTAAATATGTTGACCAATAACTCAGATGACTAGACTCCAGGGCAGGTTTTGTATGCTCGCTCAATTAAAACCAGCTGAAGAAAAGCCAACATATTCCCTTAAAAAGAATGAGATTCACACATTTCATAGCATAGGTAGGTTGCAGGCAGAGCAAAATAAGAAGAATTCATTAAATAGAAGAAATAAGTGATAGCATTCATCATATAGTAGGAAAGTTGTAGCTACCAGTAATTTATTGCATTTTTCAAAGTAGCTTGAAGAGAATTATGATATTCCCAACACAAAGAAAAGGAAAATGTTTGAGGTGATGGCCATCCCAGTCATACTGATTTATCATGGCACATTGTGTGCATATATCAATATACTACACGTACCTCAAAAGTATGCACACTATGATACATCAATAAAAAGAAAATAAATTAATTTAAACTCTAAAAAAAAAGAGTCCAAGGATGACGAGGTCAAAATTTTGTGTTAAAGGTCAAAGTCAGGAATTACCTTGCTGTGTCCTGTGCTCACAAGATGATAATCCATCAATAATTATTTATCACTTGCAAATAGCTTCTCTGCTCTTCTGGTCTGTTGGCAGATACAATTACAACCCAAGGCTCATGCATGTCCATATCTGCATTTTGAAGAATCTGACACAAATGTGTTGAATATGCAAATAAACTCAATAAAATGTGTCACCGCAGACATTAGACTAGCTGGTTCCAAAATTTTGACTATAACACATTTCATCATAAGTTCAGCATTTGCCCTACTTTCTGCCACAGGAATGTGTAGGCAACACATAGGAAACTCGGAGTTCCTGGAACACCACATTAAAATAAAAATGTAGCAACAGAGTACGACTTCCTGCTCTTTTGTTGCTGGGGTTTGCTGTAAGAACACTGGTTCTTTTTTATTTCTTTCTCGTTGTTGGATTTCATGATGGAATCAGATGGGCTGCCAATATCAACATGTCTCAATGTGCTACCATGGAATTTACTTTAAGTTTTAGTGTATGTGGGTGCATTGGACAGTGTGGTCATGGAAATCGCATTTAGGAAGCAAATCGCTGAGGCCAGCATGACTCCAGAAGAGCACATTCCTCAGGGCTTTTCCAACACCAAGGCTTCAGGGAACAGGGACACTCAGCACGGCTACGACTTCATAACAACAACAACACCTGGGTCAAGCCAATAGCTTTGTCTCTACCACCTAAAGAGTGAAATAATACATCACAGCTTTTAAAATATGATAGACTGAAAGACGAAGCAAACCTACCTTCTAACACTTTAAAGAACAATTTCTTGCAAAACAATTTTACTCATTATAGAAGAAGCAATGGAATCAATCTGATCTATATAATTTTTCATGTTTTGTTTAGCACATGCCAAGATTTTTAAAATATATATGATAGCACCCTATGAAATTAAACTCAATTTCTGCAAACACAGTGTCACTATTTCATCAAGTTAATGAATATCACGGGAATACTTCTTGTTTCAAATCTTCTTAAAAACCATCAAGTCATCCATAGGGAAAATTAACCAATCCCTTTCTAATTAGGTCAACGGAATTTCTCCTGGCAGGCAAAACCTCTTCAAGCGATTGAGACAAATTTCTTGGCTGCAAGTTCACTATGTCTGTGCTTCACTATTGTTTTATTTCAACGTGATTTTTTTAAGTTCTTCATAAATTGAGAGACCATTTGGAAGTTCATACAAGGTAAAATAAATATGGTGGTCATAATTATCTATCATCCTCCACCAAGATATGTTTCTTATTTATAAGAATTGTGGTCAAGCTGGATTTCTCTCGAGAGACTAGGCAAAATTAACTCATCTTGCACTCACTTTTGTTCACCACTTTATAGCACCGTTAAAATATTTTTATTGTCATGAAAATGGGGCCACCCTGGACATTGGGTTTTTACTAAAAAATAAAGCACCATCAGAGAGATGTCATGAAAACAAATTTCTGCTTGTCTGACGGCTGCCTTGTATTAGAGCAAAGCTAAAACGTGGTAGTTGTGTGTTTTTGCACTTATTCATAAACGAAGACTTCTTACAAATCATATGTCAACTTTCTTCAGAGATGAGAAGATTGAAGAGCATCCGGTAGATAGCAATAGGAGGGCTATTGGAGCATGAGGGTACTTGTGTTGTATTTTTGGCACAAACTGAAGGAGCAAACACTGCTTCTGACCAAGATGGAGATGGACTGGGTGCTTTGTACCCCTAAATTTTCTCATGGAGTCGTCAAAGCACCCCAATGAGTTCTCTTTCTCATTCTTACTCTTACAGGTGAGAAACCTACAATTACACAGGTACATGTTACAACACAGAGTTGAATCTGAATGTGTCCAGTCCAAAAGTCAGTTTGTCCACATTTCCCTGCCTGTAGAAACTTTGCATCCTTTTACTTTGTTTTCAAAAAAAGTTACATAGTTGTGACCAGAAATATAAGTAAAAAAACAATTGAGTTTGAGACGTCCCCTCCTGACCGCTCATCCTATTAATGATTTGCATAGAGAGAATATATTTTTATGTGTCCAGCGAGCTATCTTCTAGAAAACCAGAAAGACGAGATGAGCTGTACCCTCACAACCGTGTCAAATGCATAAAATTCTAGGGCTTTGTAACTGAGTTAAAGATTTACATGGGGTGCGGTCATCCAAGGCAGAGAAGAGTTGGAGGGTGGAGGGATACATAAATTACTCTTAAGCTACTGCCCAGATTGGTATTATTTAGAAACAAGTCAATTTGTCTAATGTATTCCAGAAGTTTCCTTGTGCAAACAATGCACTTCAGTCTCTCTGGTTGAATCATCACCAGGGCATTTGTTTATTTGCCTATTCAACTGTGTTGTCCCAAACCAACGGCAGACCTTCCCAGTACAAAGTCATCTTCAGAAGTTGCATGCATTTTAAGAGACACGAAAAATAAAACGAAGAAGAAAGCCAGGAAATCCTCAAAGCTGCACACATCTGGTTTTGATTTAGAGGGCCGTATTTTTATGTTCATCTTGCAGCTTTCGTTTTCAAAGCGGCCGGTGGGGTGGGTGAAAAAATTTTAATGAGGGAAATCGCTTTTTCTAAGCGACAACATCCTGGTTGTCATCCCTGAAACCGTGTCAAATCTTTCTGCGAAAATGTATTGGTGACAGATGCCCTCTGCCTCTTACTTTGTTCAGACCCTTGCAAAAATCTCTCTAAATTAGTCACACATGTTGTAGGGCGGCGAAGGTATCAATATTTCATACGCCTAAGATGCAGCTTGGAGAGGTTCCCTCCTCACCCCCAGGCTCTAATTAGTACAGCAAGTCCTTTAGTTTTACAAGGAGTGCCCAAAAAGTCAATTCATAAAAATAATCACAAGCTATATTTGACTTATGTCGTGTCTCAAATAAATGTAAATTAATAAAAACTAATTTACAATGAGGCTTGATTTTCTTCCTCCTCTGAAGCATAGAATAAAGCCGTCTTAGTTCTTATGGCTATCGTAACAGAATCCCATAGACTGGGTGGTTTGTAAAAAACAGACATTTATGGCTCACAGCTCTGGAGGCTGGAAGTCCAAGGTCAAGATATGTGGGTCCCACGTCTGAAGAAGACTCACTTCCTGGTTCATAGACAACAGTGCCTTCTCACTGTATCCTCATATGGTAGAAGGGGCTAGAGGGCCCTCTAGGAACCCTTTTGTAAGGACACAAATCCCATGCATGAGGCTCCACCCTCATCACCTCCCAAAGTCCTTACCTCCTAACTCCATCACCTGGGGGGATAAGGGTTCACCACAGCAATTTTGGAAGGACACAGAGAGACTGCAGTTGTTCAAGGATATTAAATTAATTTAAAGAGATCAAGAGAGGAAGCAAGTCAAGTTTAGCTGCAAATAATAATAACTAAATACAAAAATCTCCTGAAATATGAGAATTGGTCACATCTATTCTTGAAAGCTATCTCCTTCACAAGCAGAGATTGGCAGAAGGTAGGGGTTTGGAATTGACAATTTATTATTTTAATTCTATCAAGTGTTGCTCTGTGTATTTGGGCTCTGTGCTTCTAGGTACCAAAAAAAATCTATTTTTATAATTTTGGGTGAAATTTTTTATGACTTGATATCAACCATATTTATCCCTGTACCTCTTTTCCTTTCCTGCTTTCTGTTACTCTAGCTACAAAAATTTTCCCTTTGTGTTTATCACCTATTTTTTTATATCTTGACTCTTAGCCTTTCTGTGTTATGGGTTTCCATCCTTTGTAAATAGCAAAGACCTAGATTTTTTTTTTCAGCCTGATCTCAGCGTTCATGTCTACTATGAAACACTTTCAGACCATTTATAGTTATTTGGTTCACATTTCCAAAATTAATTTTTTGTGTTCTGTTTTGAAATTTCTAGTCATCAGTAGATTTCTTTGATTCAATTATTTATATTTTTTGGTATGTAGGTGAATTTTTTATTTTGTTTACTTATTGTATTTTATTTTAGTTTTTAATATTTCTCCCCTCTTTTGTGAGAAAGTTGTGTTTTCAGTTTTCATTATTTTATTGGTTAGCATTAAATTTAATATGCATAATAACATTCACAGGAAATAAAATGAAGCTAACATTTATACTCTCCTCCCAAACAAAGAAATCGCTTGTTTCCACTCAGACTATTGGTTCCACCTTGCCTTTTATTACATCACATTAATCATGTTTTATGACTGGTGCTGCGTGGTTATGATGTTCTATATGGTCAGTCTTCGTTGTGATTTGACTCTGGTAATTGCCCATGAGTGCTCTGAAGACATTCTCTGAAATGCTGTCCCCACAGGTCCCTCCTGACGCAGTTAGGATGTCTTGTCTAGGTCACACAGGTTATCTTGGGGGCAACCTGTCTGGCTCAGTTTTTCTCTTTGCTTTGGGGGGCCCCCATATTTTTCTTTATAAATTTTGTGTGTAGACTTTTACTTACACTCTTTGACTCTGGGGTTGAAAGTCTGTAGAGAAGCTTAGAAAATCATCAACCACGATTTTTTCAAACATGGGTGAGCTCTGTCCTTGCCACACATTCCTCTGGGGGCTTTGATGAAAAGGTTTGGAGCCGTCTTCTCCTTGGGTCTGTGGTTTTTAAACATATTTTTTATATTGGCCAATTCATCACATCTCAGACCTCAGAATTAACTCACAACCTCTGATTTTTTTTTTTCAGTTTAAGTAGGACTTTGCGTTATTGCATTTTGTCAACAGCTATGAGTGTGTATTTGTAAATATATATGTATATATGTGTGGATATGTTTATATTTATGTATATATTCTATATAATATCTATGTTTATATTTATATATAAAACACATTTATATTTATTTTTATATAAGTATATACTTATATATAACTATGTATTTACAAATGCATCCTATTATTTTTAAAACTATTTTATTTACTTACTTTGAAGAAAATTGCATGTATTTATGGTGTAAAACATGATGTTTTGATTGTATTATTTATGATGTATAACATGAAGTTTTGATTGTATATATTTATGGTGTAACATGACTTTTTGATTGTATGTATCTATGATGTATAACATGACGTTTTGATTGTATGTCTTTGTGGTACATAGCATGAAGATTTGATTGTATGTATTTATGGTATATAACATGACACTTTGATTGTATATATTTATGGTGTATAACATGACGTTTTTATGTATTTATGCATTGTGGAATAGTTAAACCAAGCTAGGTCAAATATCCATCAGTTTACATATTCATCACTTTTGGAGGATGTGAGAACCTTTGAAGTCCATCCTCTTAGCAATGTTCAAGTATACTACACGTTGTAGTTAACTGCAGTCACCATGCTGTGTAGTAGAGTTCCTGAACGTATTCCTCCTGTCTCACCAAAATGTTGTACCCTTTGACTCACACCTCCTCTTTTCAAATATTTTTCTTCCAGAGGATCCCTTCTCTATCTGTGTTGTGATCTGAGCAACTACGGACATTTCAGGTCCTCTCAAAACACGAGTTTCACTTACAAAATCACATAGCTGTCCCTATGCTGAGCACACTTGCTCCTTGCCAAGGCGGTGAATGCAAATCACGGTAGGATCTTTCATCATGTGTAGGTGGGTCTAAAGAGAAAAAGTCAAAAAAAGTGGCCAGGCACAGTGGCTCACACCTGAAATCCCAGTGCTTTGAGAGACCAGCAAGAGGGTCACTTGAGCTCAAGAGTTCGAGACCAACCTGGGCAAGGTAGTGAGACCTCAACTCTATTTTTAAGTAAATAAGTAAATAAATAAATAGTAAATGAATGAATGCAAGGCTCAAACCTGTGAAAAAGCAAATTTAATGTTTTTTGTTGTTCAGTTTTTTTTTAATGGTGTATCTTGATTAGGCCAAGGGATCTGGAGTGTCTATCACTTCAGGTATTTATCATTTCAGCGTGTTGAGGAACGACATGTCCTCTCTTCCAGGGACTTTGAAATATGCAATACATTGTTACTAACTAGAGTTACCATGCTCTGCAAGACTTGTGTCGTCACTCCTATGTGGGGGCGAAAGAAATGGATCTCATGATAGGTACCAGAGGTTGGAAAGGGTGTGGAGTGGGAGGCAGAGCCATAAAGAAAGATTGGTTAGTGAAGACACACAGCTAGATAGCATGAAAAAACCCCAGCATCCAATAATATATATCTTCAGAATTATCCCAAATCTAGGAATTTGTGGGTAGAGGCTCTGACACTCACAGTTCCACAGTGCCTGGATGACTGCACAAGTTGAGTCCCAAGAGGCCAAGCCCGGGCACATTGCTTTGGAGGACGACCAGGGTGAGCTGTAGCCCTGCCCTGGAATTTGCAGACACACCCCAGTCTGTGTTCCAGAGAAATCTCCAAATGCCAGGTACCTCGCTGCTCTGGATTCTGCCTTTCCAATTCCCCCTGGCCAGTCCCACTGCAAATACCCAGGATATACCCTAAGGAAATTGCATCAAATGGGGAAGAAGTGCAAGAAATGGAGTGCTACAGGAGAAATACATGCCAAAATTACAAGCATCTCTGAGTTCTTAGAACAGAAGAAAATCTACACCCCCATTCATCCATACCCTTCAGGAAGGGCAGCCAAGGATTGGTGCCTTCATTCAATCTCTTCAGAGCTGAGCTGACCAAACACCTGGTAAGAGCCTGCCACAAGGAACACACCCCAGATATAAGGTACTGCAGATCCCACTCAACAAATAGATCTGAATTCAGGTGAACACTCGTGCCTTCCACCCCACCAAGGCTGGAACTCTCACTCCAAAGACATTGGACCAAATGTGTCCCCACAGATTTCCGCTGCTGTTCCTTGTTCCACCCAAACCCTGTAAGTCAAGACTTGATTCTTAAATCTGAGGAAGAAGACAAGCTCTTCCATGCTAATATGCCTACCACTACCAGACTGGAGCCCATGAATGTTTATTGTACCTTCTGAGCGTTTTGCTACCTTGGACTCGGGAGATCTGAAGCCCTCCAGATCCTTTGTTCTCTGACTAAAAGAGAGAAAAGTAAGCTTTTGAATGTTGCTACAGTGATATTGTTATGGTCTAAATGTCTGTGCCATCCCTTCAAATTCATACATTGGAGTTTAATCCCCAATGTGATAGTAAGCAGAGTTAAAGGCTTTGTAAAGTTGTTAAGTCATAAGGGTCCCACCCTTATAAAAGGGATTAGTGCCCTAAGAAAAGAGACTGCCTTCCACCACGTGAGAACATAATGAAAAGGTACTCACTGGGAAGCAGGGAGCGAGTTCTCACCAGACACTGAAACTGCCATGCCCTGATCTCAGACTTCCAGCCTCCAAAGCTGTGAGCAATAAGTATACACTGTTCATAAATGACCCAGTCTAAGGCACTTTGTTAAAGTATCTCCAATTAAAAGTAAGACAGATGTCAAACCCAAAGCCAAGGCTATGTCCTACAAGCGTGAGTATTGGAGCAGTTTCTTGCAAACATTTATCTGAGTTCAACTGGCCCTGAAAAGTGGAATTTCCTGCCTCACTCATTGGATCCTGGAGCCCGTCATCAAACAAGACAGTGAGTGTGGTTTTAAAAGGGAGACCTGGTAGACCTTGTGATGGAAATGCTCTGTCTCTTAACTGTATCAAGGTCAATATCCTGGTTGTGATATTGAACTTCAGGTTTGCAAGACATTACTCCCAGGAGAAAGTAGACAAAGGACAAGGAATCTCTCTGCATTATTTCTTACAACTGCACGTGAGCCTAAAACTATCTCAAATTTAAAAGGTTAATTTTTTAAAGTTAAAAAAATTAAAGAAACATATGGATCAGTTCACCATGCCATGTTCTCTATATACAAAAGGATATTAGAATTTTCTTTTTTTCCCTGCAAATGCTGGCCTTCAAGTTGACTATCTTGAAAATGATTCAAACAAAAACATAAGAATAATTGGTGAGTCAAGGCAGAGGGATGATGCTATCTTTTAGCAGACACCCACCCATCTCCTGAAGCCTTGGACGTCTCTACTTCCATGCGTTGTAAGCCCCAGAAGGGAAAGTGTTCACAGGGTAGGAAAAGGACTCTGAATGCCTTTCCATATAAATTAGCTCACAGCAGAAATATGAGTGAAGCAACGAATTAAGTAGGACATCACAAGACAATGAGATATGAAGAATGGTCTAGTCATATACTGACGATCTTGTGCTGTTCTCTTAAGAATTAATTTATGTTGGCATTTGACCAACAGAAAGGAGGAAGCAGACTGCTGGAAGTTGCCTACAGAATCCAGTGTGTGATGAGTTTGATCCTGCCTGGAGACCAGAAACCTCTCTACACAAGTATTTCTGTCTAGAGTCTCCATTGCATTGACGATGAATGTGTAGTCGTCATAAAAATACTGAATCCCTTGAGCAAATGATGCAGACAAGGTAAAATTAGTAAACTTTTCTCCCTGATGTTGAGCCTCTTTCCTATAATTAACTGAATGAGGACCAAGTTACTAAACTCCTGTCCAGGATGTTAATTCTGGAATGATTAATAGGTTTTGCAATGGTGCTCTTCAGGGCTAGGGGATTTAGCATAGCCAATACATTTGTTCCAAAAAATGCCTCTTTCTGTGAACTCGTGTAAGGCTTGGTTTGGTTTTGCTTTTGTTGGGACTCTTCTTCTGGTAGGGTAGAAATTATTTTTGAAAACTAATTTATTGGTGTTTCAATATTTTCAAAGGCTTTAGTCTTCCCTTCCCTTCAGAGAGGATGTTTACTAAGCACTTACACAAGCTCAGACTCTGTGACCGCAGATTTTTAATAGCACTGAGTTTAAAGTGTTTATTCATGGAATCACGTGTCTGAGGGAATGGAGATCAGAGAAACATGCAGTTGGAGAACCATGAACTCAGAAGCAACTCGAGAATATTTCCAAGCAGCAGAAATTACATAACCCAGCATTGGTCCAAAAAGGCACATCACATTCGAGTTTTAGCCATGAGAGGGATGAAATGCAAGATCATGTTAATTATGATAACCCTCTGATCTTCCTCTGTGAGGTGCACCCTGCAATTTATCAGAGTTTTAATCTCCATACGGTGTTTATTGCTCAGAATCAATGGTTTTTTAACTTACTTGGGGGCGTGTTTCAGAATCACCATTCCTAAAATGAGTAGGGATGGCCATCGTTTTTCTGAAAACTCTGTTTTTCCACCCAGTCTCTGTGTGGACCTCTCTACTTCATTCCTGATCACTGTTCCATCTGTCTGACATGTTCATCACAAAATGAGATATTATGGGATCTGATGATCTATCACCCATCCCAAATTTTCATACATTTTAAGTTCCAATACCTAAAAAGTAAAAAGCAAAAGCAAAAATAAAGACATTGTTCAAACCCTCAGAATCTAACTTGCACCAATATTTTACCCATTTTCATCTGTCGTTAGGAAGTTGTGCCTCATATCTAAGACACTAATCAAGAACTAATGTTTCTATCAATTATGTGACCTTTAAGCTTAAAATTAATAATAATAATAATAATCCTTCTTGGTCTCAGTTTCTTCTGGACAAGATAATCTCCAAAGCTTCATCCAACTGCACTACACGTGTCTATGATACTTTTACTTAACTGATAAGCTTAAGAGGAACTCTAAACGGATTCATTTTCTCTGTATTTTCTTTGTATTTTTTAATTTGCTGCTTCTTAAAACATTTTTTAAGCTTCAAATTTTGAAATTATCATAGATTCAAAGGTATTGCACAAAATAGTATAGGACATTTCTTCTCTTATATGGTTTTGAAAATATTTTAATATTTATTAGAGACACACTAATATATGTTACTCAAATTAATTGATGCTGTATTATTACTTTAACAATTTATAAAAACATTTTGTTGTTTTTATTACACTATTCCCCCAAATCCTACAACGTATGACCTTGTATTATTCATCAACAAGATCAAACTCAATGGCCAAGATTTGCTATGATATTTATTATGCATTATATTATATTATATTATATTATATATTAGCATACTCTGTTCTGTGGTTTCTTGCACTAGACTGGATCCATAAAAACAACCAGTATTGACCTTCTAATGACAGCAACAGTGCCTGTGGGTTTCTATCTTTTTAATTGACGTTGTTTATTCAGTTGTTCAAAGGACCGTTTATCCAGTTGTCTGAACAAATGTTTCAGAAAGCAACTTCAAAGGCAATTCAAACAGCATCTTAGACACAGACCTGAGAAATATCAATGTTCTCTAAAGGTTAGCCTCTTTTGATTTACAGGGAAAATCATCAGTGTTACTCAAAAATGAGAAAATCTAAGAAAGAGATCCTGAAGGAAAAAAAAATCTGAGCCTAAGGGAATGCATGTCAATGACAGACGGGTTCTTTCTTAGAATCTTGATGCTTTCAACTCAGTGCTTCTGTCCTGGCCTCTGTGACTTTACACAGGGTCTTACTCTGTCGTCCAGGCTGGAGTGCAGTGGTTCAATCACAGCTCACTGCAACCACAAACATCCGGACTCAAACAATACTCCTGCTTCAGCCTCCCCAGTAGCTGGTGTGCCACCACATCCAGTTTATTTATTTAATTTTTGTAGATGCAATGTCTTATTATGTTGCTCAGGCTGGTCTCAAACTCCTGGCCTCAAGCAATTCTCCTACCTTGGTCTCCCAAAACACTGAGATTACAAACATGAACCACTGCGCCTGGTCCATATTTTCTTTTTATTCTAAATTACTGTGAAGGAAATATGTTCACATCATAGAAAACCGAAAAATCAAAAAACATAAAGTCCAAAGTAGGCAAATCTTTGGAGAGAGAACAAAGATCAGTGGCTGCCTGGGCTGGATGGATTGTGGGAAAATGAGGAGTAAAAGTTAACAGGAGCAGGGATGTTTCTTCAGGGATGATGAAAATGTTGTACTGATAAATGTTTATTCAATTCATTTGCACATTTTTTAAAAATCAGAGTATTTTTTTCTCATTTTGCTATTCAATAGCATGAATTCTTTGCATATTTTAGATCTAACCCCCTTATCAGATATATGCTTTGAAAGATTTTCTCCTGTTCCATGGGTTGTCTCTTCTCTCTGCTATGTCCACTGTGGTGCAGAAGCTTTTTGTTTGACACACACACACTTGTCTATTTTTGCTTTTTCTGCCTGTGCTTTTGGGTCATAACCAAAATGCTGTTCCCAAGACCAATTTGAAAAAGTTTCCTCTCTATGTCTTTTCTAGTAGTTTCACAGTTTCTGGCCTTACATTTAAGTCTTTAATCCATTTTGGGTGGAGGTTTGCATGTGGTATGGTCTAAGGGTCTAATTTCAGCCTTTTGCATGTGAAAATATGATTTTCCTAACACCATTTATTAAAGAGACTGTTCTTTCTCCACTGAGTGTTCTGAGCAACCTTCTTGAAGATCAGTTGCCCGTATACATATGGGTTTATTTCTAGGCTCTGTATTTTGTTCCACTGTTGTTTTTGTCTGTTTTAATGCCTACACCATGCTATTTTGATTACTAGAGTTTGGTCATGTATTTTCTGGAGATCTTCTGCACAGCATGATGATCATAGCTAACAATATTGTACTGTAGACTTGAAGTTTACTAAGAGAGACCAGGCGTGGTGGTCCACACCTGTCATCCAGCACTTTGGGAGGCCAAGGCAAGATCAGTTGAGCTCAGGAGTTCAAGACCAGCCTGGACAACATAGTGAGACATCATCTCTTTGAAAAAAATCTGTAGATCCAGCTACTTGGGAACCTGAGTTGGAAGTGTCACCTGAGCCCAGGAAATTGAGGCTGTGGTGAGCCATGATAGTGCCATTGCCCTCCAGCCTGAGCAACAGAGTGAGAACCCAACTCAAAAAAAAAGAAAAAAAATGCTAAAAGAATAGATCGTAAGTGTTCTTACCATACAAAATGAATCATTACTATTTGTAACTGTTATTGTGCATGGATAAAGATTTCCTTGATCAAATGAAACAAAACCAAAGCACAAAAATAAATTGGAGGTTGAGGAAAAAGAAAGAAAGAAAGAGAAAAAAAGAAAGAAAGAAAGAAAGGAAAATGTTCTAAAATTGTGGTGACAGTTGCACAACTCTGTAGATACTAACATCAATGAATTACACACTTCAAATGGGTGGATTTTATGGTTTGTAAATCATATCTCCATAAAGCTGTGTTTAAAAAATTCAAGAAAAAGAAAGTCTATCTACAATGTTACATCCTAGTGATAAATGATGTTAACATTTTACTGCTTATTTTTTCGCATGTAGGAAACACTTTATCTTATGTTAAACGTAGATTTACTGAGCACGGCTTTATATTCGACTTGGGTCACTTTCTACATTGTCTTTTGTTCTGAAAATCATCCACGTGGTGAATACAATGAATGCCTGTGCTCCTTTTTGAATTCCTTTTTGAAAGTCTCCATATGCAAGATGCAGTGTAATATTTTTAAAAGCATAATCCTCCAAAATTCATATGTTGAAGCCCAACCTCCAGTGTGATGTTATGAAGTGAAACCTTCTGAAGCTGGTGAGATCACAAGGTTCGAGCCTCCTGAACAGGGCCCTCATAGGAGGAGAAAGACACTAGAGCTCTCTCTCAGTGGTGTGAGAGCACACAGGGAAACAGGCATCTGCAAGCCAGGAAGAGAGCCTGTCTTAGTACTTTGGGGATGCTGCAACAAAATTCTACCAACTGAGTGCCTTATAAACAACAGGCAGTTGTGTCTCACAACTTTGGAGGCTGAACTCCAAGGTCAAGGCATGTAGATTCCGTGTCTGGAAAGAACTCTCTTTCTGGTGTACAGACAGCCACCTTCTCGCTCGGTCCTCATGTGCTAGAGAGAGAGAGAGAGAGCTCTGGGGTCTCTTCCTTTTCATATAAGAACACGGATGCCATTATAGGAACCCACCATCATCTTGGGGTGAGGGTTCAACATTGGAATTTGGGGAGACACAAACATCCAGTCAACACACCTCTCCCCCTTTGCTGGGCTGGAACCCTCATTTCAGGAGTGTATCTTAGTCCACTTGTGCTGCTGTAGCAAAATCCTATACACTTTTACTTTATCTTATGTCAAATGTAGTTTTACTGAGTGAGAGATGAATACTTAATTGACTTTTTCTCTACTTCATGTTTCAAATGTAGTTTTACTGAGTACTCCTCTACCTTTGTAATAAAACATGCCATTTGAGATCTGTGTCTTCTATTCACAAGCATCTGCCCTTCTCTAGCACTTGGGGGGTCCAACCATCCATGAGTGAAGTGGTTGCCTGTTCTCTGAGTTCTGAGCCATGCCATCTGGAATCGCATATTCTATCAAGGACAGTCTATTCCAGAGTGACGACACTGCAATAAAAAGAAAACAAGGACATTGCACCTCATTTCTCATGAGGATGGAAATCTGGAAACCCATGGACATTGAAGATTGGGATCCTCTTGGCGGGCGGTGAGAGGCTGGCCCTTTGGTCAATGCCAAACATCCTCTTCACTGCGTCCATCCCTCCTTTTGGCCAACTCTGGAAGGGCTTTCTTCACAAAGTAGATGCAAACAGCAAGTTTACCACCAAAGGAAAAATGGGTTTGGGAACTATTACCTATGTTTTCTCTGGTTTGCATCTAGTAGACTGTGTTTCTGATGACCCCTCATTTTCCTCAAGTCATTGCCAGTGAAACGAAACAAAACAAACAAACAAACAAAACTCCACGGTTCAGGATTTTTACAGTAAAAAATCTGTTCACTTCACCTGCAATGATGCACTGAGACCCTGTTGCATTATGATATTATTTTCATTACAGTGGAAAATGAATGATTATAGTTAGAAAACTGTCCTGCTTAAAATAAGTAAGATGACTGCTGACTTAATTTCATGTGAGCGGCTTTCTAACAACATCGTATGCTTCTAATATTACCTTTTTCAGTTATCCCACACCCTTCAGAGAAACTAAAATATTAAACTGGTGTTTGTATTTAGGAAAATCTATATGGGAAAGTATAAAGTTTCGTTGTTATTGGTGGTGGTGGGGTTGGGGTTTGGGGGATTTTGTTTAGTTTGTTTGTTTTGGGTTTTTTATTTGTTTGGTTTTTTGTTTGTTTGCTTGCTTTTTGCAGAAAGCTAAGAAGTCCAGACATATATTCTTGTAGTAACAGCAAACATGACTACATATCTTTGTCCTTAAGGGGCAGTGACAAATCTCAACAATCCATAAACATTGGATTTAGAGTGAAGATTTTTTTTTTTAAGATAACAGAACCCCCCCGCCGCATCTTCTTTCTCCGTCTTTCCCCATTGGAGTGACCAGAATTGGGTGAGGGCCATGCCTCCATCCGTCCTCACCAGCAAAGTAATTTTAACATGGGAAACTAATTAATGGAGATTAATGACTGAATATCAAATAGCTGAGTCCCAGAGGTTTTTTCCAATGTGTGTCAACCAGAGGGAGTTGAGACTTTGCAGTGAGGACCATGTAAACACTCAAAAGCTTAAATCTCTCCCCGTGATGTTCCGTCGTCCATTTCTGCACCATCTACACTATCTTGTGTCTTCAGAGATAGAAGGAAAATGTAATGGATTCCCTTAGCATAAAACATCATCCAGTTCAATAAACCCCAAATCAGTTCCTTGACTGCATAAAAATGAACCATGTAAATACAGCTGATGCTTGGTTGCTGCCATGCTTTATCTCATGGATAAATAAAACATGGCTGCATGGAAAAAATATATATATATATATATATTTTTTTTTTACTATACATTTTTTTTACTATATATATTAGGGAGAGTTGGAAGAATCCAACAGCAATTCCTCATGTAAAATCTTACGGAAGCTGGATTCAAGTGCTTTGTTACACTTCATTAATATTCCTTGCAGCCATCCTGATGCCAGATCGTGGAGAAACCCTAATAAATATGATCTGACAACTGTAAATCACTGAAATGTGTGTGCCCACAATGCAACATGGATTTTAAGAGGTTGTCTATATTTCTAGTGGAAAATTTACTAACATGTCAGCCCAAATATTTAGCTGAGTAGAATACATCATTTACTGTGCAAACGCTTGATTAAAACAGTATGGAGGAAAGTGGCTTTTAGGGAGAAGCAAGGAATAAGGAATTCACTGTTTGCTTTGTGTGTTTAACATAGGATAAAATAAACATATGAAAAGATGAAGTAGAGGAAAAGTCAATTATGCACTACTCTCGTGCTCAGTAAAACTACATTTAACATAAGATAGAGTAAATATGTGAAAAGATTATAAAGCAGAGGAAAAGTCAATTATGCATTCATCTCTCACTCAGCAAATTTACATTTAACATAAGATAAGGTAAACCTATGAAAAAATGAAGTAGAGGAAAGTCAAGTATGGACTACTCTCTGCTCAGGAAAACGGCATCTAATATAAGAGAAAGTAAGCATGTGAAGTGACAGCAATCTGAGAACAAAAGGAAGGTAGGTTTTTGCATGACTCAGCTCACAAGCTTCCCTTTTTTTCATTTTTCATTTTAAAGATGTGGGGTACAATTCAGGGTTAGGTATACAAATGTTCGTTATGCAGGTAACCTTGTTGATGAGGTGTGCCCCCACCCCAGCAGTTTTCCACTGCTGCCAATCCCGCCCCCGCCCTCCCCTGGCAGTCTCCCACTACTGCCAATCCCTTCCTTATATTATTACAATAGTTGTTCAAGGTCCACTTCTGAGTGGGAATATGTGATACTCGGTTCTTTGTTTCTGTGATAGATTACTCAGTATTATAGCCTCTAAGTCCGTCCAACTTGCTGTGAAATTAATAATTTTGTCCTTGTTTATGGCTGTGTAATATCCCATCATGTATATGTACCACATTTTTTTTTAATCCAGTCCTCCTTCGATGGGCAGCATGGTTGGTTCCATGCTTTTGCTATTGTGAATATCGTTGAAATAATCATGCATGTGCAGGATCTTTTTCATAGAGTGATTTGAGTTCCTTCAGGTATATTTCCAGTAGGGGGATTGCAGGGTCGTATGGGAGGTCGATTTTTAGATCTTTTAGGAATCGCCACACTGTTTTCCACAGAGGCTATGCTAGTTTATACTCCCACCGGCAGTGTAGAAGTGTTCCCTTTTCACAACATCCTCTCCAGCATCAGTTATTTTTTTAGTTATTGATGATGGCCATCCTGACTGGTGTTAGGTGGTATCTCAGTGTGGTGTTAATTTGCATTTTTTTGATGACTAGTGAGGCTGAGCATTTTTTCATATATCTGTTGGCTTCTCATATGTCTTCTTTTGAGAAGATGCTATTTATATCTTTTGCCCACTTTGTAATGGGGCCGTTTGGTTTTTTTCTTTTCAGCACATTTGAGTTTCTTGTAGATCCTAGATGTTGGGCCTTTGTCAGATATACACTTGGTAAATATTTTTTCCCAGTCTGTAGGCTGTCTTCCCACTTTCTTGATGGTTTCTTTGGCTTTACAGAACCAAGCTTGCCTTTTTGTCTTGGGCATAGCAAGCTTAGGGAGACTTTGTTTTCCTTTCACAGCAACCTGATATAATATTTAGAAACACTGTGATTTTAATAAAAGGCAGAGGATTATGTGCATAATTGGGAAATACAGCTTCTCAATCAACACATGAACTCTTGCTGGAACATGAGGGTGGGATGAATCGGAACTGGGGGAGTGCTCATAAGAAGGGTCTTGATTGTCCTGGGAAAATCACAAAACCCCACACACCTCAGACCCACCATACCCCATCCCAAACCCATACACTCAGAGGCAGGACCATGTCAGTAATTATGGACCATGAACTTCGGCTACAAGACATATCTCATTGAAAATAAATTCCCGTGGACATGCTAATGGCCCCGATTTGGTCACAGTATGCAATATATGCATCAAAATATCACTATGGATCCCATAAATATGTACAATGTGTCAATGTTTAATAATAAAATAAAATAGAGTTATACTACTCAATAACTAGCTAACTAACAAATAAATAAATGTCTCCCAAGCCAGGATCAGAAAGAAAAAAATATGGAATGACCTCACTTATAGGAAGAATGTTAAATAATCAACTCAAAAAAGTAGAAAGCAGAATAGTGGGGTGGGTGAGATGTGGGTCAATGGATATAAAATTTCATTTAGGAGGGAGAAGTCATGGATATCTGCTGCTCAGCCCAGTGACCATCATTAATAATGATGTTCTGGATATTTCAAGATTGCTCAGAGGGTAGGTTTTACATGTTCTCAGTACACACACAGTTACGTAGGCAAAGCGACAGATGTTAATTAGTTGGATTTCATCATTCGGTAATGTATACAATATATCAAATATATGAATTTATAAAATACAATATATTAAAACATCATGATGTACCCTGTATATATACAGTTATTATTTGTCAGCTAAAAAGTATGTGTGTGTGTGTACACATATATAGGGATGCCAAAAAGTACATATATCTAATAGATATATTTATGATGATCCCAGGACAATAATATATATATGTGTACACACACACACACACACACACACACACACACACACACACAGACACACACACACACACACACACACACACACATAGGGGGTGCCAAAAAATTAGCCAGCCATGGTGTCGCCTATGGTCCAGCTACTCAGAAGGCTGAGGTAAGAGGATCACCCAAGCTCAGGTGGTCGAGGCTGCAGTGAGTTGTGATCATGCCACTGCACTCCAGGCTGGGCAACAGTGTGAGACCCCAACACACTCTCTCTCTTTTTCTCTCTCTCCCTCTACACACACACACACACACACACACACACACAGGGAATGCCAAAAAAAGGATAGTTTTTAAGGATGACATTTTCTCAAAAGATGACATTCATCAAATGAATGTTCGCATCATCATGAGACAGGCAGGACAGTCAAAGAAAATGGTGGAAGCACGGTTGAGCAAACATCATACTAAAAATTGCTACCATAATTCAATTCAGCTTTGGAAAGTAATACATTGGTAATATCTCTTAAAATGTATGTATATTTATTTGGCATCCCCTGTATACCTATATCCTGAATCTTTCAAAACAGACAAACCAAACCAATCTCTTCCAACCAGTGGTGTCCCCAGGATACATGACTGTAGCAGTCTGTCTTCCATAGAAGAAGCAGACGCATATCTGTGGGGCATTTAAAAATAATATTAAAACTTACCCAAAATGGGCTTGTTTTTAATGATCAGTGTGAGCTGGCCATTCTTAACAATATCATCCATAAGATACTTCTTTCTGAAAAGAAAGGTATTTTGGTTATTTAAGTTCAGACAATCCTCCCGCCTCAGCCTCCAAACAGCTGAGACTACTGGTGTACACCACCACACCTAGCTAGTTTTTCAAGATTATTATTTATTGTAGAAATAGGGTCTTGTTATGTTGCCCAGGTTATTCTCAATCCCCTGAGCTCAAGCCATTCTCCTACTTTGGCCTCCCAAAGTGCTGGGACAACAGGTGTGAGTCACTGTGCCTGGCCAGACACAACACAAAACAGAAACTCAAATAACTGCCACCAGGTGAAGAGCAAAGAGAGATGAATGCATCTATGGCACTCACTTTTAGATTTCTGGATGAGATTTCCCAATGGGAATGTTACCACAACAGCCCTTACTCATCACTGAAAGAGGTACATTGAATGATCCTCATCTAGTGTGTTATTTTGTTATTGCCGTTGAAACAAGTATCCACAAATTCAGTGGCTTCACAAAACACACATCTACGCTTTTGTATTCTAGAAGCCAAAATTTTAACATCAAAGTCTCAGGGCCACGCTCCCTCTGGAGGCTACAGGAGAGGATCTGTCCTGCCTCTTCCTGAAAGCTCCAGGTATCCCTGGGCTTGTGGCTGCATTACTACAGACTCTGCCTCTATCTCCACCTGGCCTCCTCCTCTGTGTCCACATCTCCTCTTCTGTCTCCTGTGAGGATACTGATCGTGGGGTTTAGGGCCACCTAATCCAGGATGGTCCCGTCTCACGATCCTTCACTAATCACGTCTGCAGAGACCCTATTTCCACACAAGGTCCCATCACAGGTTCTGGGATCAGGGCACAGACATATCTTTTAGGTTCACCATTCAACCCATTGCATTTGTGTCCAGTTGCCTCCAGGGGAGCATCCTTCCTGCCTCTTCCAGCTCCTGGGGACTCCAGGCACCCCTGGGCTTGTGGCCATATAACTCCAGGCTCTGCCTCTGTTGCCACATGGACCCCTCCTCTGTGTTATTTACGTTCTAAGGCAATCTTTAGGGTTCCTATGGTGTTTTAATAATTTCCTGCATACCAAAGCTCCATTGCACTCATTGCACTCATTGTTTTTCGATGACTTTGTCCTCCACTTAGAGGCAGAGAAGTCTCACCCGCCCCAACACAGGCAGGCCCAGCTACACACATTGCTTTCGAGAGTCAGTTTGCACCGATGCAGGTCCTTTGAGCATACTTGGGGACAGTTTGTGTTTTTATTTCCTGTGCTTTGAATACTTCTAGGTTTAGAATGAACAGGAAATCAATAACAGGAAGTGATTGTAAGGAAAACCAGTTCAGTCTCTGAATCCTGGCCTCAAGTGATTCTCCTGCCTCAGCATCCCAAAATTTATTCTTTAAAAAAAACTGCATTATTACAGACAGTGTTAATTCAACTTCCTTTAATCCCACAGAAGTAAAAATGAAGACTGATGGTGATTTTTTGAGTCGAGACCTCACTACAGGATAAATTCAAATTATGCAATGATGACACTTCTTCAATTCAGACATCACCTAAGACATCCAGAGAGTATTTGCTAAGGTTTGCCTAGATGGGGAAAAAAGTGATCCATTTTTTCAATGAAAATTGCAAAATGCTTCCTCGAGCATTTGTACTTGCCTTATGGAAGTTAAATGTTGTTTTCAAACTGTTGTCGTCTGTCCTCCACAATGCTGCCCGTTACAAACTTCCTCTGAGCAGACAGCAAAGGATGATCAGATGGGGTGGAATTAGTTCCTGAGACTCAGGGAATGGATGCAGGCTGAGCTCGGTACTGCAGGCAGCTGTCACCCTGGGTTCTCAGCCCATTATCCTGGGCCAGGTCCTGAGTCCTGCCAAAGTTTGCCCAAATCAGTGCAACTGTCTCCTCATCCCATGGGGAATGCAGACTCTCTGCCGAGTCTCACTTCTGCAAACTCTTACCCAAGTCATGCATAGACTCTCCTCTTTGAGACGGGGAGTGGCAAAGCTTTATCTGGTCAAAAAGGGACAGAGTGGCAGGGGCTCGTGGTTTCTGGGTCGGGTTTTTTGCATCCTCAATGCAGACATTGAGAGCTGACGTGGATCTTGGAGGCATCCCCAACCATGGATTTTACGGAAGGCACTGAGGGTTTTTTTTAGAGAACTTTATCTTCATAGAGTCGCCAAGGTCACTGAGAGTCAGCTGTCATGCTAGCGTAGTGACGGGCAATCCCAGCCTGGAGCTCTGGCTTCTCACATGTCCATTGCAGGATGTGTTTGCGTGGAAGGAAGTGAGCGTATGCATTGGTGCATTGTGGTGTGTGTATGTGCATGTGTGTGTGGTATGGGTGTTGTTCGTGCACTCATGTGCATGAGTTTGATGTGTGATATGTATGTGGTGTGTGTATGTGCACAATTGTGTATGTTTTTGCGTGTGGTATGTGTGCGTAAGTGTGGGATTTTATTGTGGTATATTCATCTGGTTTTGTATGTGTGTGCCTTGCATGCACAAGCATGTGTATCTGACATATACATTTCATGAATGTATATGGGTGTGGTGTGTGGTATGTGTGCATATGACATGTGTATCTCTGTGGTCTATGTCACATGTTGTGTGTGCATATTATGTATGTGTATTGTGTGTGGTCTGTGCTATGTGTGTATTGTATGTGTATATTATGTATGTGTATCTGTGTGTCATCTGTGTTGTATGTGTGTGTTGTGTGTGTGAATATTATGTTTGCGATTTGTGTGTGGTCTATGCTGTGTATGTCTTGTGTGTGCATATTATGTATGTTTGTCTGTTTCACCATATCCACCAGAAAACACAACTGCATTGAGGGGAAAAAGTGGTTCTCAGTGGCTTGGCCAACATTTTCCCCAAGGGTCAGAGTGTAAATATTTGAAGCTTTGAAGGCCAGAGAGGCTCTTTTGCAAAAACTCCACTCTGCTGTTGTAGTGAATGAGCAGATACAGATAAAATTTAAACTGGGGGGTGGCTGTGCCCATAAAACCTTGTTTACACAGATAAGGAGCACTTTGAGCTCCAAGGGTCTGTAAACTCCAAGAGAAGCTATCCACTTTCCTCATTCCAATGGAAAATATAAACACCCAGAAAAGGAAAAATGGAAGATCAGCAGTCGCTGGTCTGTGGCAAGCAGGAGGGTAGTTCCAGCCTTTTCCAGGCTTGTTCTTTCCTTCAGTCTCATAGCCCAGTAACATGCCTGCACTTACTGGTGTTCGTTTTCTATTGCTACCTAAAAAAAATCACCACAAACACAGCTGCCTCAAACAACCTGTGTCGTTCGCTCTTTTTAAGTCGGAAGGCTGTGTCTTCTGTTTGGGATCTCACTGTCAGAAATGAAGGTCACAGTTTCATCCAATACTCAGGATATTCCTCCAAAATTAATGGGGTTGTTGTGAGATTGAGGTCCCTGTTTCCTTGCTGGATGTCAGCCAGGGGCTGCTGGCAATGGGGAATCTCCCTCACATTGAGTATCTCTCATGTGTTGAATCTCCAACTTTCAGTATCGTTCACCAAGAAGAGCCTTTTTTTTTTTTTTAAGAAAGCTCACCTGATTAGGCCAGGCCCACCCATATTTTTCCTCTTTTGTTGTCCACTGATTTGTGATCTTAATTACTTCTTCAAAGTTCATTCACAGCTGTGTCTGGAGGAATGTTTGATTGAATATTGGGGAGACAGCATGTGCACCTCAGGGGCAGGCATCTAGGGTACATTTTAGGATTCCAGCTATTGCACTACTTTATTTTTGTGTTTTCTTTCCCATGACTCTTTCTCCCAGTGGGATAGTGGCTTGGTCAAGGCCATGTGACACTTTAGGCATGGGAGGGAAGGAAACATATATCCTAGGATTCCTGAAACTGGCCCGCATTCATGAGATGCATGATTTGAATGACTAAAACATCCCTCAATGTCCTAAAGAGGCCAGTGGCCATACTTTAATTGGGCAAAGTATGGGAACATCATTGATGCATACAGCCACACATTCCATGTGGAAACTGACCATTGAGGCAACCAACATTTGCCAAGTTTGGATATGGTCCCAAACAAGAATATCCATGATTATTTGGAAAGAGTACTAAAATATTCTTCTTTGGCCAGGCACAGTGGCACACAATTGTAATCTCAGCACTTTGGGAGGCCAAGGTGGTAGGATCACTTGAGGCCACGAGTTCAAGACCAGCCTGGGAAACATAGCAAGACCTTTTCTCTACAATCAATCAATCAATAAAATACTCCTTTTTGCAACTACATATCTATGTGAGACTGAATTTTCTTCATATATTTCAATAAAAACAAATATGCAAATTCAGCAGTTTCCAATTAAGATGGACACTTGCCAAAAATGTAAAACAGTTGACATTCTTCTATCATTTTTGTTTTTGTTGTTGGATATTATTTATCATAAGAAATGTGATTTGCATAACATGCATGAGATTTCATTCCTTGCAAGTGAATTAATAAATACGTTTTTAATATCTCCATTTTTAAAACATGACAAATATTGACAGATAGAATCACCACCAAGAAAACCTCTCAAGTGTCCTTGATAATTTGAAAGAGGGCAGAAGACTCCTGAAAATGGTGGAAATTCCACCATTCTCCAGGATACTAGAAAGGTTCTATCTCTTAAGCTAAGTGGTGGACACGTGAGTGCTTGCATTAGTGTTGTAAATCTTCTTTGGGGCATATTTTAAATCCAGTTGTGATATCTGATAGCCAAGATGGATGTGTCAAAGACAAGGACAAAGTGGACAGAGTTACTGGAAGAAAAAAATGCAGAGTGTCACTGTAGAGTTTGCTAGGGCTGCTAGAGCAAAGTGCTGCAACCTTGTGGAATAAACAACAGAAATGTATTTTCTCATCATCCTGGAGGCTGGAAGTTGAGGCCAAGGTGTCTCAGGGGTGGTTCCTCCTGAAGTCTCTCTCCTGGGCATGTAAATGCCATCTTCTTCGTGTTCTCAGGAGGTCATTCCTCTGTGCAAATCTGTGTCCTTATTTCCTCTTCTTATAAAGACCCAGTCCTACTAGATCAGGGCCTACCTAATGAGCTCATCCTACCTTAATCTCCTCTTTATTTTATTTTATTTTTTTAATTTTTAAATTTTTTTTATTTTAAAATCGTGGGGTACTTTTCAGGGTTAGATATACAAATATTCACTCCCCAAGATTTGCATCCTGGGGATGAAGTCTACTTGGTTGTGGTGGATGATTTTTGAGATGTGTTGTTGAATCCGGTTTGCTAGGATCTTGTTGAGAATTTTAGCACCTATACTCATCAAAGATATTGGCCTGTAGTTCTCTTTCTTTGTCGGGTCTTTACCTGGTTTGGATATCCATGTGATGTTAGCTTCATAAAATGATTTGGGGAGAGTTCCATCTTTCTCAATCGCTTGGAATACTTTCAATAAGATTGGTTTCAGTTCCTCCTTGCATGTTTTGTGCAATTCTGCTGGAAAGCCATCTGGTCCAGGGCCTTTTTTTTTTTTTTTTTGGTATGTAGTTTTCTTATGACAGTCAATTTCCTTGATTGTTACTGGTCTATTTAGGTCTCAATTTCTTCTTGTTTTAACTTAGGGAGAGATGTCAGAAAGATCTCCATTTCCTTTAGGTTTTCAAGTTTGTTTCCATACAAGTGTACATAGTAGTCTCTAATAATCTTTTGTATTACTTCTGAGTCAGACGTGACTTCATCTTTTGTGTTTCTAATTGTGTTTGTTTGGGCTTTTTCTCTCTTTCTCTTGGTCAGTCTAGCTAAGGGACCATCAATCTTGTTTATCCTTTCAAAGAACAAGCTTTTTTTGTTGTTGACTTTTTGTATTACCTTTTTGTCTTCTATGTCCTGGATTTGGGCTTTTATTTTGGTGATGTGGGTTCTTCTGCTGAAGTTAGGGTTTTGATGGTCTTGCTTTTCCAGTTTCCTTAGGTGATTTGGTAGGCTGTTAACTTGTTATCTTTCCATTTTCTTCATGTGCATTTGTAGAGATATAAATTCCCCTCTTACTACTGATTTCATGGCACCCAGAGATTTTGGTAAGATGTTTCTTCATTTTTATTTGTTTCCAGGTATCTTATAATCTCTGTTTTGATTTCCATGTTGACCCAGGAGTTGCTTAGCATCATGCTGTTGTGTCCATGTCTTTGTGGGTTTGGGGGGAACTTTGTTGATATTGACATTTATTTTTATTCCACAGTGGTTTGAGAAGGTGCATGGCAAAATTTCAGTTTTATTAAATTTGTTTCTGCTTGATTTGTGGCCAATGATGTGGTCTATCTTAGAGTACATTCCATGTGATGATGAATAGAATGTATATTCTATGGTCGTTGAGTGGAGTGTTCTGTAAGTATCAATTAAGCCCATTTGGTCAGGAGTCACATTGAGGTTCCAGACCTCCTTGCTGATTTTTTGTCCTGATGATCTGTCTAGGGTTGTGAGTGAGTTATTAAAGTCCCCAGTTTTGATAGTGTTAGAGTCAACATCTTTTTTAAGTTTGCTGGAAGCTGCTTTATGAAAGTTGGTGCTCCTATGTTGGGTGCACATATGTTTAGGATGGATATTTCTTGTTGATGGATTGAACCTTTTATCATTATGTAGTGACCTGCATCTTTCTTAATTTTTGATACCTTAAAGGGTATTTTGTCTGATATTAAGATCGCAACTCCAGCTTTCTTTTGTGTTCCATTCACCTTAAAATTTGCTTCCCATCTTCTTACTTTGAGTCTGTGAGTGTCCTTTCTAGGGAGATGAGTATCTTGGAGACAATATATTGTTGCCTGGTGATATTTTATCCATTTTGCCATTCTATGGCTTTTCAGTGGTGTATTTAGTCCATTCACATTCAGGCTAATTACTGAAATGTGAGAGTTTATCCCTGTCATAAGGTTCTTATAGAGTTGTTGTTGTTCCTGTTTGTTGTCTTTCTTTTGATTTTTTGGGTTGATTAATGTGTGTTTTCAATCTTTCTCCTGCACTCTTGTGAAGAACGTTATTGTTCTTTTTTCCTTTTCTTCTGTGTTTAATACTTTCTTAAGTGTTTCTTATAGAGGTGGTCTAGAGGCAGCGTAAGATCTTATGGATTGGCTGTCTGGGAAAGACTTTACTTCTCCCTCACTGATGAACCTTAGCTTAGCTGGGTAGGTTCTTCTTGCTTAAAATTTTTTATCTTTGAGAACTTTGAAGATTGGGCTTCATGTTCTCCTAGCCTGAAGTGTTTCTGTAGATAAATCTGCTGCTATTCTAATTGGTCTTCCCTGGTAAGTTGCCTGACCTTTTTCTCTTCCTGCCTTTAGGATTTTTTTTCTTTTATACCTACTTTGTTAAGGCAAATTTTTATGTGTCTGGGAGTTGGTCTTCTCTTTTGTTGTCTTGCAGGGGTTTTCTGGATCTTTTGTGTTTGAATTTTCACATCACTGATAAGTTGATTGAAGTTTTCTTGAATGATTTCATGGAATGTTTGTTCCAGGGTGGTCTCTGTCTCTCTTTCTGCCTCAGAAAGTCCAATTACTCTTAGGCTCGACCTCTTGAAATAATTGCTCACTTCTTGAAGATTTTGTTCTGTCTTTTTAAACTTCTGTTCTATGTTTTTGACAGTCTGGGTTACTTCTATATTTTGGTCCTCCAGCTCTGAGATTCTTTCTTCTACTTGGCTAGTTCTGTTTTTCATGCTTATTAGTTTGTTGTTTATTTCCATGACAGTATTCTTTTCTACTGTTATCTCAATTATCAATTCCTTCCTATTTTCCTCTTGTCTCTTCTCAATTCTTTTTATCCTCTCTATTCATGTCTTGATGCCTGGGTTTGTAATATGTGACCAGTAATTCTGGGGACTCTTCATTGTTTGCATTCCAAAGTCTGTTTTCTCAGTATCTGATCTCCCAAGGGTCTATGTGAGACCTGTATTCTTCTTTTGATTTTTCTTCATTTGTGTAGATTTTCCTCCCCACTTTCCCCCCCTATTCTTTAATTCTGTTGTTCAGGGATGGTGTGGTTGCTCTTACTTCTGTTTGCTCAATCTCCTATTCTTCCTTATGTGAATCCTCCAGCTTTGTTCAATTCTGAGACTGGACTGTGGATGGGAGCTATACTTTTTTGCAGTTTTCAGATTTAATTAGGGAAGGAGCTGTGATTCAAAATCTATCTGCAGATTCCAAAATCCACTGACAGGTGTATGGATACCCTGGAACCCCCTTCCCGCTGCCTTGCAATCTGTCCATGCAGTGGGGGTGTAAGTTTTCCTCCTGAAAGGAAATGAGGTAAGAAAAGGAAAAGAGTGGAACAGGGAAGGAGGGGGGAAAGAGAAATTTGGAGAGAGAGAGAAGAGTAAGAGAGATAACAGACAAACATACCGACTAACAAATGAAAAGAGATGCAAAGACAGAGACAAGTAAAAAAAACTAAATCATACAGACAATCATACAAACACACAAGCCAACCAACCTCCCAATTGGTATACAATCCCCTTAAACAAACAGGAGTTCTAAAGAAAAACAGAGAAATCATTAAAATAACAGAAACAAGGCAAGTACGAAAACATTATCAAAAACAGAGAGAAGAAAGAAAAAGAAAAAAAGGTAAAACATAAAACAAACAAAAGTGAACAAAGCAAACAGGCAAAGAATAAAAATTTTTTAAAGTAAAAACAATGAATCAAGCTTGCTCTGAGGTCGTTCCTGTGAGCCCAACGCCCATTCAGCTCTGATCTCTAGCTCTCATCAAAGGCTGACAGTGTTGCTCATAGCTAGAGTCAGATGTCCCAGATCTGCTGTGGAAGGATCAGATCTGGACACAATCATCTTACTGCCTGTTAGGTCTGCCACTCATATCCGACCTGTCTGTGTCCAATATAGCATGGGGGAGGGTTTCTGTCTCTCCCTGTTTGATGCGATTACCTTAGGTCCCAAGTTGGAGGCTGGGCACAGCTGTGCAGAGTGGGGCAGGCAATGCAGTTCTCTGCCTGGTCCTGGGACAGAGAAAATGGCTGCAATGGGCACCTCTTTACCAGGCATGGGCCTCCTCCCTGAACCTCCTTGATCCCCTCTCTCCACCGATCAGACCTCGGACTCCAGCTGCTCTCTGGTCCCTTCACTGTGGGGTGGCTTGAGGCAGGGGAGGGAGCCGGGAATTCTACAGGGCTGGGAGCCAAAGGCTGTGGTGGCAGCGCAGTGCATGGGATTGGCTGCAGCAGCCACCTTTTGCAGAGGCAGTGGTGGTGTGTGCAGCCGGCTGCAGCAGCCACCTTTTGTGGTGACTTTCACAGTCCAACTTGTCCCATCACCATCTTGCCGCTTCAATCCTTAATCTCCTCTTTAAAGACCCATCTCCAGACACAGTCATATTCTGAGGCTCCAGGGTCAGGATCTCAATATATGAGTTTGAGGGGACACAATTCAGTCTGCAACAATTATGAAATTCAAAGTGAATTTCAGGAAGTGCTCATCGCTCTTGTGGGATCAGTATGGAGTTTGGAAAAGTCCATTGCAAACCCAGAGAGGCCGTGCAGCAGATGCTAGGATAGGAGTCACCAGCTCCTTAGTCTGGTATAACATCCTCAACTATGGGGGCTAAATGCAAAACACATCTATGATTTTGTGCTTTCCTTCTAACTGGGGCCATATGTTTTGTAGACATGGCCAAGGATGTTTGAGCAAAAGTTGCTGGAGAGGGCTTCCCTTCCGGAATCAAAGGCAAGGCTTCACTAGGAGAAATGTTTTCACTCTTTGCCTGGTCTCTTTCACTTAGTGCTCAGACTCTGAGCTGGACAAGATATCCTCGGCAGCCATCAGAAAAGAGGCAAAAGTCTGAAGCCTACCTCCAGGAACAGCAACATGGAAAGACAAGAAAGTCTTGTCCCAAGCACTGGCTAGGAGGTAGAGACAAGAACCCTGCGTACTGCTGGTGGGAGTGTAAATTAGGGCAACCATTCTGAAAACCAGCATAGAGATTTCTCAAAAATTAAAAATAGAACCTCTGTACAATCCAGTAACTCTATATCTGTGTCTCTACTCAAGAAAGGAAATTCAGTATGTTGAAGAGAGATTTGTGCTCCTGTCTTTACTGCAGTGCTGCTCACAATAGCCAAGATGCAGACTCTACCAAAGTGCCCATCAACAGATGAATGAATTAAGAGAATGTGGCATATATACATAATAGGATACTATTTAATCTCTAAAAATATGGAAATTATGTCATTGGCAGCAACATGGATGAACCCAGAGGTCAATATGCTGAGCAAAATGAACCAGGAACAGAAAGACATGTGCATGCAAAATCTAAAAAAGTTGAAGAAACTGGAGATGAGTGACAGTTGGTCAAATGAGATACAATTTCAGTTAGACCATAGGAATAAGCTCAAGAGGTCTATTAGACAATATAGTGACTATTGTTCATAACAATATATGAAGTACTTGATAATTACAGAGAGAGTAGATTTTAATTATTTGCACCACAAAGAAGTGATAAGTATGTGAATATGTGAACCAGCTTGATGTACCATTCATTATGAATACATGTATCAAAACACCACATTGCATTCCATAAATATGTGCTACTTTTAATTTGTCAATTAATAAAGCAAATAAAATTGTTTTCTTATTATTAAAAAGAAAAAGAAAGTCCATGTGGTTGCCTGGTGGCATTACTGAGCTCTGAACCATGACTGAACATCTTAGCTCTGTACTTCTTGCTGTGCAAGACAAATAAATCCTTATCTAATAGAGAAGGAGGAGTAGAAGGAGGGAGAAAGAAGGGGAAGAATAGGAGGAGAATGAGGAGGAAAGAAGATGGCTAAGAGAAGAAAGAGGGAGGAAGAGGAAGGGAAGGTGGAGGAGGAAGAGGAAGGGAAGGTGGAGGAGGAAGAGGAAGGGAAGGTGGAGGAGGAAGAGGAAGAAAAGGAGGAGAGAAGAAGAAGGAGAAGAGAAAGAGGAGGAGAAGATGGATTCGAGGAGAAAGGAGGAGGAGAAGAAGGAGGAAGAAGAGGAGCAGAAAGAGGAGGAAAGAAAGAGGAGAATGTGGAAGAGAAGGAAGAGGAGGAGAGGAGAAGGAGACAGAGAAAACAAATGCAAAGAGAAAGAGGAGGAAGAGAGGGAGGAGAGAGAGAAGGAGGAGGGGAGAAAAAGGAGAAGGAGAAGAAGGAAGAGGAAGAAGAGAAGGAGGAGGGGGAACAACAGGAAGAGGAGGAGGAGAAGAGGAAAAAAGGAGAAAGAAGAGAAGGAAGAGGAGAAGGCAAATGAGAGGAGAAGGAGGAGAAGAGGTAAAGAAGAAGGAGGACAAGAAGGAGGAGGAAGAAGAACAAGAAGAGGAGGAGGAGGAAGAAGAAGAAGAAGAGGAGGAGGAGGAGGAAGAGGAGGAAGAGGAAGAGGAAGAAAGAGAAAGACTCATTGTCTTTAGGGACATTTGAGTGATGGAAGTACCCACCACAGCCACGAATCATGCTTGTGTAAGTGGAAAGGAAGCCCCACCAGCATGGGCTCAGAAATAGCGGATAAGAACGTGTGCCATTGGAAACAGAGATGGAATGGTAGAGGTGAGAGCAAGAATGAATCTCCCCTCCTGCCTTATAAGTGACAAGTAGTCCCTCCTGTAGTATGGGGACATTGAATCCATCATGGCCGCCTCCCAAAGAACACCCCACTTCGGTGAAAGCCCTCCATGGTATTCTTGATCTCTGCCTGAAATGCACTCTTGAAATCCCCTCCCTGGAATGTTCGCTGGAGGAACTCAACCTTAATTGCTACTAAAAAGAAAAATATTTTGGCAGTGGAAGAAATGTCAGATAGAGTTTAATTTGTGATGATTGTGGATGGGCCCACATTCAGGAATGATTTATCTTTTGCATTTGGCAGCAAATTTTAGGAGCTTGGAGCTCTTGTTTACATGCCTTTGAGCTTGTGTGATGCAGCCGTGTTGGGAGGCTTTGGATGGAGTTATTTTGATTTGCTTTTCTGCTTCTTCTGACAAGGCTTCTAATAATAATAAGTCATAATACATCATTATGACTGAATTATAAGACTGGAAAGAATGTTAAGGGGCCACTCAGAGGAAGTCAATCCGAAGTGGTCATGGATAAGAATTACTGGGCGCCTGCAATGTTGGGGTACTTCTCACAGTTTTTATTATGACAACCTCCCTCAATAGGAAGGGTTGAAATAATATGTGTTTGATTGGCAGTAAAATTCCCAAAACTTCCACTGCATTACACCATTGACCAAAAATGTTGGGTGTATCAGTTTGCTGAGACTGCAAATTCCATATGATGGGTGATTTGACACAACAGAGATGCCTTGTCTCAGCAGTTCTAGAGACTAGAAGTCTGAAAGTGTCGGCAGAGTGGGTTCCTTCTTGAAGCAGAATCTATCCACATTTTTACTTAGCTTTGTGGATCCTAACAATCCTTGTGTCTTTTTCCTTCTTCTCCTCCTCTTCTTCTTCTTCTTCAAGACATTAGTCATTAGGGTCCACCCTAATCCAATATAATCTCACCTTAACTAATTACATCTACAAAGGATTTACTTCTGCTGGGTTCAGTGACTCAAGTGTGTCATCCCAGCACTTTTGGAGGCCAAGGTCAGAGGATTGCCTGAGGCCAGGAGTTCAAGACCAGCCTGGGAAACATAGTGAGACCTCATCTCTACAAAAAAAAATTAAAAAGTGAGTCAGGTGTGGTGAGGCAATCCTGTAGTCCCAGGTACCCAGAAAGCTGAGGCAGGAGGATCATTTGAGCCTAGGAGTTTGCAACTTCAGTGAGCTATGTTTGCACCACGGCACTCCATCCTGGGTGACAAAGTGAGACCCTGTCACACACAAAAAAAGACTTCATTTCAAAAAAAAATCGCATTCGGAGATTTCAAGTGAATGTAAACTTTGGGGGGAATCTCTCCAACCCAGGACACTTGTTCCTTCTTCTCATCTTCTTTTGACAGCATTATTTGTAAGCTTTCCTTTTCATCTGACACACACATACACACAAACACACACACACACAGATGCACATTCACACACACACAGATACACAGATACACATTCACACATACACAGATACACATTCACACACACACAATGTTCCTTTTGAACTGAAAAAAATCCGTGTTGCAAATTCAGCCCAAAGTGTCTTGAGGAGACTATTATCTATCAATATGTGATTCGTGGAAAGCCTTCCCACATTATTCCATTTCCAAATAAAATTTGTACAAATATAAGGGTAGTGTGAATAAGTCTCAGCTCACATCTGTGCCTGCAATCACTTAGAATGTTTGAAACCTTTCTTTTCCATCCAGGATAAAGATTGCTTTACCGCAGCCATCTCGGCATTATCCAGAATCAGAATTTTCACTAATCCTCCCATGTAAGTATGCCCAAATTGGTGTCTCTGGGCTGTTTAGCCCTTTCTCTTCCCCCTGGGTCCAATGCAGACCTCAAAGGACTTGCCCAAATGGCAATTTGGCTTAAACATTTCAATGGTCATTAAATGTCTGGATGGGCAAAATTTACATGAACTATTAATTAACAGTGAGACTCAATTGCCTTTTATTCATTCTCAATAAGTTGTTGACAATCTATCTCATGTATAGACTTGGAAGGCAGCTATGTTGATTGCATTGACTATCTCCCAAATTTTAGATGACAGAGTAGAAAAAATTGCTGTAGTGACAGACAACATGAGACAAATTCAACAAGGAGTGCAGTAAAATCTAGTGTTGCAGCAGCATGTGACATGTACCTTGCTGGGTTGCACCTGTCAAGAACTCTGGGTGAAATTCTAAGGAATGGTAGAGAGGTCAATTTTGATTGAGGCAGTAGGAAAGCATGACACTTGGGCTCAGTCAAGACTCATAAGAAGAACCCAGCCCTTTGAAGAGCTGGGTTGAAATTCACCCAACCAAGGTGAAGAAAGATAATAAAGATGGAGAAAGGGGTCCAAAAATGCAGGTCCATAAATAAAGAAAATGTGGCACATCTACATGATGGAATAATACACAACCGTAAAGAAGAACAAAATCATGGATGCAGTTGAAGATCATCATTCTAAGTGAACCATCAGAGAAATAAAGAACCAAATACCACATGTTCTCACTCATAAACAGGTTCTAAACATTAAGCATGTGAGCACAAAGGTGAGAACAACAAACGCTGTGCACTGATAAAAGAAGGAGGGAGGGAGAGGAACAAGGGGTGCACAATCACCCATTGGGTTCCATATCCACTACCAGGGGTAGAGAGGGCTCGCTCAAAGCCCAGACCTCACCTGCAGGCAATTTACTTACATAGCAAATCCTCACATATACTGCACAAATCTAAAATTTTTTTAAAGATGAAAATCCCCTGATCTGTAGTCAGATGCATTATCCATTTCACCACTGACCTGTACCTATTCCTACAAAATCTAAAAATCAACCTTCCATATGACCCCGCAATACCCCTGCTGGGAATATACCCAAAGGCACTCAGTTCACTCTATGAAAAAGATACCTGCACATGCATATTTATTGCAGCATTGTTCACAATAGCAAAAGCATGAAACCAAACCATGCTGCCCATCGAAAGAGGATTGGATAAAGATAAAAAGAATGTGGTACATATACACAATGGAATATTATGTAGCCATAAAGAAGGACAAAATCATGCACTTTGAAGCAACTTGGATGGATTTAGAGTTCATAATACTGAATGATCTATCATAGAAACAAAGAACTGAGTACTACACGTTCTCATTCATGAGTTGACCTTGAACAATTATCATAATACTATAAGAAAAGGATTGGCAATAGTGGGAAACTGCCAGAGAAGGGGGGGAACACCTCATCAACAAGGGTACCTGTATAAGGAACATTTGTATACCTAACCCTGAATTGCACCCCACGTCTTTAAAATACAATTTTTTCAAAAATGCAAATCCAAGTAGTACACGAGAAAGACCTTGAATTTTATCATGAAGGTGATGGGAAGTTGCAGGAGGGTTTTAATGATGCGCAGAATGATCTGGTTTATATTTTAAGTACCATTTGGCAGGTAGATTATAGGGAGATCATGACAGCAAAGTGCTCAATCAGGGGTTACTGCAGGGATGTAGGCAAGAGGGCAGAATGGATTTGATGAGATGCTTTATGTAGATGAAGCAAAATGAACAAATTCAGAATAAGTTCTGGAGGCAGAAAAATATGGCATGCATTGAATGTTGTCTTAGGAGATAGGGAAGGAAGGAAATTCAAGGATGGCCCTTGATGTGTGCTCATGAGCTATTGGTTCAATGGGGAAGTAGTTAGAAGATATGGAAGAAAGTAAAAGAAATCAGAAAAGGACAGAAAAAAACACCACTAAGGAACAGTGTAGTCAAATTGTCAAAAGTCAAGGGCAAAGAGAAAATTTTAAAAGCAACAAGAGAAAAGTGGCATACCGTGTACAAGGGAACCTGTATAAGACTATCAGTGTGTTTCTCAGTTGAAGCGTTGCAGGCCAGAAGAGAGTGGATGGTAAATTCAGAGTGCTGAGAGAAAGAAAAAAAAAACCCATTCTGCTACCAAGAATATAATACCTGGCAAAATTGTCCTTTAAAAAATGAAAGAGAGGCCATTGTTTTGTTAAGCACTGGTAGGGTCATGTGTTCTTTGAGCTACAGCTAGGCCATGTTTCCCCTAAGCTTTGGCCCCTCTCCTACCTTGGGGAGGTGAATTCTTTCTCTCCCTCTTCTTCTGATTTACCTTCTAAATATACTTTTTCCAATCTAAAAAAATGATGAAAGAGAGGTAGACTTTCCCAAATAAGCAAAATCTAAAAGAATTCAGCACCACAAGATTGGGTTTTGTTCTTGAGCAGTTAGGTGAATTGTGGCATTGTTTACTCACTTGTTTACTGCAAGACTGAGGTGCAGGTTTGAAGACTGTCACCAAGAGATCCCTTTCCAACATAGAACTTCTGAGATTTATGTCAGATATGCATGTCTATAGGACAGGAGGGGGGAATCATAGAAAGTTTCACATATGTGTCTCGGGTTAAGAGACAGATATCTGAGAATGAAATACATGAAAATTATGCTCAGAAACTAGAATGGCTTCTAAATCATGAGCACGATGAGAATGATGGCTCCTTTGATATTGGTGGGCATGTGAACCCTAGCTCTGCAAGTCTCCTGAGATTTTCCCTTGCTATTAAAAGTGGCCCTTCCAAGAGAGTTGATTTTGCATGTGGATATTTGCAAAGCTCTTTGCAATATTCTTCAGCATTGTTCATATTTCATATAAATACTTGTAGCCCGCGAAAGGTTTATCTTTGTTGAAATGTGTCTCACCTCTTGGTTTTATAAGTGGTGGTTCAACATTGTTCATTGTGAATCATCTTCTTGCAGTGAGTATAAATGCCAATGTAATCTGTCAATATCCAAACATACAGTTGCTATGTGAATTCACCCACTTTCAGGCTAGTTATGAGATATCTGCCAAGGATCATGCTGTCTTACTCCTCCTCTTAAAAAAATGTTCTTGTTTCTAAGCTGTGGCCAGCAGAGCTACAATTTCATGAATTTTTAGAAATCATACAATCTGTTTATGTTTCAGAATATACCACATTTGTGATTAAAGGCATTTATTGTCTTTCCAGTAACTCCATGGAGTTAGAAAATTGAAAATTCATTGATCCCCCAAAAAACCCTGTAATTGTCTTTTGGAAGGTAAGCCCCTTGTAATACAAGCTTCCCCGACTAGGTAAATGTTCTAAGAACCCATCAGCATCCGTGTATCAGCCAGCATTATTGCGAGAGGCTATGTAGTGTTGCAGAAGAAATACCCTGAGTTGTGGCAAACAGGTGACTATCTCTTCCACCATGGCAATGCACCTGCCCACACTACACTGAGTGTTCAGCACTTTTTGACTAAAAAATGGCATGGACCCTGTGCCTCACCCTCCCTATTTACCTGATTCACCCCAAGAGACTTTTTGTTGTTGTTGTTTCCTCAGATGAAAAAACTTTTCAAAGAGTAACATTTAGCTGATATGGAAGAGGTGAAACAAAAAATGGCAGAAACACTAAAAGGAATCAAAATGGATGAGTTCAAAACTGTTTTGAGCAATGGAAAAAGCATCTTGATAGGTGTATTGCATCTAACAAAGAGTACTTTGAAGGTGACTGAAGATTAAATATATAAGAATAAATATACATTTTTAATAAATAAATTCTGGAGGGGTTGAGTCCACCTCATATCTGAAAAGCATTCGCTAAGAAGCTGAGATATGACTCACAGGATAAATAGGTTTAGTCCTTGAAGAAGGGGTTTTCATGTGAGAAGGAGGAAAGAAATCCTTACAGCTCCAGGTGCTGAGATGGACAAATATACACAACACCGCAAAGGAACGGGAAAAGTGGTCAACAAAGAAACTGAAGACCAGAAAATCTCTTTGGTTTTTCTCAATGTCACTTGGCAAAATTTATAGCCATCCAGCAGAGAGTGGATGATGAGGTAGAAAGCATAAGAATTATCCAATAAGACTATCCTACTAAATGAACTACCCCAGAAACAAGTAACTGAATACCACATGTTCTCACTCATAAATGGGTCCTGATCACCAGTCACATAAGTATACAGGTGGGATCAGCAGTCACTAGACACTGCTAGGCTAGGGATGACGGGAGGAGGGCAGGGAGGCACGTGACAACACAAAGGGTACCATGCGGTGTGAGGGTCAGTTAAATGCCAAAACATCACCTGCATACAGTCTACTTATGAAGCTAATCCTCACATTTCTACAATAAAAATAAATTTTAAAAAGACCACTCCCTTCTCATCACCATCTGTTATTTTGTCAGCACCGATCAATACTCATCCATATTTCTCAAGACAAACATGAATTTAGAATGCACATACCATAATCAAGCAAAATAAGATATTTGTCATAACAGACATGGCTCACTAATGCTAATATGCGTTATTCCTCATTAATGCTCATGGATTTATACGCATCACCTTCCTAAACATTGGGGCTAGTTCATCTTTAGAACTGAATGACCTACTCAAAAATCAGACTGGGAGAAGACTCCAGCTCATGGAGTATAAATCTATTATTCAAGGAATATAACAAATGGAGCTTGTCACATTGTGTTTTAAAGTAGACAATGGTCCTGGATCTTCTCTGCCAAGCTTTAAATGCAAAGTTCCGTAAGTAAAATTAGTTGCTGGTTTCCTAACAGAAAAAGTGAGTGGGCTGTGTGGACTCATCCTATGGTATGTCTTCCTACAGGATTGTGTACTGTAATAATGTTTTGTTAGTTCTAATTAGGTATTTGTTAGAGGGAAATGTGCCTGCCTAGATTCTCCAAATGATGAGACATGCCCTGTTTGGTTGCCTCATGGAGTTTTGACCAGTAAGCTGCCTGGGTGACCCCATTGGAGAGAAATTCTGCTGTGATTTGAAATATGAGAGCCATGGCCAAGTCTGCATCACAGAAATATACCCAGGGATGTTGTCACAATATCAAGGCATGCTTATACATGGCATAAATATCCACCACAACGTGATCCTTTTGCCTTCATGCCAACACAGTTTATTTGATCTGCCAACACAGTTTATTTGAAATGCCATGACAAGCCATCCACCTTCCAAAGCAAAAACAATGCCTCAGTGAAGTGATAGTAGTGGGCATGGTGGCAGTAGCTACTTTGTGAACCAGAATGAGAAGGCATCCTCTTTCATTGTTTGTGAGTGGCACCTGAAATATGAACCTGAGCTTGACAGTTTTATTTATGATGCAGAGGAAAGATTGTTTCAAGTGAATTATCCAATTTTACAGAGGTCGGTCACCTTTGCTAAGGAAACTGGGTTTTAATCCGTCCAGCACAAGTTGTGAAGGAACACAGATATTCAAAAAAGGGATGGGAGAGAAGAACAAGTCTACTGCAGATCTCACAGTAGCAAGGTCTTCCAGTGGACAGTCTCTCCAAATGTGTCATAGCCAGAGCAAGGTGACTAGGTAGGCATTCATTATTATTGTTGTTGTTTTTGTTTTATTTTTAACAATGAGGACCACAGAAGATACAAAAACTTTCTAGAGTTGCTGGATTTTTCTTGATGCAAATATTAAAGGCTGTATTTTTTTTTTCTGTAGAATCATGGCTATCCATTCTGAGTTTCTAGCCAAATGACTGCATTCTCTATTTTTTTCTGGTCCTTTGTTTATTTGTATTTGGACATCACAAATGTAGTTTCAAGATGACTGTAGAATATTTTTACAATCATGTTTCCCAGCAAAAGGTATATTATCATTTATTCTGTGGCAGTGTAGTATTTAATGGATAGTAAGATGAATGCATGCACATACACATGGACACACACATATATGTACATAGACATTATAATGGCTAATCTTGTATGTCCACATGGCTGGGACATGGGGTGCCCAAATATTTGGTCAAATGTCACCTGTGTTTTTTGATAGCATTAACATTGCACTGGTGGACTGAGGAGAGCAAATTATCCTCCCCAAGGGGTGGACACATCCAACCTGCTGAAATCCTGAATAGAATAAAAAAGTAGAGTAGGATAGAATTTTCTCTCTCTGCCTGGCTGTCTTTGAACTGGAACGTTGACTTTCTCCTACCTCCAGATATAATGCAGACTGGAACTCACCCCACTGATTCTTCTGGGTCTCAGGCCTTCAGACTGGAATCCACACCATCAACTCTCCTGGGTCTCAGAACTTCAGACTGGAACTTATACCATGGGGTCTCCTGGATCTCAGGTCTTCGGACTAAAATTCACACGATCAGCTCTTCTGAGTCTCAAGTCTTCACACTAAAACTCACACCATCAGTTCTCCTGGGTCTCAGGCCTTTCGACTGGAACTTACACAATCAACTCTCCTGGGGTTTGGGCTTTCAGATTGAAACTCTCACCATCAGCTCTCTTGAGTCTCAAGCCTTCAGGCTGGAAGTCACACCATCAGCTCTTCTGGGTCTCAGGCCTTCAGACTGGAAGTCACACCATCAAATCTCCTGAGTCACCAGTTTGCTAATTGCAGGTCTTAAAACTTCTTATCCTTCAATACCATGTGAGCCAATTGTTTATAATAAATCTCTAGATAGAATTGCCCTATCAGTCATGTTGTCTGGAGACACCAGAGATAGTTAGATGATAGATAGATAGATTAGATATATATATATAGAGAGAGAGAGATAATGATTTACAGATAAGCTAGGATAGGATGAGAGAGAGATGAAAGAGAGATAGATGGGTGGATAGATAGATAGATAGACAGACAGACAGACAGACAGACAGACAGATAGATAGATAGATAGATAGATAGATAGATAGACGGAGATAGATAAATAGATAGCTAGATGATGAATGGGTAATTAGATGATGGATGGATAATGGATAGCTAAATGATGGATAGATAGATAGAAGACGGATAGATAGATGATATACACAGATATAAATAGATGATAGATGGATGATGGTGATAGATAGATAGATAGTTGAATAGGTAGGTAGATAGATAAATAGACAGAGACAGACAGACAGACAGATAGATAGATAGATAGATAGATAGATAGATAGATAGATAGATAATTTACACATACACTTATACTTGCTTCCTTTTTGAGTCAATACGTGGCAACCCAAAAGCTTGAGGGGACTGAAGACCACATGGAGAAGATGTCACACAGAAGTCAGCCAACAGATAAGGCCTTCCCTTTTCCTTATGTGTCTGTCCTGAGACTCAATTCTTGTTTCCTCTGTGATAGAGCAATCATTCTAGCTCCTGTCAAATGGTGGTAATGCTCCCTTCCCCGTCTTTCTCCCTGTCTCCACCTCACTGTCCTTTTCCTTCCTCCTGCTTGCATGGGTTCTCTCCTCCTTCCTGCTTCTCATGGACACATGGACCTTGAACTCACAGAAGTGCCATCACCCACATCTCAGCTCCAAGTTCTGCTTATTAAACCTGCTTGCAATAAAAAATACTCACTGATATTTGATGGAGGGCAGGCACTGGCTAGGGCAGAATTGATACAAATTTTAAAAATGTGCCGGGAGCACAGTGGCTCATGTTTGTAATACCTTCACTTTGGGAGGCTGAGACAGGAGAATGGCTTAAGACCAGGAGTTTTAGACCAGCCTGGGCAGCATAGTGAGACTCCATCTCCACAAAAATAAAAATAAAAACTTAGCCTGGCATGCTGGTGCCTGGAGTCCCAGGTACTCAGGAGGCTGAGGCAGGAGGATCACTTGAGCTCAGGAGTTAGAGGCTTCAGGGAACTATGCTCACACTACTGCACCACAGCCTGGGTGAGAGAGTGAGAGACTTTGTCTCTAAAAAAAGCAGAAAAAGAAAATAAAACATGAAATTATTTCAATCATGTTGCTCAGTGAGGAGCAGGGCCACCAGAGTGCTGAGTGGATGATAGTAATTTTTATCGTACAACAAGGGCTATGATGACATCGCACAAGCTGTGCTGAGGCAGCGTCATCTCACTCTCTCTGAAGAATTCAGGAGAAGCTGGAGGAAGGAGGTGAAGCTTGGAAACTTGAGCTCAGGAAACCCTGGGGCAGGACAAGTACATTGGGCAGATGTGGCAGCCAGTCACTTCGGTGCCTCAGGGAAGCATGCAGTTGTTGTTCTGGAGGCAGAGAGAGAACAAGGTGAACCACCAGCAGGGAGTTGTGGGGTTTCCTTATAGCTCTCTCCACAAGTGAGCCATCTTCAGTAAAGGTCAGTCAAGCACCTGTGAGCCTTGTATAAGCATCTTCCTTAAAGACTTAGTCTTCTTTTTTTAAATTTAATTTAATTTCTTTTGAGTCGGGGTTTCACTCTGCCACCCAGGCTGGAGTACAGTGGTGCGATCACGGCTCATGGCAACCTGGATCTCCTGGGCTCAGGCAGTCCTCCCACCTCAGCTTCCCAAGTAACTGGGTCTACAGGCAGGCACCGCCATGCCTGGATAATTTTTTAAATTTTTGTAGAGATGATATCTTGCTATGTTGCCCAGTCTGGTCTCAAACTCCTGGGTTCAAGCAACCCTTCCACCTCAGCTTCCCAAAATACTGCAATTACAGGCATAAGCCACCACACTCAGCCTTAATTTTATTTTTAAATGACAAATAGTCATTGCACGTATGGGATACAATGGGATGTTGATACATATATACATCATGGAGTGATTAAAGCAAGCGAATTACCATATTTATCACCTCACTTGCTTATCATTTTTAATAAGAACAATGGAAACTTCAAAAATGGGAGGGAAGGGTAGGGAAGAGTTGACAAGCTCCCTGTTTGATACCATGTTTACTGCTCGGGTAATGAGTTCAGCAGAAGCCCAAACCTCACTATCACGCCATATACCTACATGACAAGTCTGCACATGCATTTTCTAAAGTTAAAATAAAGTCTTTTTAAAAAGACTCTCCCCCCAAAAAGATCTACTATCTTAGAAATTTTCAAATGTACAATATATTATTATTAACTGTGGTCACCATACTATGCAATATATCACTCAAATGCACTCTCCTGTGTAACTGAAACTTTGAACCCTTTGACCAATATCTTCTTTCTCCCCAAAGTCCCAGCCCCCAGGAACCACCACTCTATCTTCTCTACTAAAAAGGAGTTCACCCCTTTTTAGATTCCACATGTAAGGGACGCCATGTGGTATTTGTCGTTCTATGCCTGAGTTATTTCACTTAATGCAATGTCCTTCAGGTTCTTCCATGTGGTCTTAGTCTTAAGAGAGTACCAGGGAGATGGTCTTCCAATAACACAGCAATGGGGGAAAGGGATGGATTGAGTTGAGATTCAAAGCAATTCATCTGAAATAACACCATGTGTTTCTTCCTTCCAGGGTCCATCTTCTTGACCTAGTTTGGGTCAGGTCTCCACTCCTTGTGACATAAAACCTGGAAAGTAAAATCCCAAAAATCTACTCTTGGGTCAGTGAGATCCGAGCCAGAATGAAGAATCATTAGGAGATAGAAAGCCATACAGGACTGCTTACTGCCCCCAAAACTAACTTACTTTGTGAGTAAAGTTCTGGTTATCTTTAAAGAAAAACATTCAATGTTGCCCACCTTCCTTCTGTCAGTCTTCATAAAAACTCCACCATCACAGTTAAATATTTTTCTGAACTTTGTGTGTAATAAAAACACAGTAATAACTTTTTCAATGATCTCTGTATTCCTAAACAATGTTATTTTTCTCTTTTGCTTGCCTTTGAGTCATGTTCATTGATGATGCATCATGCAGTCATCTTTATTTTTTCTCCTCTCTCAATATTAAATTTCTAAGATTTGCCCGTGATGCTGCATGTAGATTTAGTTCATTCATTTTGCTTTCATGCAGTCTTTCATTGTTTGATTATTTCACACATTGTATATCCATGCTCCTTTCAGTGAACTTTTGGGTTCTTGCAGATTTTCACTATTGTACATGTTACTGCTATGAACACGCTTATATATGCCCAAGTGTGCAAGAGTTTCTCTAACATATATATCAGTGAAGGGTCTTTCTGGGTCATGTTCTATGATTTACAAACCGGTGCTAGATGGATCTCTGAGATGGTCATACTGATTTATGGTTCTAGCAGCAGTGGATGACTGTCTCCCTTGCATGACAAGTGCATCAACAGATGGGTTTACCGGAGGCAAAGGCTGCTGGCTGATACCAAACCCATTTTTCATTTTCACAAACTTGACTACACTGACTTCTGGCCAAGAAAATGTGACGGCCAGGGTGTGTCCCATGAAAACCTCCCAGGGCTGATCGTCCACGAGTGTTTTCTCTTTTAGCTAATTAGAACTAAAATAGTAGCAAAAAATTAAAATAAAAAAATCAACAAGTAAGAGCATAGATCCCTGTGGAGACAGGTCTACAAGATGGCAGATCGCCAATTTGGCAAGGAAACTGGGTCTCTCACTCACCACTTGAAGGAAATCTACCTAACCAACCTGCAAAAGACTAGTCATGTCAAATAAATAGTAAACTGTGATTATATTAAGCCAATGAAATCTTGAGGTGCCTTTGAGGCATCAGTGAGCATGACTCTAACGGAGACCGTCAGACTTCTTAACGGTCTTTTGCAAACTCCCAAGGATATATCAGTTTAAAGCTGGATCATAGCAAGTCAATGATGAGCATGTTGGCAAGTGTCAGAAGCCAGATGTCTCTGTCTCTGTGAAGAAATCCTGAAACTTCAGGTATCAACCATGCAGTATTCTCCCAGATCCCTTGGTCTGGCCATGATGGAATTCAACAGTCCATCCCAGGCGTCTGCAATGACAGCGAATTGTGGTCACAACGTGCAATTCTCATTTTCTAAAGTTGTTGGCCAACTTGTCACCTGTCATAGGACTCACCTGGTTCCTCTTCTGAGAAACCTGATATCTAGAAACTGTAAAAATAATTGCAAGGAGAATTGAGTATATCTGGGCATGTGTATATAACATTTGTAGATTTCTATAGCTGTCGTACATATGGAAAATGGATATGCAGGCACAAATGTATTTAGAAATGTGGCAATTTGGGGGATTTTTCAGAATTTTGCTTTCTATCCATTTAGGGCTTTTGAGGATATCAAGTAAGCTACATGTCCTGCCCCAATTATGAAGAGCGTTATACCAGTTTAATGGAATTTTACATGGATATCATCCTTGCCCGTGAAAACCTTAAAATCAAAAGAGAACAATTGCAAAAATGGAAAATGCTTTATCTTCTTTTCAGCCGGTTGTCCTTTTGTGGTGGTTGTCTTCTACAATGGTACAGTTCTGAAGAATTTCCTGAGCCGGGCTCGGTGGCTCAGCCTGTAATCCCGTGCCTTGGGAGGCTGAGATGAACGGATTGCCTGAGCCCACGGGTTTGAGACCCGCCTGAGCAACTTGGTAAGACCTCATCTCTACAATAAATCAAAAAATTAGCCGGGTGTGGTAGCGCGTGCCTGTAGTTCCAACTACTTGGAAGGCTGAGGTGGAAGGATCGCTGGAGCCCAGCAGGTCGAGGCTGCGGTGGCCGGGAGTGGCCACTGCACTCCAGTCTGGGCGACAGAGTGAGACTCCAACTCAAAAAAAAAAAAGAATTTCCTGCAATCATGAATGCAAGAACGCCAATATTTTCTGGTCATTCACTTGTTTCCACTGAAGTCCATTTGCTCTCAAAAGGCAAGTTGGATTCCATCATGGCCAGATCAAAGGGTCTAGGAGGACATTGCATGGCTGATAACTTAAGTTTCAGGTGCTTTTCACAGAGACAGACATCTGGCTGTGGGCACTTGACAACAAACTCACCGTTGGCTTGCTATGATCCAGCTCTAATCTGACATGCTTGGGAGCTTGTGAAAGGGGGAGGCATCTAAGACATGGGTCACCTGCCACTTTGATGCATCATTTAGACATGACCAGATGGCTGCAAGGGTTTATGGTCTAATTTGTGTGCTCCACGACCGAGGTACCATGAGGGTTCTCCAACTCTCTGAGAAGGTCAGACATTGATGAGGTTGCCATTTTCCCAGGTTGCAGGACACTGAGGATGACTCAGAAGCATTCCTTCTCTGAGGGGTCCTTTTTGCCTCACTGGATTGGCTTGGGGCCCGTAGACATCCCTGCGTTTCATAACGTGCGGTCACTGTACTGTGGGAACACAAGAAAGCAACATTGTCCAACTGAGTGAGTCCAGGGCGGGTTCTTGGAAGGGATGATGGGAATTTGTGAGCTGAGTTTGGAAGAATGGGTACTGGCAAGGCACACTTTTTAACACTTACAGAATATTTCCACAACAGTGAGTTGGATGAGTCCCCATTTCTGTATATTTTATGGAGAGGTTAGACATAGAGAAATGATTGTGGAGTGAAGGGAGAGATTGTGGGTGATGAAGGCATATAAATACTTGTACATATGCATGCCTGCCTAGTTGCCACATTTGAACTATATGAGTGCTTAGACATGTAAGTATAAGGAGCAGCCAGGAGAGGTGGTTCACACCTGTCATCCCAGTACTTTAGGAGGCTAAGTCAGGAGAATCGCTTGAGGCCAGGAGTTCAAGATCAACCTGGGCAGCACAGCAAGACCCCATCTCTACAAAAAAAAATTTTTTAGTTAGCTTGGTGTGGTAGCAACTGCCTGTAGTTCCAGCTACTCAGGAGGCTGAGGCAGGAGGATTGCTTGAGGTCAGGAGCTCAATACTAGCCTGGGCAACAAAGCAAGACCCATCTGGATGAAATATTTTTTTTAATAGCTTGGTGTGCTGGCATCTGCCTGAGTTCCAGCTACTCAAGAGGCTGAAGTAGGAGGATCGCTTGAGCCCAGGAGTTTGAGGCTTCAGTGAGCTATGAATGCACCACTGCGCTACAACCTAAGCTGGAGGAAGTGATTTTTGGTTTATGATTGCAGAGGGAAGTGACTTTAGGAGAGAAAAAACATGAATTCTGAAACATCTATAAGCATTGCTATACATAGGCACATGCACAATTTTCTCTTTTCCTTGTGCTCTAAAACTCAGTGACTACTGTAATCCCAGGAGTACATGGAAAAAAGGTCAGGTGCTGTGGCTCATGCTTGTAATCCCAGTAATTGGGGGGTCAAGGCAGGAGGGTTGCTTAAAGCCAAGAGTTCAATATCACCCTAGGCAACCCAGCAAGACCTCATCTCTACAAAAAAAAATTTAAAAATTAGCTGGATGTGGTGGTACCTGCCTATAATCCCAGCTACTTAGGAAGCTGAGACAAGGGGATTGCTTGAGGCCAGGAGTTCAAGACCAGCCTGGACAATACAGTGAGACCCCCATCTCTAGATAGAGAGATAGATAGATAGATAGATAGATAGATAGATAGATAGATAGATAGATAATTTTTAAGTACATGGAAAAGGAAGTTAAAATGCATACACACTCTTACCAGACCATCCAGGCAATTGCACCACTTGGTATTTATCCAAAGAAGTTGAAAACCTACTGTCCACACAAAAGTGTACATGGCAGTTTTGTTCCTACTTGTCAAGGTTTAAAAGTTACAAGGATGTGCTTCCATGGGTGAACAAACCATAGTACATACGGGTAAGAGGATATTAATCAGCACTAAAAAGACATGAGCTATCAAGCCACAAAAAGACATGCAGGAACCTTAAATACGTATGACCAAGTGAAAGAGATCAGTCCGACAAGGCTTTCTACCATAGGATTCCAATCCTGGAAGAATTTGGGAAAAAGTGAAAAACTATGGAGTGAGTGAAAAGGTGAGTGACTGTCAGGGGTTGGGGAATGGGGAGGATGATTAGACACAGCATGAAGGATTTGTTTGGGGCAGTGAAATGAATCTGTGTGGTCTTATAATGGGGGGGCTGTCATCCATCTGTTCAAACCCATAGAATGTATGACACCAAGAGTGATCCCTAATTCAACTGTGGAGTCTGGGTGACAATGACGTGTTCATGTAAATTCATCAGTTGCTGCAAATGTCCCATTCTAGGGGAGACATTCGCAGTTTGGGAGGCTGCATGTGTAGGGGTAGAGGGTATGTGGAAACTCTCTGTTCCTTCCTGACAATTTTACTGTGAACCTAAAACTCCCCTTTTAAAAAAAAATCTGTTTTGCTAAGTACATGGAAATAAGATTGTGTTCAAAAGTTATTCTCCTAAACAGGCTGGACACAGTCACTCATGTCTGTCATCCTAGGACTTTGGGAGGCCAAGGCAGGAGGATTGTTTGAACTTGGGAGTTTGAGACCAGCCTGGGCAACAGTAAGATCTTATCTCTCCAAAAAAACCTTAAAAATTAGCTGGGTATGGTGGCACATGCCTGTAGTCCCAGCTACTTGGGAGGCTGAGGTAGAAGGATCGCCTGAACCCAGGAGATCGAGGCTGCAGTGAGCCATGATTGTGCTACTGCACTCCAGCATGAGCGACAGAGCAAGAATCCAACTCAAAAAAAGTTATTATTTTAATCAGAGTGGTGGAGAGTAGAATGGGTGGGAGGTGAGAATGTGCTTGTTTTTGTTTTCCAAATTGAAAGCTAGAAGTCATGTTGCTGCATAGACAAAGTCATTTTCCAAAGATTCTTATCTGATTAAGTATCTTAGAAAATTCCAGATAGAACATGAACACATCAGGTGGACCCAACAGTAGCTGAGCCTCCCTGACGATCCTGTGTGGCATAGAGCTGCAGGCAACTGAAATTCTCCAGATATTTTGCATGATGTATGCTCCATGGCGTCAGATTTGCCATAAGGGGCAACGCCTTGAGCACAGACAGACGGTCGGGTGAAAAGTGGCCAGACAAACCCCTGGAAACGTCAAAGACCACAAGACAGTCATGTCTAAGGAGAGGCATTACGGGAGGGTCGTGCTGGCTTTCATTCCTGGATCATAAATGTGCAGGATGGAGGCACAGGGATAGATGAGGTGTGCAGCTGTCCTGTCTGATTGCTAGGCAATAGAAACAAAACCCAGGCAGTCCTCTCTGAATAATGCAGACAGCCTGCACCCCTGGGCACGGAAAGGCATGATTAAACCAAGGGAGCTCCCAGAATGAACGGAAAAAACGATCCAAAAATGCCTTGGTTCTCAAAAATGCTATGCCTCTGGGAAGTTCCATCATCCACGGAGACCATCACCTGGTGGGAAGAGCCAGCAACTCTGAGGCTTTGCAAAAGGATTCTGTTGAATTGTTTGAGGGGTAATGAAAGCAAGACTCTCTCAGAGAGGGGAGGAATAAAATGTTAAGAAATGTTTTTTAGTTGCATAGATTATCCAGCTTCCAAGAGTCTCACAATGCTCTTGCCGATCTGAGACCTGATGTCATCTCCTGAAAAATCTTACTCAGCGTCTGAGGTTTAGATTCTCCTATTAATAAAAGTCATTTATCTTGACCTCCCAGTGAAGAAACCACCAGTATTTAGAATATTCTGCAAAGAATGACTGCTGGAAAATCCCACGCACATTTGGAGCAGGCTTTGCTCAAATGGAGGAAAGCAAAGACATGTTCAGACATGGCCCCTTGGGATCTGCAGTGGGCTAGATATTACCAGCTTGGTTTAGCTCTTCCATCGAGATCACATGGACTAACTTTGCCCTGAAATGAGGTTGGCTCTGGGCATTGGGTCATGTTGTGCTGTTGCGTGTTTTATCATGTTTGAGCTGTTATCTACACAAAGCCACACAGTGAGGCATCTCAGCACATCCCAAGTGCAGTGTCACATGTTTTGTGGTGCTACTGCTTGCTTTGTCTTGTGTGTTAGCCAGACTCCTCTAGAGAAACAACACCAACAGGAGACAGAAAGAGAAAGAGAGAGCTAGAGCTAGAAAGATAGAGATAGGGAGATAGAGATGATGTAGAGATAGAGATAGGGAAGGAAGGAGATAGATGGATAGATAGACAGATGGACAGATGATAGAAAGATGATAGATGGATAGATGAATAGACGGACAGCTGGATAGATAGATGATAAATAAATAATAGATAAGAGATGAATAGATATTTATATAGATAGACGATAGATAATAGATGGATAGGTAGATAGATGACAGATAAATAAATAATAGATGGATAGATGGACAGACTAATAGATATATGGATAGATAGATAAGGTATATGGTAGACAGATTATCTAGATAGAGTAGATAGATGATAGATGATACATATACAGATAGATGATAGATAACAGATAGATAATAAATGACAGATAGGTGGATAGATCAATAGATTAGATTAGATAGATAGATATAAATGATAGCTAAACCAACCAAGTCTCTCATCATACTTTATCCCATGGTTTCTCATCCTCAGGATGTTGAGGGCTGGATAATTCTTTACTGTGGGATTGGCTGTGCTCTGTAGAATGTGTTGCAGCTTCTTTGACCTCCACCCACAAGATGCCGGTAAATTTCTTCACCCCAAGTTTTGTCTGAAACTATAAATATCTCTAGACATTGCCAAGAGTCCCCAGATAGGGAGTCACCAGGTTAGTTCACTCAGAAATACAGCTGCTGTGACGTGCCTACTCTTCTTATATGTTAGCCAACAGAATGTGCTGCATTAAGCACAGTCATAATGTGAACCAACCAGCTCTGATCTGGGAACCTATCCTTGGGATTTGGAGATGTGAGTTAATGATCTAGGGTGCTTACAGACAGGACTGCAGATTTTCACAAGACCAGATGAGTGCCTGAAAATCTATCAGAAGAAGCTGGCTGGGCAGCCTGTCTCTCTTCCATTGACCTTCTGCTGTAATTAGTTTAATTCTGCCTCCACGCCATGGTCTTCCTAGCCTGCTTTGTGAACTCTCTTTGCTTTCCTTTTTTTCTTTAAGAGCACAATGCATTGTCAATAATTGTCTTGATTTCCTGCTTTTTATTCAATGCTACTTAATTGGATAACATACTGATGAAGCACTATTAGCAGTCCATTTCCTATAAAGCCTTTACAGGCTGTAGTTGTAAGTTGGTGCACCGTGAAAATTTACTTTACAGACTAGGCTATAATTTTACTTATACAGATCAAGGGAGCCAACACTGGTATTGGTGAATTATTGAATGAGCTACACCATTTATTTTTACTTCATCCCTGGTATAGAACGTCCCTGCATGAAGAATTTCCCCTATGTTCAGAATTACAAATTAAATCAGAATTTGGGAATTTCAAGTTTGGCCTTATAGACCATATTGAGTAAGATTGGGTTTTTTACACAGCATTGACTTATTTTACTGCTGATGGGGAAGACTCTACATTGAACAAAATTCAGTTATTCTGGTATCCTTCCCTTGGCATTTATAAGTATCTTCGATTTTTAAAAAATTTCCTTGCCTTATCCTCTTAGAAAAAAAAAGTGAGAAGGTAGGTCTAGCCTGTCTGATGTCTGTCAAAACACAGATCTTTTGAGATCATTGATTTTCTTAAGCCAACTGTCTTTGTAGTGTGTATGGTATTTTCTTACATTTGATTCAGGAATGAATACAAGGATAGATTTATCTAAAGATATTCTACAATTTTAGAAGCCATGTAGCTAACTATATTGATGAATCCTTGACCAAAAATGGGTCTGTAGTGTATTTCTTTAGTAAATAACTCTTTTTGACAGGAAGGGTAAGTTCAGGACATTCATTGAACAACATGGTGACTATGGTGAATAACAACATATTATATGCTTAAAAATTGCTAAGAGAGTACATTTTAAATGCCCTCACTACAAAAAAAAACTGATAAATATGTGAGGTGATATATATGTTAATTAGCTTGATTCAGTCATTTTGCAATGGATGAACATGTCAAAACATCATGTTGCACACAATTTGTATTTGTCCAATAAAAGCAAATTGATTTTTTTAAAAATATCCTCCCTTAAAAAATGAGTCTACATGAAACATCTACTATATGACAAGAATTATGATTGATACTAGGGATATAAGTGTTATGAAGACATTGTTCTTGATCTCAAGGAGTGAAGAAATGGACACCAAAACCAACAAATTACCCATGAGTGTGATATGAAGTGTCATGAAGAACTGAGTAAGAGTTGGATAACTGTTAGGAAAAGTGTTCCAGAAGAGTGAACCATTGACCAAGAGCTCAAACAATGGGACATATTATTTGTGGTGCAGGGGAGGTTAGAAGGAGGGGGGAAGAAGGAGAAAGAAAGAGAGGCAGGGAGAGAAGACGGAGGAAGGAAGGGAGGAGAGAGAGAGAAGAGAGAACTAGATTGAGAAGGAGAGAAATTGAGAAAGACAGAAAGAGTAAAAGAGAGAGAGAAAGAGAAGGTGACAGAGAGAGGGGTAGACAAAGGAGAGAAAAAGAGAGAGAAGGACAAAGAGAGAAGAGAGACCTAGACTGGGACAGAAAAAGAGAAAGGTAAAGAGACAATGATTGAAAGAGAGGGAGAAAGAGAGATGAAGACAGAAAGAGAGAGACACACAGATTGAGAGAGAAAGAGAAAGGGTGGAGAGAGAGAAAGGAGAGAGATGAGAGAGAGAGAGACAGAGAGACACAGAGAAAGACAGAGATGTTGAAAAAGAAAGGCCGGATGATTGAGAGAGAGAAGGAGACTTAGTGAAGAGAGAACTAGATTGAGAGTAAGGTAGAGAAATTGAGAGAAAGACTGAGAGAGAGTAAAAGAGAGAGACAAACAGAAAGTAACAAAGAGACAGGGAGAGAGAAAGAGGGGAGAGAGAGAGGAGAGAGACAGAGAGAGAGAAAGAGAGGGTGATTGAAAGTGACAGGGAGAAAGACACAGAGAGGAAGAAACACACAGAAAGAAAGGGAGATTGAAAGACAGACAGTGATTGAGAGAGAGATTAAGGACAGGATGATTGAGGAAGACAGGGAGACAGAGAGAGAAGAGAGAACTAGACTGAGAGAGAAGGAGAGAAAGACAGAGAAATAGTTAAAGAGAGAGAGACAAAAAGGTGACAGAGACAGAGAGAAAGAGAGACGGTGATTGAGAGAGGGGGAGAAAGAGCGAAAGAAAGAGACACACAGAAAGAAAGTCAGAGAGATTGAGAAAGACAGGGCGATGGGGAAGAGAAAGAGAGAGAGTCAGGGAGACAGAGAGACATCGAGGAAGGCAGAGGGATTGAGAGAAAAAGAGAAAACGTGATAGAGTGATAGAGAGAGAGTGACAAGAAGAGAGAACTAGACTGAGAGAGAAAGATAGAGAGGGGCAGACTCTCCCATGCAGAGGAAAAGAGTACATCTAAAGCTGTCGCAGCTCACGGGGAACAAGGATGGATGTGAACAGAACCTCTTTTCTGTTGAGACTAGCGATAAGATTAAATTTGGCAAAGATCTTCATGGGGTGAGGAGTACAGGTGATGCATCCATAACAAATTACCACTTAAGACCACAGGGGCTTGTTATCTCAGCGTTCTAGAAGCTAGATATCCAAACCCAAGGTAAAAGCAGACCCATACTCCCACTCCAAGCTCAGGGAAAAGTCCTTCCTCCATGCTTTGTGTGTGAGCAATCCTTGGTGTTCTTTGACATGGGGCCACATCGGCCCAATACCTGCCTGTGTTGTCACAAGAACGTTGTCTCTCTGTGTCTTTGTCATCTGCACTTTTTAGAAGAATACCAGCCATTGAATCTGGGGTCCACCCTCTTCCAACCTCTGAGAAGATCATATATCTGAGAAGATCATATTTCCTTATAGATCACATTCTGAGGTTGTAGGCAGATGTAAATCAATCATCATAATAAACCCAGTACAATGGGAAGGCTCTTGCATGAACCATTTTTTTTTTTACTATTCCACTCTTGAGTTTAACGATGGAGGTGATAAGAGTAGATTGGAGATTTCCAGATTCATTTCAATGTTGTTTATACTGAAGGGCCTTGCAGCAAAATTGTTATTTTCAGAAACTCCGCCATCCTGGGACATTTTCTAGAAAATGAAAGTGGGGCTTCCTGCACAGAAAGGTGGAGAAATTCATTCTAAATTTTTTTTGTTTTCTTTTCTTTTTAATTTGTTTAAATAGTATTTTAATATAGCTTTAATAAGGGTGGCCCCTACCTCATGACCTCTTTTAAATTGGGATGAGATTGCTTCATATTTGGCTTTTTCTGGTTTGTTTTCATTTGGAGTTGGGGTCTCACTCTGTCACCTAGGCTTAAATGCAGTGGCACAATCACATTTTACTGCAGCCTCGACCTCCTGGGCTTAAGTGATCCTCCAACTTCAACCTCCTGAGTAGCTGGGACCACAGGTGTGTGCCATCACACCAGGCCATTTTTTTTTCATTTCTTTTGGTACAGATGGGGTTTTGCTATGTTGCCCAGGCTGTTCTCGAACTCCTGGGCACAAGCGATCCTCTCACTTCAGCCTCCCAAAGTGCCAGGATTACAGACGTGAGACACTGCACCTGGTCTTCCTAAACTATTTCTATTACATTTATTTCCAGCATGTGGCTTTCTCTGTTTCATTTAATATACCGTGATCTCCTTGGGACATTAATCTATGAGATCCTAGCAACAAGAGAATGACTAACAATAAATATCTGTTGTACCATAAATGAATTTCAGTTGTTAGTTCTGAATCGAAATGACACTTGAAGAATCATAGACTCAAAGTAAAAGCATACACTGTAATCATGATTTATAAAACAATTTATGAGTTCCTTCCAATTTGTTCTGTTTCATAAAATCCTGTCAACTCATTTTGATTTTGAGCAAGACAAAAGTAAAAAAAAAATGTGTGTGTTTCAATTCCCTAAAGAATGCATGTCTTTTAATATACTTAGATGGGCACTTTCTCCACCAGAAAAGCCATCATTTCCATGCTTTCTGGGAAATACCAAGAAATTTGCATTTGATAGCAAATTCACAATAAGGAAAATTCTTTCAGAGGGTATTTTCTTCCTAATGCATTTTTAGAATGCCCTGGAGATTGTTTAAAGTGGCTTCATTTTGAATAAGCATATGCTCACACAGACCGAAACACCATAATGAAGACCTAATTTTAACCAAGAAATCCAAGTTTACATCAGCCGTCATCACGGTGAATGCAGAAAACCTTAGCTACAACTTGTTCTAAACAGCCTGAGGGTTTATTTTAACCAGAATGGGAAGCTGAGAATCAAAGAAATCACTGCATTCCATATAGTTCGCATAAATTTTTCACTCCAAATAATACTTCATTGGACCTATAAATAGCTAATATAGCCTCCATAAGCTCCTCCCTCAATTATCTTTTTATAAGGCATGGATTTTTTAAATTATTCTTTTTAATGTTATTAATTATTAGGAATTGAATCTTCATTGCACACATTTATGGGAAACTTGTGATCTTTGACACAGGCATAGTGTATGAGCATTGAATCGGAGTAACTAGGATATCCGTCACATATAATTTCTTGATTTAAACTTTCCGGTACCCTCTTGGCCAACCACTTTACTTATGGAAAAGTTTCTCTTTCTTTCTTCCTATTGCATCTCATGCCTGGAACCCAGATGCACAATCCATTCTGACTCTCTTTTCTTTGGCTTTATTGCATATGCGGCATTTGAGAGTTAAACAGTTTAACGTATAATACCTAAATGCAATGACAGCAGTATTATTTTTAGGGGATTGTTGCTTTGAAAAACTTTTCAGGAGCTGGCTATATTGAATCATGGTCCTCTGATCTCTCAGAAAGGTTATGGGCAAAACCAGAGAGGTTAACACTGGCCCCACTTGATAGAACGTTCTAGAAATATTAGTTGTGTTAATCTGCTTCAGTGTCTTCCCATGGAACAAAAAATTCTCTCATAGCAAGTGTCATGGGCTGAACTGTGTTTCCCTTCCCAAAGAAAGGTTTATATTTTGAATTTCCAGTTTCCAGGACCTCAGGATGTGACTATATTTGGAAATTGTAACTTTAAAGAGGTGATTAAGGTTAAGATCCGTCACTAGGTGGGCCCTGATCCAATAGGACTGGTGTCCTTATGAGAAATGGAAATGAGGACACAGACACGCACAGAGGGGTGACTGTGGGGACATGAGAGAAGACGGTGTCTACACCCCAGGAGAGAGGCCTCAGGAGGGACTGGCCCTGAGACACCTTGGCTTTGACTTCCAGCCTCCAGGACCATGAGAAATTTAATTTCTGGTGCTTAAGCCACCAAGTTGAAGGACTTTGTTGTGGCAGCCCTAATCAACTAATACAGCATGTATTATTTTCTCTCCCATATCTCAGAGCAAATCACTTTCCTTAGAAAGGTAGGAGCCTATTTCACAAAAAAATGCATTTCCATTTTACCCATTTATTTTTCTCAACATAGTAACTAGGAGTAGAGTCTCATTATTTTTTTTTATTCAGAGTCTCTGTTACCCAGGCTGGAGTAGAGTGGCATGCTCATGGCTCACTGCAGCCTCAGCCTCCTGGCCTCAGGCGATCCTCCCACCTCAGCCTCCCAACTAGCTGGGACTACAGGTGTGCACCACCATGCCTGGCTAATTCTTTGATTTTTTTGTAGAGACGGGTCTTTCTATGTAGCCCAGCCTAGTCTCAACTCCTGGACTCAAGCAATCCTCCTACCTCAGCCTCCCAAAGTGCTGGGATTACAAGCATGAGCCACTGCACCCAGAAATAGTTATTTACTTATATATGAGGCTAACCTTAACCACTAAACTCTGAGAAGCCGGGTTCGGTGGCTCAGCCTGTAATCCCGCACCTTTGGGAGGCTAAGGTGAGTGGATTGCCTGAGCCCGCGGGTTCGAGACCTGCCTGGGCAGCGAGACCTCATCTCTACAATAAATCAAAAAATCAGCCGGGCGTGGTAGCTCATGCCCGTAATTCTGGCTAGTTGGAAGGCTGAGGTCGAAGGATCACCAGAGCCCAGCAGGTCAAGGCTGCGGTGGCCGGGAGCGGCCACTGCACTCCAGTCTGGGCGACAGAGTGAGACTCCAACCCCCAAAAAATAAAAAAAATTATAAATAAACTCTGAGAGTTCACTTTAGGTTTTCAACTTAGTGATACCGCAATTCAGTGATAATAATTTTTAAAGCACCTTGTGATACATCATGTTTCAGTTTTAACTCTTCTTTTACTCACTCAATTCTCTTAAATGTTTAGGGAAAAAACCTCCAATTTCATGCAAAAAATAACTATAATACAAGAGATTGCACTAGAAACTGCCACGTTCATGTGACTGCATTTGTGAATTAGGCAGAAAAGGCAAATTTGAGAAGCATGAATGAGACTTCAGACATGTTTTTTATCTTATCTTTCAGTGGGTGATTGGAAAAGAGCAGAGAATATACGACAGGCTTAAGCTCTGAAAGTAATTCTGATATGCAATCTTTGACTTGTCCTTCTTATTTTATGGGACTGTCTTTTTAGAGTTAGAATGGTGTTTCCAGCAAACCTAAGTCAATATGTTCATTTTCATCAAAAACCTAATTTGTGCATTTATTGGGTGCCTACTGTATGATTGTGCTGAGTATCGCTGCAGATTCTGTGGTAGTTTGCTGAATGCATACAGCAAACAGTGCCTTGATGTCCATCAGCGTCAGCTTGCCCCCAAATGACCTTTAATGATTATTCTCAGTGCATGTAAAAAGAAACTGTAGGGCAGAGATATGAAAGAATCAGCCTGACTCTGGCGCTAGAAAATCTAGTTGGTTGTCAAATCCCAGTTGTATACAGTTGGACAGGAGGAATGAATTCCAATGCTCCATGGCAGAGTAGGGTGACTACAGTTAACAGTAATATATTGTATATTTCAAAATATCTAAAAACGAGCACTTGAAATGTTCCCAACACATAGGAGTTATTAATATGCAATGCCATGGATACCCCAAATACCCTGATCCAATCATTAAACACATTTATGCATATATATCTTGTAGTGCAGTGGCACAATCATGGCTCACTGCAGCTTCAACCTCCCAGGCTCAAGTGATCCTTCCCCCTCAGCCTCCCAAGTAGCTGGGGCTACAAAAACACACCACTACAACTAGCTTTTTCTTTTTATTTTTATTTTTGTAGAGATAGGGTCTTGCTATGCTGCCCAGGCTGGTCTCAAACTCCAGGTCTCAAGTGATCCTCCTGCCTCAACCTCCCAAAGTGTTGGGATTACAGGTGTGAGCCATCACACCCTGCCTTATAATACACTATAAATATGTGCAAATAGTATGTATCCATAAAATAAAAAAAGATAAGTCTAAGAAAGCTTTTTCAAAACAATTCCAGTTTTTCCAAGTATCAGTGATACTCCTTAAATCCACAGCTTCCTGTACAAAGAAGGAGGTTGGATTCTGGCTGGAGTCTTGGAAAGCCCCACATCCAAGCTGCACATACATTCTAGGCATCGTTGTTCTGCAAGGAATATGGTCCTTAGGCCGCCATAAGTCTCAAGAGGGTGGGAACATCTTTGGAAAAGAGGACGTTCTCTATGGTCAGAGCATCTGGGGCAGCCGCACGGTTACATAAACTAGACTGACCCAGACGCAGCTGAGCAGATGAATTTCCCAGCAAAGGATACCAGGACTGGATGGGTTTTGTTCCAGCTCTTCTGGTAAACTTTGGTGCAAGTGAGTCTGGAAAGACTAGGGGACACCTCGCAGATGAGACCAACAAGTCCAGCTCTTCCTTTTCCTGGACCAACTGAAAAGACTTGAAGGATGTGGGGCGCGAGAGAGGCACCCGTCCATGTGTGCAGTAGGAAAAGAAGTCAGCCTCTGTTGGGGATCCGCTGAACCGGAAACAGAAGCAGAAACACCGCTGGGAGTGCACAGTTATCACAAGCGTGTTATCCAGTGAAGACAGCCAGAAGTGACCTGAGAAGTCCAGGGACGTGGAAGGTGCTTGGTAAGGAAAATCACACGTACTTGGGACCTACATATAAGGTGTGTGCTAGACAGAAAATAGGTGTATGTCATATGAATAAATAATATGTTATAAAACATACTATATTATCATAATAAAATATAAATTGTGTATTATATAATATGTATGCTATATATAAAATAGACATATCTCATATATAGTAAGTTATATGATATAAAACAGACTAGATTATTATAATAAAATATATTATATAATATGTATGCTATACATAAAAAAGGTACATGTCATGTATAATAAATTACATTATAAAACATACTATATTATCATAATAAAATATAAATTGTGTATTATATAATATGCATGTGATATATAATATAGGTATATCTCATATGTAGTAAGTTATGTGATATAAAACAGACTAGATTATTATAATAAAATATACAGTATATATCATATAATATGTGTGCTATAGAGAAAATAGGTGTATGTCATGTATAATAAATTATGTTACAAGACATATTGTATTATCATAATAAAGTATAAATTCTATTTTATATAATATGTGTGCTATATATAAAATAGGTGTATATCATGTATAATAAATTATATGATATAAGAAAGACTAGATTATTATAATAAGAAATAAATTATACATTATATAAAATGTGTGCTATTTAGAAAATATGTTTTTCATATATGATCAACTGGATATTATATTAATAATGTTAATGAATAACATATTATGCAAAAATAAATTATATATTATGTAATATGTGTGCTATATAGAAAATATGTTTTTCATATATCATCAATTGCATATTCTATTAATAATATATTAATAAATTAGATTTTATTTAATATATTTTCTATAAATAGGTGTATATTATATATGTTACATATTATAAAACATGTTAAATTATTATAATAAAATATAAATATATATTATATAAAATGTATGTTGTACATTAAAATGTGCATATCATATCATAGATTGTGTTATAAAACATATTGTTATAATAAAGCATGAATTATACATTATATAATATGTGTTATGTATATTAATTATATATCATGTAACATTATTCTAATAACATATAAGTTGCGTATGCTACATTTTATATTATAAGATATGTAACTATATAAAATGTAATATATAGTTATAGTATATGTGTATTATATATAAATTATATACAATATGATATATAATATAATTAATTATGTTATATATTGTATATTATATGCTATATAACATATTATCATATATTATATATTCTTCTATTTTATAATATTGCTATATAATTTTTTACTTTAATACTATATGTTACATATTATGTATAGCATTTGTAATCACAATTAAATAATGTATTCTATAATATGATTTGCTATATAGCATACATATATAAAATTATCTATAACATGCAATATAATAAATTTTACAATAGTTGCTAATAATAGTGACAAATTTTTAAATATTTATCAATAATGGTGACTTCAAAACATTAAATCAAAAATTTTTTGAGTATGATATCAAAAAGTCATCCTTAGTAAGCTATGGATGATATTGATCTGTTTTATTTGGGCATAGGTTGAAAGGCAGAATGTGTTTATCTATTTAATCAGTATACATTGTGTTTCTGATATTTGCAACAGCAAAAGGATATAATCCTTGTCCTTCAAGTCAAACATTGGCCAAAAGCATACACAAAATAATACAGTGGGGATGAGCTAGAAAGTCCCAGGAAATGAAGGCATGAGAAGGCACAAAAGCAGAAACAGAAGGAAACATACTCGGATGAAGAAGCAGGAAACATGAATCTTTGGCCTGTGACTAGATTGTAGACAATTATAGCTCTTTGTCCCAACATATTTTTATTATATGAGAGGACACGTAAACTAACATACCTTAGATATTTAGAAAATATCTAAACTCTAAGGAACTAACTTTTACTAGTTGATAGGCTTGATCCAGGCATGGTGGCTCATGCCTATAATCCCAGCACTTTGGAAGGTCACAGCAGGAGAATCGCTTGAGCCCAGGAGTTCAAAACCAGCCTGGGCAACATAGCAAGACCTCATCGCAAAAAAAAATTTAAAAATTGAGACAAGTTGATAGGTTTGACGCTATACTACATCCCCATCCTAAAGTGATCTAGGAAATTGACATATTCATTCTCTAAATTCTCTAATCTGATTCAAACTATATCATGTTTGGGGCTTCTGTAAACCTGAGGCCACTGCAACTCAAAGACAAAATAATCATCTGAACCAGTAGTTGGCTAACTGGCCCGCAGGCCAAAGTTGTATAACTGTCTTTTTTATATGAGCTAAAACAACTTCTACATCTTTTAAATGTTTAGGGAAAAAAATTAAAAATTAGGTGATATTCAGATTTTGGTTCTCAGATTATGTTTTATAGGGCACAACTATGTCCATGTGTTCGCATAAGGTCGACACCTGTTCACTCACCTTCAGAGTCAAGTAGTTGCAACAAAGACCTTATCAATGACCCACAAAACTGAAAAGATTTACCATCCAGTCTATTTCCTTTCCTTCTGCAAGCAACGGGGGCATATCTTCTCTCTGCCAAACTCAAATAAACTGAAATAATCATGATTGGTAAATGGATTGCATAAATACCAATTCTACAAGACAAGAAAGTCAAAGGCATCCATGAACCCAAGGCACATTGCAGGTGACAGAGCCATGTTTGATTTGGTTGAGCGTGAGGACTTCACTTGTACTGTGTCTACGTGCAGCTCCAGGGGGCTAGCTGGAACCATGTGGGCAGGATCCCGCAAGCAGCCATGGCATTTTAAATAAACAGAAGACTGCAGAGCAAGTCCAGTCCTGCAGGGTCTTTACCTCTCAGTTCACAGACAAGGGGGAAAGTGCCCAGATGCACCAAATTCACTTTTCCAAAGGGACTGCCACCTCCTGATGGTGTGAGATGATTGCCCTTCTACAAACACCGCTTCATGATGGTAAGAGCTCTCCTTCCAGAACCCTCAGAGATGTCAGGGTCCCCTCCTGGTTGAATGCAATTGTTTGTAGTGGTTCCAGGTATGAGATTTCTATTCTATCTATCAACCTATCTATCCGTCTGTCTGTCTATCTATATATCTATCTATCTTTCTATCCATCTATCTCTCTATCTACCCATCTATTCATCTATCATCTATCTATCTATCATCTATCGATCTTTCTGTCTATCCAGTCATCCATCTATATCTCTATCTACCCATTTATTCTATCATCTATCTATCCATCCACACATCTATCCATCCACCTATTGATCTATCTACCCATCTATCCTATCTATTCTATCAATCATATCTACCTACCTCACTCTCTATCTTTACATTTCTATTTTTGTTCTCTACATCTCCATCTCTTTCTTAAACACACACATAGAACAAATCTTCAATCTTCTGCTCCCTTGGACAGTATAATTAAGTCATCTGTTGGTTTCCTTGGTCCAACAAAAGAGATTGGCAATCAGGAGATACAGTTTATTTTTAAATTGCATCATTTCACTCTGGAAAATTATATCTGAGTCTAAGAAAAGGAGTATCCTTGCATAAGGACTTTTCAACATGAAAGCGGACCGGGCACTTGGACATCTTTTAGTCAGCAAAGAATGTTCTTGGGCTGTTTTCAAAGTTGGAGACCAACAGGCAGACACAGGCATGGCAAGAGGTTGAATGAATTGTAGAAAAAAATAAGCTTGTGTATTTGTATGTGTGTGTGTTCCTCCTCTTCATTTCTTACATACATTGTATGTATTGTTTAATAATATACACCAAAAATAAGATAAAAGTAATGGCATGCAATTTTCTGATGCCTGATGCTCAATATCTCCTCTGCTTTTGTCTATGCTAGGAGTTCTCCAGAAAAATAAAAGTTTAATTGAATTATAATGAAGGTTATGAAGATTTTAGGAGTCAGAATATTTAAATATTCACTCTTCCCTCATTCCCTCACCCTAAATCTCTTAATATGTCCCTGTCAATCACAAGGATATTATTAAAAATAATAATAATTTGGCTGGGTGTGGGGGCTCTCATCAGTAATTCCAGTACGTTGAGAGGCCAAGGTGAGAGATTTGCTTGAGACCAAAATATTGAGACCAACTTGGGCAATGCAGTGAGACCCCCACCTCTACAAAAAAATTAGCTGGACATGGTGATGTGTCCCATCTACTCAGGAGGTTGAGTGGGGGAGGATCGATCGAGTCCAAGAGTTCAAGGCTGCAGTGAGATGTGACTGGGCTGCTACATTCTAGCTTAGGAGTGACAGATGGAGACTCTGTGCTTCAAAAAATAAGTAATAATAATTTAGTGATGAAATTCCTGGCAACCAAACAGAAAAAAATGAGACATTTTCTGTTATATGAATAATACATTTCTCAACAGGAGAAACAAAGCTTTTCCAGTCATATCTGAGTCATTCATACTAAAAATGTCTTCAACAATACCCCCACAATAAAGACAGGACTACAAGTTATAAATGCACTCTGTCATAAGTATTCTCACTAGGCACTCAGTGAACAATAATGAACTGCGCAGTGGTAGCACTTCTGCAGCAGAAGGAGTCTAAGAACTCAGAATTGGGATGGTCTATAACTCTTCCATAAAAACATCTAAATTCAAGCAATACAGCCTGTTTGTGAAAAATTAGGATATATTTCATTAAAAGATAGCTTGAAGTAGCCAGAACTGCTGAATAGGTTTGCTGAACACGCATGAATTTCAACTTGGCGATCATCTGCCAAAAATAATTATATGTATTCCTGAAAATATGTCACAAGCCACTGGTTAGGATAATGGCCCACTGCAGAAATAACTGTCTGTTGATGTATCCCTCAATTATAATACAGGTGAGCCTTGAACAACACTAGTGTGGACTTCGTGGGTCACCAATATGTAGACTTTCTTCTGCTTCTGTCACCCCTGAGACAGCAAGACCAACCCCTCCTCTTCCTCCTCCTTCTCCTCTTCCACCTACTCAATATGAAGACAACAAGGGTGAAGACCTTCAGCAAGATCTGCTTCCATTTCTTGGATAGCAAACACATTTTCTCTTCCTTATAATTTTCTTAGTAACATTTCCTTTTCTCTAGCTCACTTTCTTACTTTATTGTGACAATACGGTATATAATACATACAACATACAAAGTTAGTGTTAATCAATCATTTGCATTATTGGTAAGGCTTCTGGTCAATAGTAGGCTATTTGTAGCCACATTTTAGGGAAGTCAAATGTTATGCTTGAATTTTCTACTGTGCAGGAGCCTGCACTCTTCAACCCCACATGGCTCAAGGGCCAACTCTATTGAATATATTCTTGAGATTTGCTTATTGTTATAATACCCCAACTGTTGGAGGTGATACAGGAATTTTCACCTACTCTCTCTCTCACCTGCTATGAAGAAAGGGATCCTAACCCCTGGGCTATTTTCCATGGTGAAATCGATTCATTTAAGTCTCAAATACTAAAAGGAGAGAGAACATTGTTAATTGGTGTGTTTAAAAACTACAGGTATATCACGTAAAACAGTTTAGTACATGTCAGACAAAATTTGATGACTGCATCAGCAGTAAAATAGAGAAGCAAATTTAGCCATAAAAATAAGCTCTGGTGAATCTCGCAAAAGTAGTGTAAAGAGACTCACATAATAGACTTAACAAGCTGACTGTACTACAAATTTCCACTCACTCGAAATTTCTGTGATTGCGAAGCTCATGCAAGTGAAATGTATCTTCTGTCTTCCATCTGAGAGAACAATTACACAAGTTCCAAACATTTAGTTAAAAGATGTGTTCAAAGGATTCTACACAACAATAGTAAGTTTGGATAGAACCAAATACTCGATGGACATTTATAATTATGATTCTGAATGACTATGAGATACTCTACAGGATGGTAAGAAAATCAAATATAAATGAATATAAAAATGAACATGTCAAGGCTGCAGTGAGCTATGATCGCACCACAGCACTCTTGCCTGGGCAACAGAGCAAGACTCTGTCTCTAAATAAATAAGAAAATAGATAAAGGAAGAAAGAACATGTGCAATGAGGACTTTGGAACTGAGCATAATGTAACAGTGATTTGTGACCAGCACATCTTCATGAAAGAAGCAGAAGACAATATGTGTCGACTCCATCTCTTATGTCTTTATCGCCTTCCCAAAGCAACTCATGGTTCCATCACATGGCTTTTCACATGAAAATTGGTAATAAATAGCAGAGTATTTGAGTTTACTGGTTCATATGCTAAATGAATGACTAGATAGATAGATGCCAGATAGATTGGATGGATAGATCTATAATAGAGAAATGATAGAGATTAGATAGATAGAGAGGATGGATAGATAATTGATAGAATAGATAGATAGATAATAGGTAGGTAGGTAGATAGATGATTGATAGATAAGATAGGAGATAGGATAGGATAGATACCTGATAGAAAAAGAAATATCGATATAGATAAAGAAATAAGATAGATAGATAGATATGATAGAGAGATAGATACGTGGATAGGTAGGTAGGTGGGTAGGTAGCTCATACAAGTGAAATGTATCTTCTGTCTTCCATCTGAGAGAACAGGTAGATAGATAGAAAGATTGATAGATAATAGATGATAGATGAACAAGCAGATACACAGATAGACAATGTATCTAATATGCATTACAGATTTTAGGAATTTATGCTTCACATCCACATCCACACAGTTGAACTACTCATGTAGAATAACAATTAGATGTCAGCAATTTGTCTTGAATTGCAACTACACTTTATATATTTATGTGTCATATACCAGACCAATTCTCAGTTCATGAGAATACTGAGTTAAGAAGAACCGCTAACCCTTTGGCATTCACATGCTTCCTAACGAGCAATAGGCCCATTGAAAGGAACCTGCAGCTCCTCTGAAACAGAGAGCCTTTCCCCCATTCCCTAAGCACAGGTACGCTTTGGGCCCTCACTTGTCTTGAACTAGTGATCCTGTTCTCTTTGTTTGCTTGCAGGGAAAAGCAATGAGGTTATGAATAAAGGGGCTCTGACTTTGAACAGTGCATCTGGAGAACTAGCACATTTGGAAAATTATTTTTGAGGCTGACCTCACTCATCTTCCCTGGCTTTGGCAGAGGCTATGGTGAGATGCTGGTTCTGCTCAAAGAGATATGCCAAATGGGAAAAAAAAGTGCTTTCAACAAACCGAGAAGCAGTGACCCAATTATAAAGAATGAGTATTTGTTTCCAGTTTCTGCCTGTGAGTCACTCAGTATGTCATTCGTCAGATCCCTCCATTCCGAGGCAGAGCCCTGGCAGAGGTAGGAGGCTAGAGGGACAGGCTTTGTCCAGGAGATAATGACTGAGCAACCAGAGGGAGAGAGAACATTAGGCGAGCTACCCTCTGCCTTCAGTGTGAGTTAGAAAGTAGTTTCGCTCCTCAGCTTCTGCTGCGGGTCTTCAGTCCCTGCCTTTCAGATGTGAATAGATGAATTTATCAGCAGTCCTGAGCCCTGATATGGAAAGTCCTGGTCCCATCCCGCGAAGAGAAAAAGGACAAGAGAGACAACTGTGTATCTTAAATACATGGAACATGTGGTTTACCTAATACTCCTTCCCTGGATCTCACCCTCATTGATTAGAAAAATGCATTTATGTCTTAGGGGTACTGTAACAAGTGACTACATATCTGGAGGTTTCAAACAACACACATATACACTCTCACAGTCCTAGAAGCTAGACTTCCTCAATCAGTGCCATTGAGCCTAGGTCAAAGTATCTACAGGGCCAGGTTCCTTCTGGAGGCTCTAGGAGAGGATTCTTCCTTACTTCTTCTGGCTTCTGGTGGCTCCAGGCAGACCTTGACTTGGAGATACATCACCTCAATTCCAATCCTCAAGGCTAACCTCTTTACAAAAGCAATTAAGTAGCGTCTTGCTATGTTGCCCAAGCTGGTCTCAACTCCCGGCCCCAAGCAATCCTCCCACCTCAGCCTCCCAAAGTGCTAGGATGACATGCATGAGCACCCATCCCCAGCCAACTCTTTTCATTCTCTCTGCTCTGTCTTCCCACGGTCTTCTCCTCTGGGGGTGTGTCAGATCTCCCTCTGCCTTCCTCATGTAAGCACCTATGTGTTTGCTTTCAAAACTCACCCCTGTTCAGTTTTTTGAAAGTATTTTTCCCTCCGATTTGGCATATCTCTTTGAGCAGAACCAGCATTTAAGCAAAGCCGACACAGGTGAGTAAGGTCAGCCTCAAAATTTTTTTTTCCAAAGGTGTTTGGCCTCCATATTCAGTGTTCAAAGTTATAATTATTGTACTAAGAGTGTAATTGTTTCCTACAAGCAGGGTCGTGTGCCCATTTTAAGATGCTTGCCTTTATCACATCTGCAAAAATCCCTTTTCCAAATTAGGTCCCAGCCACAGGCTCTCAAGATGAAGAGCGGATGTTGTTAGGGACCATTATTCAGCCTATGACGGGGAAAAGTTGTCACCATTTTGGAAAAGTGAATGTTTAAGCTTCTTTCTGTCCCATCGCTCTCTGAGAAAGGATAGGAGTATGGGTGGATCACGGTCAGCAGTGGGATGCTGTTTCTCTGCTGGAAAATAAAGAGCTGAAAGAGACCTTGAGAATCTTCCTCTTCGAGCTTACAATATCTCATCCAGGTCCTAGGAGGTCAGAGGGACCCAATGGATCCAGATCCCGAGCCAGTACTTTCTCCACCCATGTTGCCTCTCCAAGAGAAAATTAAATTATTTTTTACCGCAGCCAAATTTCCCTCAGCCATCCTCTCTTCCATTGGTGTTCTGCTCTTCTCTCTCCTGGAAGGCAGCATGAACCATTGCTTTGTGTGAACTGGCTACTTCCTTGCCAGCAGAAGTTCTCAGATGTGGACTGTGCTCAGGCAACCCATGAACTCTTGGAGAAGTCATAGGGGTCAGAGTTAACCCAATTCAAGAGGAAGGGGAGCCCTGAATAAGCCCACACTCAGGTGTACAAAGCATTCACTTACAGGAAAAGATAAGCCCATTTCAACTGTTCAAGTAGACAAAGGATGTTTTACAGTCATTTCAAACACAGTTAAAGAGAAAACTTGGATGTAACTAGCTTTTCCCAAGCTCGTGAATAAATAACCTTACTAAAGTAAGAAACAGGAATAAACACTAGAGAATTCCACCAAAAACTCAAGGGGATACACTTAAAAAAAGAAAAACTTTTCACATCTGGAGCTTTAAAATTCTGTCAATTTGGCATTTTTCACAAAGTAACTGACACATGTTCAGCATTCCGTATAAAACCAAGATGCCACTATTAAGCATCTTATAATTCTTTTCACAGCTTGAAAAAATAAATTGTATGATAGAGCATGGGGCATTGGATATGGGTTGTCCAGATTCTTTTTTTTTATTAACTTTTTAATGCCTTTTTATGTCTCCAGATGATTTTCCCCAATGACACTGGTAATCTTGTTTCGTTTTGTTTTTTAAATGATAACGAGCATTTAGCTTACACCCTTAGGTCTCAGCAGGCTCCCTCGGTGATGATGAGAAAGAAACTTTCCATCATTAACGAAAAGCATATGTTGAGGTTTAGATGACATCAGCCTGATTCCTGGAGAATGATGGGACTATGGGAGTTCTGTGCAGTTCAACAAGAACGGGGCCTTCACGGTTTACTTGGAATTACAATTTACACCAATGGGAGCAAATAAAAGAGATAAAAGATGGCAAATAAGAGTCTCTTCAAGTTATATAGGGAAAGGAGGCAATGTCTAGTGAGCTTCTAGGATGGTGTTTCTGTGATGGAATGTGTACCCGCACAGCAACCAGCCATGTTCAGATGCGGTGCTGTGACTATATCTTGGGAACCTGCATCTGCTGGGTATTGGATTCAGTCCTCCTTCCCAAAACCCTACTCTGCTCACCCTTCCTGATCTCCTCATTGACCTGTCATTAGTCATGTTTTAACCACAGACATCGCCTGTCCAGTCTCACCCTCCTGTTTACGCCCTCCTGTTCACGCCCTCCTGTTCACCGTGAGGTATCTCTCTGGTATTCTCTTACACTCTCTCTTATTCTCCTGTTCCTCCAACAACTTTACACCAATAAAAGATGCCAGATGGTACTAGACATTCTTAAAAGAAAAAATCATAATATGGCAGGTGTTCTCAGACTTCCTGTCTTCACTAAGAAGTTTTCTCTTGACCGAACCCTTTCCCAAAATCTATTGTCCTCTCTCTCCTCTTCCCGTCACTAGCAAATGTTTTCATACATGAACCACACTCATTTTATACACTGGCTCATCTCCTGTTGACTGCTCAGCCCATTGTCATTTGTCCTGGGATGCAGCCCTTGGAAACATAACCATGATCTCCTCTGCAACCCAGAAACCCACTTTCTTTTTTTTTCTTTTTCTTTTTATTTTCTTTTTTTTTTTTTTTTTTTGAGTCAGAGTCTCATTCTGGCATGCTCACGACCACCTGCTGGATTCAGACGATTCCCCTCTCCTCAGTCTTCCAAGTAGCTGGAACTACAGGTAGGCGCCACCATGACCAGCTAATTTTTTTATTTATTGTAGAGATGAGTTCTCGCCAAGTTGCCAGGGCTGGTCTTGAACCAGCGAGCTCGGGCAATCTCTCATCTCAGCTTCCCAAAGTGCTGGGATTATAGGTGTGAGCCACCATGCCCGGCTCTAGAAACCCACTTTCAAGAGCATCTTTCCTTTGAGCTGCTCGCTTCTCTGTCTCCCTAGAAATCTGTCCTCCGCTGGTCTTCACAATGTCATATTTTTCTGTTCTTTCTAGCTCCCCACTGCCCTTTCAATATGTGATCATTTTCTCTCCTCTACATACTCAATATTTGTAAGAGTTTTGACTTGGCCCCTTTCTTTTTCTCTGAGGGACCTTACCTACTTCCACTCCTTCAAACTTCTTCTATTTTCAAATGGTCCCCAAGTGTCTTTAGCCCTTCCCTAGTGAGACACAAACTTCCATTGATCTGCTGAATCTGTCAACTTTGGATGTTCCATTTAACTCAAACTCACAATGTAAAAAAAACCTAATTATTCCTTCCTCCCTGTGTTGCTATAACAAAATATCACACAGCAGATAATCTATAAAGAACAGAAATTTCTTCTCTTAAAGTTATGAAGGCCGGAAAGTTCAAAATCAAGGCCAGAGAGGAGGAAGGTTGTGCCTTCACATAAGAGGAGGAGGAGGTGGAGGGAGAGCACTTCAGGGAGAGAAAGAAGAGAGAACTATGTTGAGAGAGAGGGAGAGAGATTGAAAGAAACTGACAGAGAGAGAGAGAGACAGAGAGAGAAAGATGAAGCGAGAGAAACAGAGAGACAGAGACAGAGATAGAGAAAGAGACAGAGACAGAGAAAGACAGAGACAAAGAGAGAAGAGAGAGAGAGAGAGAGAGAGAGAGAGAGGGCCCCCTTAAGCCCTTTTCATAGTTGCATTAATCCATTCATGAGGCAGAGTCTCTATGACCTAAACACCTCCCATTAGGCTCTGTCTCCCAATACCGTTGCACTACGCATCATATTTCCAACACATGAGTTTTGGAGACAACAAAAACCTTCAAACCAAAGCATCCTCTCAATCCATAAGGTGTAACACTACCTTTCTATATTATACCTCAATGAGCCACCATCTGTTTATCCAAATGAGAAACTATGACAACATGGCAAGTATGTTAATAGCATTTCTTTCCAATCTTCCCCCTTCTCCTTAGTCCCTCTGCTGTTTTCCCGTTTCAAGTCATCATCTCCCTGACAATGATAGCAGATACTGACAACTCCACCCCAATCCATTCTCCCCTCTATCTTTTTTGTCATAGAATCCTTGAGTTCTTACTGAGCACATGCCTGCCCTGCTAGGGGCACCTGTCTCAGCCTCCTTTGCAGCCAGTGGCAGTATGTGACCAAGCATAGCTATGAGCCATGAGAAGAATGGACTGGCCCACTGCTGCTTTTTTTCACTTTCCTGAGGGCTGCTTCCTACAGATGTAGTTTTCTGAGCAGTGTAGACAGGAATTCCACCCTTTGGTATAGCAGAAACAAATGACAAAGGGAGTCGGGTTCCCTGGAAATACTTCCCTGTGTGCCTGCTGGACCACACCAGACCCATACTTAGGAATAACTTTATCTCTCATTAGAGACTTGAGTCACCGCCATCATCAACACCATCACCATCCTCATCACAATCACCACCACCACCATCATCACCTAAATTTCCAAATTTGTTGAAATTTTCTTGGCTTTTCCTTAATATCTTTTTTCTGTTCCAGTATCCCTTCCAGGATCTTACATCTAGTTGTCATATCTCCTTAGGTTCCCCTTGGCTGTAACAGTTTCTCAGGCATTCCTTGATTCTGATGACCTTAACAGTCTTGAGGACAACTAGGCAGGTGTTTTGTAGGATGTCCCTCAGTTGGAATCTATCAGATTTTATTTTTCAGTAAGCAGACTGGAATTATATGCTTTTATGAAGAAAACCACAGAAGTAAAATGTCACATTCATTGGCTCATATCGAGTGTCTTCAGAGACCCAACAGAGGGGACCATGGTAGTCCTTGCCACTTTCCAAATTAAGCTTCTTTCCCTTTCTTCTCTTTATTTTCTTTTTTTTTAACTTTTCTGCTCATGCAGTCTTCCATTAGCCTGCTTGTCAAGATTGTGGTACATGTCATCACTAGATATAGCTGCATTTAGAGAATTAAGGGAGGGGTTTATGTCATATTTTGGATGCTGTGGACTGATATCATAAGTACTAGTGAAAGCATCCATAAAGAATAAACATTCCCCAATTGCCCAACTGTCCAAGTTGAGTTCAAATCACATTACTTAGGCTTAGACACCAAGGATAAGTCCTAAAGAATAACAAAAAGGAGGGGGAAGAGGAGAAGGAGGAGGAGGAAAAGGAAGAAGAAGAAGAGTTGGAGGAGGAGAAGGAGGAGAAAGGAAATGGGGAGGAGGAGAAGGGGAGAAGGGAAGAGGAAGAAAGGAAGAGAAGGAGAAAAAGGAGGAACTAGAAGGAGGAAGAGGAGCAGAAGAGAAAGAAGGAAATGAAAGAGGAGAAGGGGGAAGAGGAAAAAGGAAAAGAAGGAGAAAAGGATGAAGGAGAAGGAGGAGGAGAAAAAGGAAGAAAAAGATAAAGGCCAACCTCCTTATAACAACTAAGGCACAAATCCTTGTTCCACAGAATAGTACATCTGGAAAGAATTTAATGTCCACGTTGCAACTTTTGCTTCCTCTGAACAAGAGCCCGCTTTGCCAGGGGAAGGATATGAACCCAGCAGAGATGGGAAAAGTGTGTCCTACGTTTGACTTGCTTTCCACAACATCCCACCCAGGACTGCCAGCCCCTGCTTGCCTTGTGTGCTTTGTGCATCTCTCAATTCCAGGTGGGGGAGTAGGTCTACACAAACTTCCTCCCTATCTCTTCCCCTCAGTCCCACCATAGACAGACTATATTATTATTATTATTATTATTATTATTACCATCATCATCATTATCATCATCATCATCATTATACCTGTTTATTTATACACAGTATTTATTTTATCAGCAAATCTCCTTGCCTTCCTTCACCCTGGGCAACATTAAATCTCTGCATTACTATTTCTCATTTACTTTTCCCGTTTCTACCAAGATCCACACATCGAGGCATCAACGTGAGTTCTCAGCAGGTAGGGAGCAGAGGGGCCCCCTGAGCTCCCCAAGGCTGCGCCCCTGTGCTGGCCAGAATGCTCTCACATCCTGTTTTGCGTGCCACGAGTTAGATTGTCCAATTCCCATCCAGCAGAGATACAGCTGCTTGTATCGGTTGCAAGCCAGCTAAAACCACGCAGGCCCAGCTTCTGCAAAAATTGGCTGGGATATGAGTTAAATTGTCCCCATTTGCTAATGAATGTACAGAAGGGGAAAAAATATTTTTAGCTTGGCTGGTGTGTTGCAAAAGATGTCATTTTCTCATTCACATATTTGTTGGGCATGGTCAACTGGAAAATATAACTATTTTTCAGGGACTCTTTTGCCTGTGATGGTGATTCTTTAAAAGAACACATCAGAAATACCTATCTAGGGATTTTTTAAATTAATGAGTAGTTAATATTTTTCTCTTCTTCTCCAGACATGATAAACCAGAGTTGGGTGCATGAATTTTGGTCATGTTCGCCCTGGGATTCTAAACCATAATCCCAGGTAAAAACTCTGCTTTAAAAAATTGGGTGCCTGAATTTAGGACTGTTTTCAACACTGAGGTTTAGGATTTTATGAAGTTTTAAATTTGGAATGGAGTGGTAGGGAAAACTTAGCCATCCATTAATGTTAATGAACAAGTTTCACATTAGAAAAGTAGATACAAGCGTAAACTGAAATATGTCTTCATTTTTATTTCCTGGCACAAGTGCAGTAGCCTCAGAAACAGTCTCCATGGAGGCAGCCAACATGCAGTCACTGCTGTGCTTACTCTCCCCCACTTCCTCCTCCCACTCTCTAAATACCTTTCGCATGACTCTCCTCAACATACTGAGCAATTTCTGCTCATCTCTCTCTGTGTTCAGTCTCGAAAAAGAAAATTCTGTATCAGATTGTGGTGGCCAGAGGACATGAGTATACCTAATGGTCTTATACCATGTGATAACATTACTACAATCACACATAGGCATGATTTTTCTGTGGCTGAGTGAAAGGATAGATAGATAGATAGATAGATAGATAGATAGATAGATAGATAGAGATGGAAAGATGGACAGATGGATAGATAAATAGATATCAGATGATGGATGGATGAATGGATAGAAAGATGATAGATAGATAGATAGATAATCAATATGCCCAATCTTTCTAACGCACATAGAAGTCAATATCATGGCACTGGCTGTGTTTTCATCTTTATTTTATATTCAGGGGATATACAGGCATGTTCATTACATAAACACATTGTGGAGTGATAAGGATTGGGTCTGAGGCAGCCCACTCCCCCAGATAGTGAACATTGTACCCCATAGTTACTTCCTGAATCCTAGCCCTGCTCCCTACCTCCCCCCCTTATTGGTGCCCCCCAGTGTCTATTATTTCCATCTTTGTGACCATTTAGCTTCCACATATGAGTGAGAACAAAATCATGGAACCAACCTAAGAGTCTACCAATAATTGACTAGATAAAGAAAATGTGGTATATCTACACCATGGAGTAGTATGCAGCCATGAAAAAGAATGAAATCATGTCCTTTGTAGCAACATGGATTCATCATCCTAAGTGAATTGACTCAGAAACAGGCATTGGTTTTGAGAAAATCTTTATTGCAAGTCAGCTGGTAAGGAGACAGGAAGCAACACTCAAATCTGTTCCCACAAGCTAGGGGTTAGGTTGAGTTGTATAAGCATAAGGTAATGAGGTATGATCTGATGGATCTTGTAATAAAGTGATACCAGAGACAGAATCAGGTCCTGCCATGCAGTGACACCAGAGCTCAATCTCATTGGATCCTGGATCCTGCCATGTGGTGTATGATGCTTAATTCAGTTCCCGCTCCTCAGTCTGAGGTCTCAGGTTCCACCCAAGTTGCAAGCTTGGTTCATCCAGGCATGCTTGGGTTATGTGACCTACAATCTGGAGGTCTAAGGCACCTGAAAAACAGCACATATGCTTCTTACATAAAAGTTGAACCAGATGCATCAGGTGCTACACATACACACACATGTGCATGTTCATATAATTTTTATGAATATATAATTTCATGTTATTTAATTTGTCACCCCTTAGGTCTCATTTTTAAATTCACAAACCATACAAAAGGATAAACTTTAGAAGGATGCCCATTGAACAGAGAGAGCACATTTAACTCTTAGACATTGTGAATGGCACGAATCTTATACAAGGAGAATCCCCCAAAAACCAGAATTATCTTTTAGAGGGCAGGCCCCTTGTAGTGCAGACTTCCCCCTTAGGTAACTGTTCTAGGAACCCATCAGTATTTGTGGGAACCCGCCAGCTAGTGTTGTTGTAAGAAGCTGCATTCAGCTTAAGTGAAAAAAATTTTTTTGAAGATTCTTTCAACACCTTTGCCCATTTCATGATGGGTGATTGATGAGCACACATGTCCACACCATGCTGAGTGTTCAGCAGTTTTTGACCAAAAACAGCATGATCCTATGCTCACCCTCCCTGTTCACCCTATCTTGCCCAGACCAACTTTTTGTTTGCTTGGTTGGTTGGTTGGTTTTCCCAGATGAAAACATCCTAAAAGAGAAACATTTGCCAATGTGGAAGAGGTGAAAAAAAAAACAACAAAAAATAACGGCAGAAGCATTAAAAGGCATCAACATTGACGAGTTCAAAAACTGTCTTGAGCAGTGAAAAAGGTGTCTCGATAGGTGTATTATATCAAATGAAGAGTACTTTGAAGGAGACTTAAGTTTGGTTTTTTTTTTGAGTTGGAGTCTCACTCTGTCGCCCAGACTGGAGGGCAGTGACTGTTCCCGGCCACCACAGCCTCGACCTGCTGTGCTCCGGCGATCCTTCCGCCTCAGCCTTCTGAGTACCCAGAACTACAGGCATGCACTACCACGCCCGGCTGACTTTTTTTGATTTATTGTAGAGATGAAGTTTCGCTGCCCAGGCGGGTCTCGAACCCTCGGGCTCAGGCAATCCACTCACCTCAGCCTCCCAAAGGTGAGGGATTACAGGCTGAGCCACCAAGCCCGGCTGAGACTTAAGTTTAAACATGTAAGAATAAATACACAAATTTTAATAAATAAATTCCAGATTTTGGGGGGTTCCCCTCATAGAAGTGTTTAACACAGAAACAAAATAACTTGAACTGTGCTACCACTACTAGAAAATCAGGGAGCTCAAAGCAGTAAAATACAAAGATTTCACCTGGAATTCCACGGAGGGGGCTTAACCACCAGATTTACCCAGAACTCAGGGCTCAGTACTAAACTCATCTGGGGATGTCGACATTCAATGCCAATCACAGGAAAACCAAGATGGCCTGGTCTGCATGCTTATGGTTCTGTTCAATATGGAGTCCCAGGAAGTGAATCCACCCTCTAGGTTCAAATAATACACGTCAAACATTTATGGAAGTGTAATTTTCAAGAGTGGGCACCAAGCAGTTAAGGACAGTGATTTCCTGAGAAGCAGAAAAACAAACAAGTTTAGACCAACCGTGACCCCAGCTTTCTCCCTTGTGGGACCAGAACAGGGAAGCTCAGAGAAGCCTGGCAAGCTCTATGAGTGGTGGAGACAGGGCCAAGAGGCCAGCCCCACGGTAAACCAGCCCACGGTGCAATGTCCTTCATCAGAATTGTCAAAACATCAAAGCCGGCTGCCTTGGAGATAAAGAGACTCTGGAAGATTTCAGAGCTTGGTCAACCTTGGCTCAGTTCTTTGAAACCCCAACTGCAAGATATTTGAAGGATGAGATAAGCTGTTTTCTATTAATGCAAAACCTTGGACCAACTCACACACTGTCAATCAGATATATTATGCAATATTTCATCTAATATTTTAAAGGGAACAAAAGAATTTTGACACATTTAGATAGGCTTAAAAATAGTAATAGTTGCATCTTGAAAAGAGAAATACCAAACCCAGCATTTTATGAGCAATTTACCTCTGGGACAATTTAGTACAATGTCAATTAAATGGAAACTGGGTCAACATTGAGATAATCTAATTATAGCCTATAGCCCATGCTTTGCTTTCATGATATTGGGTTGTTTCCAAAGAATGAAGATACTTTTTGCTTAAAACGGTCAAATAATTACAGTAGAACTGAACTTACCATCTTTGATTTTGTTTACAGATAACAACAATGTTTACCTTCTCCATGGGTGTGATTATGAAAAACTCATTTTCTATAAACCTCAGACCAATAAACGAAGCTTGCTTTGGGGCTGCCCATTTGTGAATTCAAATATTTTGCTTTAGCAAGATTAAACCAGAAGGAGGAACTTAACATACGGTTAGGAGGCATGTCTTTTTTTTTAGTGTTATTTTTCACCATTGCATGTTGTTTACACTCGACCTACTTGGGATTAAAGAAAGGTAGCCTTCACTCTCCATCGCTGGGAGAAAACAAAGCCTCCATGTGCTCTCTGTGTATACAACAGGGAAGACTATTTCAAAATATAGATGATTCTTTGCTGCCAAATATACAGTCCCAATACATGGCTCATCTAGACTGAGTCTGCGTTCACCAAAGTGAATATTCAAGGCTAAAATTCTCCAAGCCCATTAACCTTGCCCACTTTTTTCCTGGATATTGTGTGACCAGCTCTTCCAGGACATCATTAAATAACTCACACACGTGGTCACAGTGACAGACATATATTTTCTGACTGTGTCTAAGGCGGCACTGTGTGCACAGTGGCCCTGAAGATGCAAAATGTCACATACCATCCGCATACATTTTCCTACTTGTATGTCAGCATATGCTCAGAAAAAATAGCCTGGAGAAAAGGGAACGCTTCTACACTGTTAGTGAGAGTGTAAACTAATACAAGCTCTGTAGAAAACAGTGTGGTTTTTCCTAAAAGATCTAAAAATCAACCTTCTGTATGACTCAGCAGTCCCCCTTCTGGGAATATACCCGAAGGAACTCGAATCATTCTATTAAAAAGATACCTGCACATGCATGTTTATTGTTGCATTATCCACAATAGAAAAAAACATGGAACCAACCATGCTGCCCATTGAATGTAGACTGGATTCAAAAAATGTGTTACATATACATGATGGAATATTATGCAGCCATAAAGAAGTACAAAATTATGGACTTCACAGCAACTTGAATAGATTTAGAGTCTATCACACTCAGATCTATCACAGAAGAAAAAAATGAGGACTACATGTTCTCATTTATAAGCGGACTCTGAACATTTATCATAACACTATAAGAAAGTGTTTGGCACTAGCAAGACGATGCCAGGGGTGGGAAGAGGCGCACCTAACATCAGTAAGGGTACCTGATCTCAAACCAGGCAAAGCGGGGACCAAAGGAAGGCCCAAACTTTGCCTGTACAATGACCAGTTTTCGACCTAATCCTGAATTGTACTCCACATCCTAAAATAAAATAAAATAAAATAAACCTGTTATAAACTGTGAGAAGAAAACCAAACTGCAGACTTCACAAGTGAGCCACCCAGGGCACCCCATCCCAAGGAAGAATGGCGTGTGGGTTTTCCTACACCCAAAGACATGTTCTAGATGGGTGGGATTCTCATCCACGGCATCATTGTTCCTCACCTGGGAGTTAACACTTTCTCAGTTGCCTTATTTTATTTTATTCATTTATTTATTCAATAGATCGAGGGGTACATGCACAATTATCTTCCATGCATATGTTGCATATGAATGTCATCCTCAGGCATACCTATGTTACAATCCATCTCTGATTTTCATCAGATCATCAAATTACAGTAAAAAGTCAGATCGTGAGCCTGGAAAGATGTCTCCTTTAGAAGCCCATTATCCTTTGAAAACAGAGGGGTGTGTGTGTGTGTTTTTAATAGGAATGTACAAAAATTATGCCTCCAAGTTATTTCAGAGAACTTAAAACACACAGTGGCCTTGGAGGAAACGGTCACGTGGCTCGTTCCCATCCATGCCTGACAGGATGTCAATTTCTAGTCAAGAGACAGAAGATGAGATGGTAGCAGGAATGCAAGAAAACAAACAACACGTGTCATTCAGGCTTTTTTTTTTTTACTTTATTATAAAGATGTAGAGTACAAGTCAGGACCAGGTACACAAGTAATGTATGTGCAGGTGAAGTTTGGGCCTCCAACTGGTCCTCACTTACCCTGGTTTAGGACCAGGTACCTTTAGTGTCATTATATGCCCCTTCTCCCTCTCTCCCCTGGCAGTGTCCCATGACTGCCAATCCTTCTCTTGTGCTTTTGTGATTAATGTTCAGGCCCCACTTATGAGTGAGAACATATAGTATTCAGGTATTTGTTTCTGTGCAAGATCGCTAAGTATGATGGTCTCCAATTCCATGCAATTTGCTGAGAAGTCCATGATTTTTGTCCTTCTTTATGGCTGTATAATATTCCATTGTGTATATGTACCGTATTTTGTTTATCCAGCCCACTTTTGCTGGGCAGCACATTTGGTTCCATGTATTTGCTATTGTGAATAGTGCTGCAATGAACATGCGTATGTAGGTGTCTTTTTTTGTAGAACAATGATGGTTACTTCAGGTATATTCCCAGAAGGGGGATTGCTGGGTCATATAGAAGGTCGATTTCTAGTTTCCTTATGTATCACCACATTATTTTCCATAAAGATTGGATTCGTTTGCACTCCCACCAACAGTGTAGAAGCATCCCCTTTTCTCTGCACCTGCACCAGCGTCTGTTGTTTTTTTTGATATATTAAATTACATTAAGAGATGGCCTCTAGAATGGAATGCCAGGTTACAGGTTGAAGTCTGAGGAAAAACACCCACCAGCCCTGGTCTCTTATCATTCCCAAGCCCAAGACCATGAGATTTCTCAGATTTCAGACTGTAGCTTTCTTGGTCAGCTCAGGCTGCTATAACAAAATCCCATCAACCAGGTGGCTTGGAAACAACAGACATTTATGTCTCACAGCTCTGAAGGCTGAAGTTCAAGGTCAAGGTGTGCAGATATTGTGTCTAGGGAGGACTCTCTTCCTGGTGTACAGATGGCCACCTTCTTGCTGTATCTTCACATGGTGGAGAGATAGAGAGCTCTGGGGTCTCTTCCTCTTCTTATAAGGACATGAATCTCATCATTGGAACCCATCCCTCAAGACCTCATCCCCTCCCAAAGAATCCAACTGCCAAGACCATCACCTTGGGGTGAGGATTCAACACATAAATTTCGGGGGACATAAACATTCATTCAACACACACCTTTCCAACATTTGCTGGTCTGGTACTTACATGTCTCTGTAGGATGTCTTTGTCAATTTGTGCTGGTGTAACAAAATCCCATAGATTGAGCATCTTAAACAACAGACGTTTATGTCTCACAGCTCTGGACCCTGGAAATCCAAGGTCAGGATGTGTAGATTCCATGTCTGGTGAGGACTCGCTTCCTGATTTACAGAGAGCGCCTTCTCACTGTGTCCTCACGTGGTTGAAGGGGCTTGGGGTTCTCTGGGATCCCTTTTATAAGGACATGAATCCCATTCATGAGGCTCCATCCTCGTAACCTCGTCCCCTCCCTAAGCCTCCACCTCCTGACACCACCCTTGTGGGTGAAGATTCAACATAGGAATTTGAGGATGACATAAACATTCAGACTGTAGCAATGGCGTCATGCATTGCTTGACAATTGGATACATTGTATGCTTGGGTTATTTTGTAGTGTGAGCAATCTAGAATGTACTTATGAAAACCTAGGTGGTCTAGCCTACTGCTCCTAGAATACACATCTGTGAATCATGTTACCGGACTGACTAGTATAGGCAACTGTAACACAAAGGTAATTAGTATTTGTGTATCCAAACATATCTAGACATAGAAAAGGTACAATCAAAATACAGTACAAAAGATAAAAGACGGCACACCTGTATAGGACAGCCCTACTGAAATCATATGAGACCACTGTCAAATATGTGGCCCGTTGCTGACCGAAACGTCCTTGTGCAGTACGTGACCATATTGCTTTAAATTCAAGTAAAATATGCCTATGCCCCTCTCCCCCAAAAAACTGCACTCAGAGTGTGGTAAACAGGGATGAAATAAAATGAAAGTAAAAAATGTTAACGTTGGTTGGGCATGGTGGCCCACTCCTGTAATCCCAGCACTTTGGGAGGCTGAAGTGGGAGGATCACTTGAGGCCAGTTCAAGACCAGCCTGAGCAACATAAAAAGACTCCATCTAGTCTGTAGTTCCCCAGCTACTCAGCAGTAGGATTGCTTGAGCCCAGGAGTTTGAGACCAGCCTGAGCAACATAGCGATACCTCAGCTCTACAAAATAATTTTTAAAATAGCCAGACATGGGCCTGGCATGGGCCTATAGTTCCAGTTACTAGGGAGGCTGAAGCAGGAAGATCCCCTGAGCCGAGGAGGTCAAGGCTGCAGTGAGCTTTGATCATACCACTACACTCCAGCCTAGGCAAAAGAATAAGACCTTGTCTCTGAAGGAGAAAGAAAGAAAAGGAAAGAGAGAGAGAGAGAGAAAGGAGGGAAGGAGGGAGGGTGGGAGGGAGGGTGAAGGGAGAGGAAGGGAGGGGAGGGGAGGGGAAGGGAGGGGAGGGAAGGAAAAGAAGGAAGGAAAATGGTGAAATCAAAGCAACTGATAGAGTGTGAGACCAGGAGAATACAATTTGTGAGGGAAAAAAAAGAAGCAATTAGAAACAATTTATCTTTGCAAAAGAGCAAATCAGGTAGCTCCCCTATAAATAAAATAGCTTTCTGGCTGGATGTGGTGGCTCACGCCTGTAATCCCAGCACCTTGGGAGGCTGAGGTGAGAGGATCTTTTGAGCCCAGCAGTTCAAGACCAACCTGGGCAACACAACGAAACCTCGTCTCTACAAAAAAATCAAAAAATTTAGCCAGGTGTGGTGGCACACACCTGTAACCTCAGCTAATCAGGAGGCTGAAGCGGGAGGATTATCTGAACCCAGGAGATCGAGGCTTCTATAAGCTGTGATTGTGACACTGTATTCCAGCCTGGACAATAGCGTGAGATCCTGATTCAGAAAAAACAAAAATAACATCCCTCTGGTGATGTTGAGGTAATGAAAATTCTCACCCAGTAGGACTTCTACTGTTTGGACTTTTAGGGCTGGCAAGGCGCCTGTTGCAAGTAATTAAGTAGCATTGACAACCTGACTAAGAATTAATACATGAATTAATTAATACGAGTAACACTGCACTCCAGCCTGGGCAACACAGTGAGACTCTGACTCAAAAAGAAAAAAATTATGCAGCCTGAGCAACATAGTGGCACCTCATCTCTATGAAAAAAAATAAATAAATAAGCTGGGTATGGTGGTGGTACCTGTAGTCTCAGCTACTTGGGAGGCTGAGGTGGGAAACCCCAACTCAGAAGAAAAAAATCAAAACTCAGAGAGAGTAGGGAGTTTGGCCTATTTTCACAAGCAATCAGTAGAAATACTGATACACGTAAGAACTTGATCTATATTAGCACTGAATTAGTGTGACAACTATTTACAATTCCAAAGATTGCAATGAACAGATATGTTCCTCTTAATATTTTCATTAGCCAGCATTTGACTTAAAAGCAAAATTTTAATTGCCTTCTGCTTATCTCAGATGAAAGGAACCTGGAGATATGAACAAGAGCTAAATAAAGTCAGATGTGATTCTAGACATTGAGGTTATGAAGTTTTAGAAAGGAAAACACTAGAAATAAAACTGGTGCTAACTAGAAGCAAATTGAGACTGGGCATAGTGGCTCATACCTGTAATCCCCAGCACTCTGGGAGGCCAAGGTGGGAAGATTGCTTGAGCCCAGGAGTTCAAGACCAGCATGGGCAACACAGCAAAATCCCATCTCTACAAAAAATAGAAAAATCATCTAGGCATGGTGACACATGCCTGTAGTCCTAGTTTCTCAGGAGGCTGAGGCAAGAGGATTGCTTGAACCCAGGAGTTGGAGACTAGCCTGGGCAGCATAGACAGACTCCATCTCTAAAAAATGAAAATTAGCCGGGTGTGGTGGCACGTGTAGTCCCAGCTACTCTGGAGGCTGAGAGGGGAGGATCCCATAAGCCCAGGAGCTCAAGGCTTCTGTGAGCTATGATTATGCCACTGTATTCCAGCCTGGGCCACAGAGCAAGACTCGGCCCCTAAAAATAATAAATAAAAATTTACAAAACAAAAGTAGAATGAACAGTCCCCTTTCCTCTAAGCATACTCTATTCTTCAGTATTTCATTTCCACAATCCCAGGACAATATTCTAAAGCACGCTGTAGATGCCTCAGTCCTCCCTTCTCGTGGCTAACAAGAATGAACAAGCCATCTTGAGCTGCTCAAGTTCAATCCGTGCACACGTGTCTTTTAAAGACACAAAGAGTTATTTTGCTGGCAGAGACCTGGAGTCGTGTCCCGGGAACGCCTGCCTCTCCCAGCCAATGCAAGCACATCTCAGGTGTGGCAAGGACCAGGTGCAGCCAAATGTCTCTCCCCGTCCGAGAATGTGTATGTTGGCATGTGACATGTAGACACACCATTCCATGAAAGGCTCATAAAATCCAAACACTTGCCACGTGTCTTAAAAGTAGCAAAGACAGCCAAGATGAAGCAAAGCGGGAGAGTCAGTTACCTGGAAAACTTGATGAAAACATAAAGCCGGTTTGGACTAATCTCAGGAAAGGACAGCCCACTGTATTTCTCTGCAATAGCAAGAGATTGAGAACAGTCTGAAACCCTGGGATCGTAGCCTCAATTTTCCACTTCCCTCCGCCAGGCTAGAAGCAACACTGAACATATACATATATATATATATATGAACAATACTGCACCAGAAAAAATATATCCACTGTAACATCTGCAGGATGAAGGCAGGAATGGAAATTTGGAATCCAGTCATTCTTGAAAGCCAGCATCCCCACTGCACAGGAAAGGAGCAGAGGGAGCAATTGAGATCTCCAGGGACAGCCAACTTCTGGTCCTCATTTGAGAGGGGATGAAGGGACTAACTACCTTGAATGTGTGAGACATTGTCCCTTTCAAACACAGCAGCACCAGTTTCCATTCCACAAATATATTATTTTGAAGACAGTTCTATGGACAAATAAGCAAAGGAGGTAGATAGCAGGGCTGGGCATGGTGGCTCACACTTATAATCCCTGCACTTTGGGAGGCCAAGGCAGAAGGCTTTCTTGAGCGCAGGAGTTTGAGGCCAGCCTAGACAACACAATGAGACCTTGTCTTTACAAAAATAATCAAAATATTAGCTGGATGTGGTGGTGCATACCTGTAGTCTTAGCTACTCAGGAGGCTGAGGTGGGAGGATAGCTTGAGCTCCACATATGAAAATTGCAGTGAGCTATGAACATGCCCCTCCACTACAGTCTGGGCAACAGAGCCAGATCCTGTCTCAAAAAAAGGCAGAAAGCAATACAGTAGTAAGATTCTTGGGAATCTGAGAAGGTGCCAATACTATGCATGGGGTGTCATAACAAAATAGCACAGACCACAAGGCTTAAACAACAGACATTTCTTTTCTGACAGTTGGCCAGAAGTTGAGGCCAAGGTGTCCTGGGGTTGGTTCCTTTTGAGGCCTTTCTCCTGGGAGTTTAGACCTTGTCTCCTCCTGTGTCCTCATGTGGCTGTCCCTCTGTGCATGTATGAGCCCTCATCTCCTTTTCCTAATTGAAAAACAAAATGTTTTAGAAGCAGGATCTTACTATGTTGTCAGGGCTGGACTAGAATTCCTGAGCTTAAGTGATTCTCCCACCTCAGCCTCCCAAGTAGCTGAGACTACAGATATGCTACTGCACCAAGTCTAATCTCCTCTTCTCATGATGACTCCAGTCCTGTTGGATCAGGGGCTACCCCAATGACCCAGTGACCTCATTTTGCCTTAATCCCCTCTTTAGAGACCTGTGTCCAGACACAGCTGCATATTGAGATCCTGGGGTTGAAGACTTCAATATATGGATTTTGGGAAGACACATTCAGCCCATCACAGAACCTCTTCTTGACAAAGCATGCCTAGTGCTGAAACAGTGTGCATATGTCACTAGAGGCTGTTCAGCAAACTGTTATGGAGAGAAGGATTTCAGGCACCGTCAAGACATTAGAGCTCACAGCAAGAGAGAGTATTGTGCATATGATTCACTGGTCAAATGTGGCCCACTGTCTGTCTTTGTAAATAAAGTTGTATTGGCACACAGTCATGCTCATTCATTGACATATGATCTGTGACTGTGTTTTTGACTCAATAGCAGACTTGAGTACAGGCTACAGGGACGAGATGACCCACAAAGCCAAGGTTGGCCAGATTTAAAAAACAAAAAACATGTGCCAGTCTTTGCTCTATAGGATGGAGAGTGATTGGAAGAGATTTATTTAAGAAACAGATAAATGCACATTTAGAGTTTTGTAAATGTTCAGGCAATACTGTAGAGATTGTGTTGGATAGAATAAGACCTCAAGGGATGTGGGGCATGGGAGCATAAGATGTGAAGGCATGTGTGCAAGGTCATTGTGGAGGCTTAAATCTGCTGTAAGATGTAGATGGTGAAATAGTTTGGAAGTTTGTCGCCTCCGAATCTCATGTAGAAATTCGGTCCCCATTGTTGGAGGTGGGGCCTGATGGGAAGTGTTTGCATCATGGGGGTCATATCCCTCATGAATGACTTGGTACCACCTTATAGTATGAGTGGGGACCCAAAAAATCCTGGAATTATCTTTCAGAGGGCACACCCCTTGTATTAAAGGCTTTCCCAGCTAAGTAATATTCTAGGAACCCATCAGTATTCATGGACCAGCTAGTGTTGTTAGGAGAAGCTGAGTTCAGCTTCGGTGAATTTTTTTTTGGAGATTTTTTTCAACATGTTTGCCTATTTCATGATGAGCACTGGGAGTTCAATGGTTTTTGACCAAAACCAGCATGACCCCCCAAGCTCCACCCTCCCTATTCACCCAATCTAGCTCCCAGCGACTTCTTTGTTTCTCCAATTAAAAAAGACCTCAAAGGGAAATGTTTTGCTGATGTGGAAGAGGTGAAACAAAACAGGCAGAAGCAGTAAAAGGCATCAACATTGACGAGTTCAAAGGCTGTTTTGAGCAATGGAAAAAACATCTTGATTGGTGTATTGTATCCAACGGAGAGTCCTTCAAAGGTGACTGAAGTTTAAACATGTGAGAATAAATACATTCTGGATTATTTTGGATTCCCCCTCATCATGAGTTTGGGAGAGATCTGGTCATTAAAAAACCCAGGCACCCCCTCCCCTTCTCTTTCTTGTTGCCTCTCTCGCCATGTGACACACCAGCTTTCCAGCCTTCCTCCATGACTATAAGCTTCCTCAAGCCATCTCCAGAAGTAGACACCAATACCAGACATCTCGCATAGCCTGCAGAGCCTTGAGCCAAACAGTGATCTTTTCTCTATAAATCACCCAGCCTCAGACATTCCTTAACTATCAGCACAAAACAGACTAACAGAGATGGTAAGTTCTTCAGAGGAAGAGAACAGCAGCATAGCAGTGGGCAGAGGGGAGACAGAGAGAACTCTCAGAGGTCTGCAATGCCCCTGGTAGCACACGTGGGCACCAACTTTCCATGGGCATGCAGAAAGATTCCTGGGTGGCCTACTGCCCTGGCAGGGCGGGACACCACCACAGATCTGTAAGTGATGGATTAGAGTCTGAGCGTAGGCTCAAAGATCGTGCACTGCAGGACTGATCCAGGCATGCAGCTTGAGGGCATCAAAGGAAAGAAGAAAGTCAGTTGCAGCTCTTGTACTAAGACAAAAGTGGGAGGGGGGTCATGGGACCTCAAGTAGAAAAGAGTGAAGCTAAAGGATTTTAGTCAAATGATGGCTGCTGTGGAGTTAAAGATTTTAGAAACAAGGTGGTCAGTATGGAGATAAGAAAGATCAGGATGAGGACTCGGCAGTTGCCTGGTTTTCCAATATTTTTTCCTTTGGTCATTTGAGTGAGGTTCCAGGAAGGGCCCCGCACAGGAGGAGTTCTGTGTTGGGACATTTGCATCCAGCTGGGAACTGACTTTTGCATTTACTGTATCTGGACACAGACGTACCCGGGGGTCTTTCCAGCCTGTGGAATTTGAGCCACTTCCAGGTTCAGGAAGTATCTTCCTGGATCTCGGGTCCACGAAAATGCAGTCTGTCATGCTTTTGATTAGCAGCATCCTTTTCTACGCATTCAGGGCCCCAAGCTTCCTGACCACCTCATCAGCTCGGGAATCACCCCTGGGGCTGGTGTTGGGCTTCATTTCCGATCTTAGATGTGGAGACCAGCTCACTCCCGGGGGTCAGAATTAAGTGCTTGTTCTAGCCTTTTCTAAGATTAAAAAAAAAAAGTGGACTAGAAATCCTATAAAGCAATAATGTTGGCCCAAGTCCACTGTGTAGTGGCTGGCAGCAGGGTTCATACCCAGGTTCAGGGATTCAGATTTCTGTGTAACAGTGAAATGGCAGAAGACCAACCCAACGAACTCCATTTTGGACTGATAAGGAGGCCCCCAACCTCTGTTCATGCTTGAACTGGACTATAATAATTTCAGAACATTCAAACCATAATGTAGGAACAAGGACACAGCTGTTGAGACGGACTTTGGGGTTAAAAAGGGAGTGTGAACACCAACTGTGTTTTGCTAAAGATTTGAAGGGACAGAGAAACCTTTAACCAAGAACAAAGAGATGTCACAACTTCTCCCAAACCCCTGTGGGCACCCAGATGTCTGTGGCTGCCGGCCACTTCTTGATTTCTACCCTCTTTTTTCTCCATACTTAGATAAATCTGAATAGATGCTAAGATGGTTCTTCAGGACATTAGTTTGCCATCTTCTTGTTCTGCTGGCTCTCCTAAATAAAGTCACTATCCCCGTTCTTGGTCTCCAACTGATTGGCTTGTCATGGTGAGCTGTACAAGCTTGGAACTCATTGTGTTGGGTCACCTAGAGTGTATTGTACCCAACCAAGTGTCTGGTGCTGTCTCAGGGTGGCAAGGCTTTAATTGTCCCCTGCTCTCATCAGTGTCCTGATGTTGCCTTCTGCACCCTTGGCAGATCCTGACAGATGCTGTAATGGTCTCATTGTTCGCCAGGAATGGAAATGAGATAAGACAAGTCTGTAGTCAATGGGAACTTCAGTCTTGGACAGTGTCCCAGGAAGGACCCATAGAAACAGGCACAGGGAAGAGTGTGCAATAACAGGTTGGTTGTGGGATTGCCCCTGCAGCTGGGTGAGAATGGCATGAGAGGGTTTCGCTGGAAACAGACCATCGCCCATGTGATTTGGGACCACGAGCTCTGTGACTCTTGCAACACTTTGTTGGTGGTGCTTTGCCATAGCAGCCCTGGTGCTGTAGTCTGAATGTTGTGTCCCCCACAAATTTGTATGCTGAAATCCTCATCCCCAAGATGATGATGTTGGGAGGTGGGGCTTTAAGGAGAGGATGAGGTCATAAAAGTGGAGTTTCATGAATGGGATTTTTGGCCCTTTAAAAGAGACCCCAGAGAGCCCCCTAGCCCCTTCCACCACTTGAAGACACAGTGAGAAGGCACTGCCTATGAGCCAGGAAGTGGGTCCTAACAAGACATGAAATCTGCCATGCCTTGACCTCGGACTTCAGCCTCTAGAGTTGTGAGACATGCCTTTTGTTTACAAGTCACCAGGTCTATGGGATTTGGGTATAGCAGTTCTAATAGACTAAGACGCCTAAAAAATTAATGCAACGAGCCGGGCTCGGTGGCTCAACCTGTAATCCCGCGCCTTTGGGAGGTTGAGGTGAGTGGATTGCCTGAGCCCGCGGGTTCGAGACCCGCCTGGGCAGCAAGACCTCATCTCTACAATAAATCAAAAAATCAGCCGGGCGTGGTAGCACATGCCTGCAATTCCAGCTACTTGGAAGGCTGAGGCAGAAGGATCGCCGGAGCCCAGTAGGTCGAGGCTGCGGTGGCCGGGAGCGGCCACTGCACTCCATTCTGGGCGACAGAGTGAGACTACAACTCAAAAAAAAAAATTAATGCAACGTATTAACAGAGTCATGCATTGTACAATTACCCTAGTAGTGCTTTTTGCTTCTATCTGTCTTGCCAAGGCTATCAAAGTCCATTCTTTGGCCTGTTGATTTAGTCTCTCTAAGAAAATGTCCAAGTTACTATGTGATTTTCCAAATTTCTCCTCAGACATTGCTAAGACTGTTATCCTTTTACCAGAGCACCTGAAAGGTGTATTTATGAAGGAGGGAAGGACAGATGATTTCTCATGTTTCTTCACCTTTGGGTGTCAGGGTACTGAGCAGAAACCATGAGCCCTTTGCTCTTGCCAGGAGAGAAATTGGAGAACAGTTTTTAACTTGATATGTTATTCTGTCTTGTTTCATTTTTTCAAAAAAAGAGAAGATATTTATTGATTCACATGAGCCCAAAGAAACGCTGTCTTTCAAATCCAGAGAGTCATTGCTTATTAAGGGGTAGTTAGGAGTCCTATGAGGAATAGGTCTCATCCCAGACCCTGCTCCCAAGTCTTGTCCAAAAGAGTCTGCCACTCTCACAGTCTAAACTCTGATCTTGGAAGGTCAAAGTCCATCGCCTGCTTTATATTCAGTAACTACTTTAGAAACTGAAGATTCAAATGTTTCTTACTGATGCTCTTTCAGAAATACCAGTATTATTTACCACACACAAAAAGCAGAAAGAGTCCAAACAGCCGCCAGTGGATAAAGTGTAGTCCACCCACACAACAGAATATTATTCAGTCATAAAAATGAATGACGCTCTGACCCAGGATACCACATGGATAAAACTCATGAGCGTTATGTTGAGTGAGAGAGACGAAGTGCCAGAGGCCACACAGTGTGTGATTCCAGCTACATGAAATGCCTACAATAGGCAAATCCCTAGGGACAGAGAGTAGATGAGAGGTTTCCACGGGCTGGGGGTTTGGGGGAAAGGAATGACTGCTGATAGGTATGAGGTCTCCTTTTGGGATAATAAAGACATTTTGGAACTAGGTAAAGGTGGTAGTTGTATAACATTGTGAGTTGACTAAATATTATTGGTTTTGAAATGGTTAGTTTTATATCATGTGAACTTTGCCCCCAATATATTATTTTTTAATTTATTTTAAATTTTAAAATAGTGAGTCACATGTGGTGGCTTACACCTATAATCGCAGCACTTTGGGAAACAGACGAGAGGATCGCTTGAGGCCAGGAGTTCAAGAGCAGCCTGGGCAACATAGAGAGACCTTATCCTTACCCACCCCACCAAAAATAACTAGCCATGGTGGTATGCGCCTGAAGTCCCAGATACTCAGGAGGCTGAAGCAGAAGGATTGCCTGAGCCCAGGAAGTTGAGTCTTGGATGAGTCATAATTGTGCCACTGCATTTCAGCCTGGGCAACAGAGTGAGACCCTGACTCAAAAATAAATATAAATGAACAAACAAACAAATAAATAAATAACATAGTGTAGTGAGAGTTGTATGCTTAGTTTACTGCAGCTAGTTCCTGGATAAATTACTATAAACCTTGACAGAACCATTTAAACACAACTATTCTCGTGTGTTTATATCAAACTTAAGCATACAGAGGGTGCCCCAAAAAATACATATTTTAAGAAAGGAAAGCACTGTATTATAACAAAAGATAAATACAAGTCGTGTTTGACTTCAGCAATGACAAGAGGTGCTCAAAGTGGTTACCACCAGCATCCTGACACATCTGATGATGGTAAAAAGCTAAAAACAATACATAGATAACATCTCTTAAAATGTGTACACATTTTTTGGCACTCCTTATATCTATAGAAAAATATGCTTATACATTTTGCTGATACGAACTTTTGTATATCTCATGTTTTAAAAACAAGTAGGTACAATCCAACAAATCCTTCCTAAATTCTTTCCTCCTGAAAAAGAATAATAGTAATAATAATAAAAAAGTAACATGTTTGCTAACCAAAGACACTAGCACAACAGCCAAAAGGAAGATTAGTGAAGTTGACATTTGAAGGATGACTAACATCTTAGGCAATGACCCTTGGTCAGTTTATTTGTATTATACTTGGCTTTTCAACTCAATCTGTTCCGGGAGATTCTCAGATTTATGTCTAAGAAGCATTTTATTAGTTGGACTATGATGTGATGACTTGTTTTTGAAAACCGTCTCCACCCTCTGCTTCCTGAGGACAGTGCTTGCTAGATACGGCCTTGCAGGGAGCAGGATTTCTACAGGCGGATTGAGGAGCTGAACAGATGGTTGTGTGTTCCTCTCAAGGATTTGCTGAGATACGTTTGCATGCCATTTTCTGTGTCTCACTGCCATAGCCCTCAGTCTCATGGCATATTTAGTCTCCTCATTGCAAAGCCCATTCATCTGCGATCAAGAGTCCTGGCTTAAGGAACTGTGCACACATCAAAGCAAACCCAACCCCAAAGGAAAGGTACATCCTTGTTCTCTAACAAGCCAGACTTCATTAGGGAAGATACTGCCTTGAAATCACTGTTCCATTCATTGAGTCCCCGGGACATGTGTTGACACAATCACTGTCTTCATTCTTTGGACATCTGTAATCGGTTGATGATGCTATTTTCTAAATGTGTATTGGAGTTTAGAATACAGGACCCCTCACATAATGCTAGCCTTCTCAGCCCATGTGTGGTGATCAGTGTAGATGATAGATTTGAAGGGTTTGGAGCTCAAAACAAACAGTTTTCTTTTGGGAGATGGAAAAGGTGGAGTTCACTGACACTCCCTTCATTCATGCTAAGTCTGTCAACCCTCCCTGGAGTTCTTCATTTGATCTCAAGTAATTCTGTTTAGTATATGTGCTCACCCAATAAGAAAAAAAAAATCTCCATCTTGGCAAAACTATAGAGATATAAAGTCAGGTGGAGAGAGAAATTCTTGTTGCCTTCTGGAAAGGAAGAGCCTACCTTTCAGGTCAAACTTAAGACCCTCAGAAATTAAATCAACCAGAAGTGTGTGACACCAAGAGCAATGTAAGAGGAAAAAATCAAAAAAGAAATATAAAGGTTTTTTGTCCTTTTTTGTTTCCATATTTAGCTTTGTTCTGGAAATCATTACTCACCAAACTCCAGAAAGTGGTCATTTGTTAGATAAAGAAGCTGTTTATTTCCTATCTTTTTATGTCCTGTTTGGGTAGACTTTATCTGAACTGAGTTTTTCATATAAATGTTGTGTTTAGAAGTGGGAGATCAAGCGGGGTGCAGTGGCTCACGCCTATAATCCCAACACTTCGGGAGGCCGAGGTGAGAGATTTGCCTGAGCCCATGGGTTCAAGACCAGCCTGAGCAATTTGGTGAGACCTCATCTCTACAATAAATCAAAGAATTAGCCAGGCATGGTGGTGCATGCCTGTAGTTCCAGCTACTTGGAAGGCTGAAGCAGAAGGATCACCTGAGCTCAGCAGGTTGAGGCTGCAATGGCCATGAGCATGCCTCTACACTCCAGCCAGGGAGACAGAGTGAGACTCCAACTCAAAAAAAAAGAAGTGGGAGATCATCGATTAACATCCTTACATCTGAGGGTTTGTTCATGAAGCTCTAGTGCTGGTAAAATAACCCCAAATTACACAGCCACTTTTCATTGACACATATTTATGGTGCAAAACAATGACGTGTGGATATAGGTATACCATGCCGAATGATTAAACCATGCTCATTAGCTCATCCATCACTTCACATGCCTATTTTTTTAAAGTGAGAACATTTGAAACCTCTCTTGGCAATTGTGAAATACACAGTACATTGCTATTCATTGTAGTCATGATACTGTGCAGATCTCAAAAACGTATTTCTCTTGTCTGCCTAAAGCTTTGTACCCTTTGACAAACATCTCTTCTTTTGCCCAAGTTCTTCCACCCCAACAACCACCTTTCTACTCTCTGCTTCCATTAGATGATTTTTTTTTAGCTTTCACATATACGTGAGATCATGCAGAATTTTTCTGTCTGTGCATGGCTTGTTTCACCTAGTACAGCAACCTCCAGGTCCATCCATGGAGCTGTAGATGGCAGGATTTCCTTCTTCTTTAAGGCTGTGTATTATTCCATCATGAAACTGCACCACATTTTCTCTGTGCATGCATTCACTAATGAACACATAGGTTGATTCCTTTAAAAGCTCTGCCTTCTGCCTTTCTACAAGTAGGTTTGGAGAGGAGGCCATGCTTTATGAAATAAAGAGCCCCAGAGTGAAATTTTTTATAAAATTAAACCTGGCAAAACCTGGCATCTCCTCTCAGCACCTCTCCCAGCAATTGTGTGACCTCACACACCAGGAGTTCTCAACTCGGTGTTAGCTTCCTTGATGGTTAACTTACTGAACTTTTTTTTTTTTGCCAAAAAAAAGTATTTTTTAAGATTGTTTTTACTGGAGTATAAAGTGGTACTTTAATTTTATATTCTGTACATGGTATTCCAATATATAAATACACCAAATATATTACTTTTTCTTTGTTGGTGGACATATAGCATGGTTCTAATTTCTTACCATTGTTTACAAACAGTGAACCATAAATATTCATATAGGAATCTTTTTATGCACGTGGAGATATGTCACTTCTACGGTTATCTACCTTCTATGGTCATCTATGTCACTGACACTATTTTTTAAAACAAGAAAATATGAGAAATCCCTAGACATGTATCTCCATTTCCATTTTGCTTCTATCTGAAAAATATCCAAGTTGATTAATTTTGCAACCTAAAAACATTGGAAAGCTTTAGCTTGGAAATGTAGAATTTCACTTTTTTAAATGGAACCAGAATACTTAATTTATGAGAACTTGAATTTCAATGTTGCGGATAACGCCTTCATTCAAGCGACTCTGTTTAGAAATTCATAGGTTAGGCAAAGCGTTTCTTAAAATATGTTTGTTTGTTTTTTGATTTTTGTTTTTTTGAGTTAGAGTCTCACTGTGTCACCCAAGTTGGAGTGCAGTGGCACTATCACAACTACTGCAGCCTTGGCCTGCTGGACTCAGGTAATCCTGACACCTCAGCCTTCCAAGTAGCTGGGACTACAAGCGCATGCCATCATGCCTGGCTAATTTTTTGTATTTATTGTAGAGACAAGGTTTTGCCAAGTTACCCAGGTTAGTCTTGAAACCCTAGGCTCAGGCAATCCTCTCACTTCCGCCTCTCAAGGTGTAGGATTGCAGGCATGAGCCACCAAGCCTGGCCTAAAATTTGTTTTCACGGAGATGAATATTGAAGAGCAAACGATACAGAAAGAATCAAAAGACAGGAGGAAGCATTACATGATGAAATATAAGAACTGTAGAAGGTCTTTATTATGAGCTCAAGAAACTTGCAGTCTAATTTTTTCTTAATCCAGATTTGCCTTAAATTACTCATCGAAACAAACTTTTGTCTTTCAATTTTATTTGTGATCTTCATTCTTTTTTGTTTATTTTGGACCTTGACTTTTTTTGTTTGCGTGTTTGTTAATTCAATCTAAATCTTGGGGGAAATAAATCTTTTCTAATTGCACTATAATTTTATTTTTGCTACTGACAACATCTGCCTTCTCTGAAAATCTAACTTTTGCTTGTCATCACTCAAAAACAACATGGACAGAAGCCAAATGTATGTCAAACACTAAACGTTCAGCTCTTTTAGAAGAATATATCTCATGAACTGTGCTAGGTATTGGGATACTCAGCTGTTAGCTTCAAAATCCTCTAATGAATATTTACTCAGAGAATATTTCATTTTCTTTTTTAAAAGCTAACAGAGTTTATGACCAGCCTGGGCAGCATTGTGAGACCTTGACTCTACAGGGATAAAAAAAAGCACTGATGTTTCCATCTGAGCTAAATATTAAACCTGATGGGTGGAGAAAGTGAAATCTAACTATTGGGTTCCTGAGTGAGTGAAAGAGAAGAGATCAGACCCTTCAAAAACATGGGCAAGTTTTGTTTATTCTACAAAATAAGTAATAAATATAAGTAATAATATACAAATAAGGGTAATTACTATCCATGGAAAGTTATTTTTTAAGCAGAATGAGAAAATCTTCTGAACCTCCACCCCAAAAAAACAAACTGCCAAGTCCCCAGGGAAAATGTCATTAAGTGGTCTACACTGCCCTCTGGTGAATGCTATTTCAAAAGAAAAGATCCCAGGAACCTCGTCCATTAACTATTTTGTAAGCTATGCCTAAAGGGAGAAGAAACTATTCCGCAAATATTTTCTGTTGATTTATTATAGCTCTTTAATAATCCACGAAACCACAATCAATAACATCGTCAAATATGCTGTACACAAATGACCACTAGGTTTACAGTTCAAGTTACTATAAGGTAAATTGTGTCTGATTCTAAGAAATAAGCAACAATGAATTTTTCTTGTTAGTGGTCCAGTTTGTAAAGTTCATCTCAATTTGGTCCGCTCAGCTTTTAATAGTTTTGCAAGATGCACCAGCACCTTGTGTAATGGGATCCACTAGCCACGACAGGACTGTGCCTGATATTTCTACACAATTCAACAATGTTAAAAATGTCTCCTCTAGTAATGTTTCTGTATGGTTTTCATGAAAGACATGGGATTGTAATGAAGCTGATTGGCATAACGTTGGGATTAATGTCTCTCCAGAAGGCCACAAACGATCTGAATTTTCCTTTCCCTGCTCTGCTTGGTCACATTTTCTTTCTTCTTCCTTCTTTCTTCTTCCTTCTTCCTCATCCTCCTCCTCCTCCTCCTTCTCAATTCCTGGTTTTACAAACAGTTCTCAGAACTGAAGAAAGCATGTGGCAATACTTAATTGCTGGCCTCATGAAGCCAGGAGGATCTGAGACTCGCTGGGAGAGCCAGGGACTTTCCAAAGCTTTGGAAGAAAGCTCTGTGTAAACACTGCATCCAGAGAGCCTGCTCTTCCTGTAGATTGTACCTTCTGCTTCCAGGGAGTGACTGCAGATGGTGAGGTGCCCCACACTGTAAGCGATTCTTACTGTTGTCATCTGACCCTGTGTGCTCCACACTCGGCAATGTCTGGAGACGTTCCTGGTGTCACAACTGAGGGTAGAGGAGGTACTATTGGCATCTGGTGGATGGGGCCTAGGGATGCTGCTAACACCCTACAGTGCACAGGATGCCCCACGCCAGAGAATCAGCCTTAAATGGCCACAGTGCTAAGGCTCAGAATTTCTGCTTTAGCATGAGAAATCTGTCTATATGCTCATGTGGTCTATGGTCTGTCTATTCATCCATCCATCCAACCAACCATCCATCTACTCATTCATTCATCCATTCATCCAGCCATCCATCCATCCATCCATCCATTTATCCAACCAACCAACCATCCATTCATCTCTCTCTATTGATCATCTATCTTTCTATCTATCTATCTATCTATCTATCTATCTATCTATCTATCTATCTATTCATCCACCTATTCATCCATCTATCATCCATCCATCCATCCATCCATTCATCCATAATCTATCTATGACAGTCTTTTTCAACTGGGTGATTTTGCTCCCAGGGGACATTTGGCAACATATGGAGATGTCTCTGCCTGCCTTCTTGAAGAAGGGGTCCTCCCGACAACTCATGGGTGGAGCTCAGGGATGCTGCTAACACCCTACAGTGCACAGGATATCCCACGACCAGAATCATCCAGTCAGCCTTAAATGTCCATGTGCTGAGATTGTAATATGAAAAGCAGGGCTAAAACTTATTTCTATAATATTTTAGGAAACAAGGAATCATTATCTGGTATTCCAATTTCAATTTCAATACATATTGGCTTCTTAGAAATAAAAATAAGGAGAATTTGCTTAAAACTGCAAATGTGGGGATGTTCTCATGGGTTCCTGTTTTGAGTCTGTCACCATTGTGAATATAGACCTCAATTAGCCTGCAACTGACACCATATTTCCACGGAGTCTAGACAAAGAATTTCAACCTAACTCTTTTCATTGATCCAGCAAAAAAAAAAAAAAAAGCATGTAGGCTGTGAACAGCTTGGAGATTTATGAGTATACTTGGTGAATTCCCCTTACAGGAGTGTTGAATCTGGTGGTAGAGAGATGTAGACCAGCCACAATCTACAGATGAACAAGTTCACTCTGTGTTGAATCTTGTGCATTAATTAAATTCTAAGCTAATTCCAAGATTGCCTTGCCCAAGAAGTCAAAAACAACCACAATCCTAACCACCATCCCAATCATGAACAAATTGCTTGCATATAAAAGTCCCAGATTTTGTGAGTGGTGAAGCTTAGAAAATTTAAGTCATGTTTCAGAAAATGAATGTAAGCATATCTTTTGGGGATTTTACAAAAATGTACAACCATGTACAATGAACTGAATGTTTGTGTTTCCCCCAAATTCCTATGCTGAATCCTGACCCCTAAGGTGATGGTGTTAGGAGGTGGGAACTTTGGGAGATGATGGATGATGAGGTCACAAGGTTGGAATCTCATGCACGGGATTTGTGTCCCTATAAAAGGGAACCCAGAGAGTCCCCTAGTCCCTTCCATCATGTGAGGACACAGTGAGAAGGTGCCATCTATGAGCCAGAAAGCGAGTTCTCACCAAACAAGGAACCTACTCACCTTAACCTTAGACTTCCAGCCTCCAGTGCTGTGAGACATGAATGTCTGTTGTTCATAAGACTTCTAGTCCATGGCACTTCCTTGTGCAGCCTGAATGGATTTAAGATGTCATGTGAACAAATTGCTGCGATCCTTTGGAAGACTCTGGAAGATCCTGACAGAGCATAGATGGGTGGGGGAGCGGGGGGCAATCTGAGTCTACCATAACTGTGTGACTGTGGACTCCTGTCTCTGCTCTTGGACTTTCTCAGCATCAGACCACAGTCTGAGTCTCCTCCTTCCCACTCATACTTCCTTTATTCTCATGGTTCATGGTGCCAGGTCTGCATCAAGCCTAGGACGTTCTCTCCTCCTTCTCTTCCTTCCTCTCAATATACTTTGGAGACATTTTCCCCAATAACTCCACCCTGTCATCTTCTTCCTACCAAGCCCTGAGCAGTATAATATCCAATATAGCAAAAGAAGAATGGAGTTACAGATTGGACAAAAACAGTGTCAAGTCAGGAGGTGGAAAATCAGAGTAAGATCATTCTGCATTCAGTGTATTGTGTAATAAAAGGCGGATGTTTTGATTAATGTCAAATGTGAGATAAGAAACACTATACAGCCCAGCAATCCTACTTCTGGGTATTTAACCAAAAGTGTTGAAAGCAGGATCTCAAAGAGATATCTGCATCCCTATGTTCATTGCAGCATTATTCACAATGGTCAGGATATAGAAGCAACCTAAATGTTTGTGAATGGATGAATGGATAAAGAAAGGGTGATGTATACAGAATGGGATAATACTCAGCCTTAGAAATGAAGGAAATCCTGTCATATGTGATAAACATGGATGACCCCTGAGGACACCATGTTAAGAGACATAAGTCAGAAACAGAAAGACAGATGCCACGTGATCTCACTCATATGTGGAATGCAAACAACTCTGACTTATAGAAACGTGGTAGAATGGTGGTTAGTGCCAGGGACCAGGGGGAGGGGGAAATGAAGAGTTACTCAACAGATGTAAAATTTTATTTATGAAGATGAATATGTGCCAGAGATTTGCTGTACAGCATTGTGCCTATAATTAACAATACTGTATTTTTCCCTTTAAAGTTTGTTTAAGAGGTGGGTCTTATGTTAAGTGGTCTAAACATAATTTTAAAAACAAGTAAACAAATAAATTAAAACCACCAAACCATCATAAAAATGAAATAAATAAATAAATACAAATATAGGTCAAAAAGAAGAAAGGAAAGAAAGGAGCACAAAAATATATAAATGTAAGACAAATAAAAAGCACAAAAATTGTGGTGAAATACAGCAAAACATGTTGGTAATAGCAGTGAGGACAAATGGGTGGAATATTCTCAAAAATACATAGACAGGACATAAAACTAAATCCAGTTACATGGCTGGAAAGGCTAAAGGCAAAGTGACGGACAGACTCCCAGACAAACACTAACCATAAGCACTGAGGCCCCAACAGGCGGGTGTCACCAGGTGGAGAAATTTGTCCTCCTGGCCCTGGAAAATGTCCCTCCATGCCATCCCCACAAAGATAGGACCAGGTCACTTGGGAGACCTCCTTCATAGGCAAGTCTACAGCATGTAATCACAGACGTGACCCAGCACATCAAAACAGCCACATCTTGTCTAAAGACTTGATCCAAGGGTTTCCCAAATGCTGACATTTCCATAATGACACAGATCATCTAACTTTCTCATGTTTTGTAATAGGACTTTGCATCCCTTTTCTTTTTCATTTTTTTTTTTTTTTTGAGTTGGAGTCTCACTCTGTCACCCAGACTGGAGTGCAGTGGCCGCTCCCGGCCACCGCAGCCTCGACCTGCTGGACTCCAGCGATTCTTCTGCCTCGGCCTTCCAAGTAGCTGGAATGACAGGCATGCACTACCATGCCCGGCTAATTTTTTGATTTATTGTAGAGATGAGGTCTCGCCAAGTTGCCCAGGCGGGTCTCGAACCCACAGGCTCAGGCAATTCACTCACCTCAGTCTCCCAAAGCATGGGATTATAAGCTGAGCCACCGAGCCGGCTTGCATCCCTTTTCTTAATGAGACTATTAAAATATGTAGCTTGACTGGGTGCAGCAGCTCACGCCTGTAATCTCGGCCATTTGGGAGGTTGAGGCAGGAGGATTGCTTTAGCCCAGGAGTTCAAGACTAATCTGAGCAACATAGTGATACCCTGTCTCTACAAAACAATAAGAAAACATTAGCCAGGCATGGTGGTGCACACCTGTAGTCCCAGTTACTTGAGAAGCTGAGTCAAAGGATCACCTGAGCCCAGAATGTCAGTGCTTCAGTAAGCTGTGATTGTGTCACTGCACTTCAGTCTAGGCAACAGTGTAAGACCTCTACTCAAAAAAAAAAAAGAAAGAAAGAAAAAGAAAAAACATACTCAATAGAATTTTAGAGATTATCAAGTCAAATCCCTTCCTCCAAATAGAGCATGAAGGAATCCCAATAGAATGAAAAAAAAATTAATGCTGTTTTCTAAAATATGAATGTATTTTCTCTTCTTATTATAGAAAACTTGAAGTCATGGAGTAAATTAGGGTATTAAAGTGTATCTTTACATGTGAAAAAATGAGGGTGAGGCTATTTTTGGTGGCAAGGTCTATATCAAAAGTTACTTTGTGATAACAATTGTGATTTAGGGTTTTTAATTTACATCAAGACATCAAATCACAGAGTCGTTAGTCTGGAGAAAACAAAGAAGGAACATATTGAGGTGGGGGGAAAAGCTCTCTATTCCTATGAAAACATAAAAAATTAATCTGAAAATTGGTTGGGTTTTCATAACATGACCTGGAACATTCAAGCTCTCTTTCTTTGGCCCACCCAGTCAGTTCTTCAGAAATCACCAGAGTGATCTAAAGTTGGGATGAGTTAAGAAAATGCTTGTTGTACTTTTTTTGTATGGTTTTGTGAGGAGCATACGTAATCCTTTGGCTCTCATTGGCTAGTTTTTCTGCAGAAAGTTGAATCATCACTTTATTTGTAAGAATTCAAGATAGCTGGTCTGAGCTTTTTTGTTGGTGGTAGTGTTTTAAAGAATTTTTATTGAAGCATAATAGATGTACATAGTTTGGGGCACATGCAATAACTGAATACATTAATGTAATTTGTAAAGATCAAATCATTGTACTTGCGGTATCCATCACCTCAAATATTTGTCTTTTCTTTGTGGTAGAAACATTCAAATTATTCTCTTCTAGCTATTTTTAAGTGTCCAGTAGATTATTGTAAACTATAATCACCCTACTGATCTATTGAACACTAGGTTGTGTTTCTTCTATTAAATATTTGTACGCATTAATCAACATCTCTTCATCCTCCCCATCCTTCCTACCCTTCGCAGCCCCTGGTCAAATTTATAATTGATGAGTAAATGAATAGATGTTTAAACTTAGATAGATAGTTAGACAGACGGACAGATTACAGATAGATCATATCTACATACATACATACATACACAGACAGATGGATGGACAAATAAATAGATAGATGATAGATAGATACATAATAGATACATAGACAGGTAGATGGATAGATTATATAGATATACAGATGATAGAAATAGATAAGATGATACGTACATGATTGATAGATAAATAGATGATTGATAGATATTGATAGATAATAGATTGATAGATAACATAGAGAGATATAGATAGATCAGATAGATACATGTCATATAAAATGGCAGAGTTTGGGAGAGAACAATGTCACCTAACATGCAATAATATCAAAATACATAGGAAATATCTAATAAAATAAAAATTACTTAATTTTTTAAAATGCACTATGACGAAACTAATCACCAAATCAACAATACTCTAAGATGCTTACATGGCTGCTCTAACTTTTGTTAGAGCATCAAGGTTTCACAGCCTTGGCACCATTGATGGACGTTTGAGCCAAGTAGTTCTTTGTTATGGAGGGTGTTCTGTGCACTGTAGAGTGCTGGGCTCCACATACCAGATACCAAGAGCACCTTCCCCAGTTGTGACAGTCAAAAATACCTGCAGACATTGCTGGATGTCCTGAGTGGACTGGAGGGGTGCAGAAAAACCCCAACTGATAACCACCAATGTAGACCTCTGTCTTTATTTTCTTGGCAGCTGTGATTCCACTTATGAGGATGTGTGATGATGAATTTCATGTGTACACTTGGCTGAGCCTCAGTGCCCAGAGATGTGGTCAAACCTTATTCTAGATGTTATTTTGAGGGCATCTTTGGATGAGATGAGCATTTAAACCAATCGTGTAAAAGCACATTGCCCTCCAATGTGGGCGGGCCTCATCTGATCAATTGAAGGCGACAGCCTTTAGACTCCAAATGTAACTTTCCCCTTAGTCTCCAGGCTGCTGGCCCATTCCACCATATTTTGGACTCCAATCCTCTACAATCATGCAAGGTTTTTCCTTAAGATAAATATCTGTTTATCTACCAAGATCAACATTGATAGGTAGATATTTAGGCAAATAATTATTTGACCCAAATGTCAATAGTACCAAGGTTGGAAAATCCTGTGGCAAAAATTAGGAGAGTCAGATAAGTATCTTAGAATATTGTTGGTTTTATGACTAGTTTCATAATAGTGCAATTTTTAAAAAAAATCAGGTAATTTTTTCATTTCTTTAGAAATTTACTATAATATTTTGATATTTTTACATGTTATTAACTGATATATATCTATCTATTTATTGTCCATCTATCATCATCATCAATCTATTGTCTACCTATCTATCTATAAATCTGAGTTTAAATGTCTATTCATTCACTCACAAATTACACACCTGACCAGAGATCAGGAAGAGTAGTGGGGAAGGAGGATGATTTTGATTATTGATATAGATATAGACAGTAATTAGAGATGGAAATAGAGATGGTGATAGCGAAAGACAGAGATAGAGATAGAGAAACAGAAACAGAGAGAAAGACAGACAGAGATAGAAACAGATAAAGGGAGACACAGAGAGACAGAGATAGATAGAGAGAGACAGGGACAGACAAAGACAGATGGAGATGGAGACAGTGATAGACATAGACATAGAAAGACAGAGAACCGGAAATGGAGACAGAGCGTGACGGAGACAAAGACAGAGATGGAGAAAGAAAGAGAGAGATGGAGATATAGACAGAGACAAAGATAGAGACAGACAGAGAGAGAGAGATACACAAACATCCTACTGATTTATATTTCCTGGAGAGTTCTGCTACCCAGTGACTGTAAAAGTAATCTAGGAACAGTTGGGTTTTCCTTTGCTTTTTCCAAGACCCCAAGCTTTTAGTCCATGTTTCTCTTCTTTGGAGAGCCCTTTCCTACAATGTCTGACTCCTCTTTGAGTCTGAAGCCCTGCAGGGCCTGAATTCCCTGTATGCCATGGCATTGCACAAGTGTCTTCTTTACACATTCAACTCTTTCTATGCTGCAACCTGTTTGCTGAGGGAGTTCGCCATGCTTCAAATGCTACCTTCTTTATTTTCTTGCAAAATCGAGTTGGAGGAAGAACGAGGCTGACAGATTTTGTGTGTGTGTGTGGTTGTTTTTAATCTGAGTTGGAATTCCCCTCACATAAAAAGGACAGTTTTTAAGGGAACTATTCAGTGACATTTAGGACATTTGCAATGTTGTGCAGCCACCACCTTTATCTAGTTCCAAGACATTTTTATCACCCTGGTCCCACCATGTCACACCCCATTCTCCCCCTCCCAGCCCCTGGAAGACACCCCTCTGCTTTCTGTCCCTATGGGTTTGCCTCTTACACACAGTTCACACACGTGGAATCATATAATCGGTGGCCTTTTGGGTCTGGTTTCTTTTACTTATCCTGATGTCTGCAAGGTTCATCTGCATTGAAGCACATAACTGAACTTCAATCCTTAAATAAATAAATAAACAAATCGCTTCATTGGGAAAGAAGCTCTGGTTGTGCTTTCTCAGAAAAATTTAACCTCCCGGGAGGACGCCTTCTGTTCTCGGCGGATCTGGTGTCACCATGTGCTTTGATTTAGCATGGATAGTGAAAGCAGTACTGTTTTCCATCTCTTCTTCAGTTTTCCTTCCATCCATTTGTTTTTTAATTTACTCACCCACTCAGTACAATTAAAAGACACTCGAAAGTTCTTACAAAATTCACAATAATAGGACGTTCTGCCTCCTTCCTCAAAACGGCTCTGTAGGTTTGAACCGATTTCAACACAGCCCTGAAAGTTGAAGTTACACTCACCCATCCTCTCTGTTCTTTTGTTGTTTTGTTTTTTCTTTGACCAGCCGCATAATAAATTATAGGACTCTTGAAATTTTATTCAACAGAGGAAAACAGATCTAAGCAGATTCTCTCCAAAACCCGATTTTGCGTTACATAATGCTGGGAGGTGGAATGCTGGAAGTTAGGCGTGCCAAATGGTCGTTTCAGGCAGTATCTTGAAGTTAGGGAAACAGAGAAAAATACACATGATATCTCCCCCCTGTGATTATCCGATTACCAAGGCTTACTAGGGAGTATAGAAAGGAACTGAAAAACACAAGGAATTTCTGTAAAGATGTTAAAGCAGTTATTTGGAAATGTGGTAATATTATGACTCAATATGTTTTTGTATACACATCAATGCAGAAATAAACATCTTTTAAACTCTCTTCTCTTTTTTATCTCATTGTTCAACTTTGAAAAAAATCAACCAAGTTTCAGTGAAAACAAATCTTTCCAAAAATGAATTTAAAAATGCATATGTTTCCTCAGTGAAATGATCTACAAACCAAAAGCAAAGGAAACCAGTCATTTCATTGTCTGAACTGTAATTTTATAAATAGATTTTATTGTGTAGGTTTAAGGCATATGACATGACTTTATGAGCTACATACAGTGAAATGGTTACTATAGTGAAATAAGTTATCTATCATTTCTCATACTCAGCTTTTTCTCCTCCTGTGGTAAGAGCAGCCATGATTTACTCATTTGGAGAAACATCTTAAATGTGATACACTGTTATTAACTATTGTTCCCATGTTGTACACGGGATGGCTAGATCCCACACCTCTGTTACTTTGTATCCTTTGTAAAAAAACAACCTCATAGCGAAAACAGCCCAAGCAAATATGTTGATTATAAAAGTCATTATAAAACTCCAGTTACTCTGTGTTTTATTGCAGTTTGTCATTTATGGGAAAGCAGATGGGGACACACTTCAGTTCTAGCTCTGTAATCCTCCCGGACAATGGCAAAAGGAACAGACTTATTTACTTCCCCCTGCCCAATATATGTTGACATTGACATTGACATGTGTGCATTCCTGCAGATGCAAGACCACAGACTTTCCCTCTGTTGACAACACACCTCACACCATCCCCGTGACAAGTGACAAGCACTGATTACTTTTTCCCTTCCTTTCTTTAAAAGAACATATTAACAGAACATCCTAACAGGTGGGAGGTCTTGCCTCCTGGTCATTTTGAGTTGCGTTTCCCTTAGTGATGCTAAGCACCTTTTTATAAACCTGTTGGTCATTGCTATGTCTTCTTTGGGAAAAATTATCTATTTAGGCCCTTTGCTTGTCTTTTTTGCTTGTTGTTTTGGGGTTTTTTTGTTTTGCTGTTGAGTTGAATGAGTTCCTTATATATTTTGGATATTAACCCTTTATCAGATACGTGGTTTGCAAATATTTCCTTCTGATCAATAGGCTGCCTTTTCATTGCGTTGGGTGTCTCCTTGGCCGTGCAGAAGCTTTTTAGCTTGATGGAGTCCTCTTTGTCTATTTTTGCTTTTGTTGCCTGTCCTTTGGTGTGATACCCACACAACCATTGCCCAGGACAAGGTCAAGGAGCTTTCTTCCTATGTTTTCTTCTAGGAATGTTACTGTTTCTGTTATGGCTGCTCCCCTTGATACTAAATCAAAGGGGCAGAACTGGTAGAAAGAAGCTTATTTCTGAGTTCGAATCCAGGGAGCAGAGTTGGACTCGAGGTCTTTCTAAAATGGTTCTGCTCACCTTCCAGGCTTTCATAGTTTACTTTTGTAAGTCAAGAGTTGTTAGTACCTATACATTAGCCACGTGACCAGCATAGCACTGTATAGAACTTGAGTTTCAGCTGCATTTATCAATAGTGACATTTTTCGGTCCAGGTATCCTGGTGCCGGGTATCAGAGGTATCGCATAACTTTTATCAGCAGTGCCGGGCAGAAGCATTAATCAAGCTTGCCATAGAGTAAAGGGAGTTTACAAGTCCTAAGACATTATGCATTACGCAAAAGTTATACTAATCACAAACCTTATGATTACATTGATAAAAAGTTATGCAAACCACAAGGCTTATTATGACATTGTTACTATATTTCTCAAACTTATAACCACTCAGAAAAGGGAGTAAATGGGGATTTGCATCTCTCAGTTGATTGGGCATAGTCTATAGGGAAATCAAGGATCCCTTGAAGTTACTTACTGGGAATGCATAGGAGATAAGGGAACTCTCAGTAATGTGCTCAGGAATGTGCAGGAGCACTTGAACACTTGCTATGCCTTTCTCTAGGGGCTGTGACAATATGGATGGACATTAGGGGGGTCTCTATATCACTTCAGGTTTTACCTTTAAGTCTTTAGTTCACTTGGAGATTTTTTTTTGTATAGTGTAAGGAAGGGGTTCAATTTCATTCTTTTGCACATGGATAGCCAGAGAAACAGAGAGTAGAAACAGAGAGTGGTTCCCAGGGGCTGGAGTTGGGGGAAATTGGAAAATGTTGTCCAAAGGATACAAACTTTTAGTTGCAAGATGAATAAGTTCTGGAGACCTAATATACACCATGGTAACTATAGTTAATAATACTGGACTGTATACTTGAAATTTGCTGAGAGAGTAATTTCTACATGTTCTCAGGACCAAAAAAAAAAACAGATAACTGTGAGGTGACGGATATGTTAATTAGCTTGACTGTGGTCATTGTTCTACAATGAATACACATATCAAAGCATCACATTGTACAATTTAAATATATACACTTTTAAGCAAGCAATCATACTTCAATTGGATGGAAAAATTTTAAAGAGGATTTCTCGGTCAGAATAGACTTTTTCAGGTAAATGTATAGCAAGTATTTCATCCATGATGCCATTTTTCCTAGATAAGTTGACTGCCATCTGTTTTTATTTTTGTTTTTAGACAGAATCTCTGTTGCCCAAGCTGGAGTGTAGTGGCACAATCACAGATCACTGCAACCTTGACCTCCTGGGCTCAAGTGATCCTCCTGCCTCAACCTCCCAAGTATCTGACTATAAGCATGCACCACCACAACTGGCTGATTTGTTTAAATTTTTTGTAGAGACGAGGTCTTGCTATGTTGCCCAGGCTGATCTCAAACTCCTGGGCTCAAGTAATCCTCCCGCCTTGGCTTCCCAAAGTCCTGGGATGACAGGCATGAACCACTGCACCAGGCCTATCATCACTGCATGTGAATCTATTTTGTATTCTGACACAAACTACCCTCATTCTAGAATGAACCTAGAGATGATTAGTCTAGGGTTTCCCAATCTCAACACCACTGATAATTTGAAGCTGGATGATTCTCTGTAGTGGGGCATCCAATTCGCTGTGGGGTGTTGAGCAGTGTCCCTGGACTTTACCCACCACATTCCAGGAGAACCTCCACAGCTGTGAAAAAGGTCCCCAGACATTATCAAATGTCTTCTGTGGGGAAAATTTACTTCCAATTGAAATCCACTGTCATATATAGATAAATGATAAAGATAGTCACGTAGTCATAGATAGATGATAGATGATAGATAGGATGGGTAGATAGGTAGATAGATGATAGATAGATATAGATGGAGAGGTAGGGAGAGAGTTGGGGAGATGTTGACCAAATTGTACAAAGCTTCAGATAGAAAGGAGAAAGAAGTTCAGGAGATGTATTGTACAGCCTGGTGACTACCAGTTAATAACAGTGTGGGTTTTATCCTTGAAAATTGCTGAGAGAGTAGATTTTAAGTGTTCTCATGGCAAAAATGATAAGTATGTGAGGGGATGCATATGCTAGACATTTTGTCATAGGCTATTCCACTCTGGGATATACCTGAATCAAATCATCATGTTGTGCACCATGAATATACACCATTCTTACTTGTCAATTGAAAAATAGATAAATACCTTAGAAAACCAATCTTATCTGCTCAGTTCTCAGACATTGGTAGCCCCTGAAATACACAGTGAGGAGGTGGAGGCCTCTAATTCTATGTTATGTCCTTGATGCTTCCCGGTTTTCAAAAGCTCCCAGAATAAGGGCACCATCGGACCAAATCCCTCAGAATTCCAGAGGGAAGTGAGAGGTGGAGCATTAGCCCATGTTGCAAGTTGAGGAAACCGGGTCTGGGAGCTGCTATGATTCACACAAAGTCTCCAGTCAACTCTGCTTCTGAACTGTGTGCTGATCCACACCAGAGCAGGGCTGCTTGCAGATCTTATGACCAAGTGATTTCCCACAAGTTAAAACATCACCCCCCTGCTCTTCTTGTCCAGAACAAGAAGGCTCGGTAATTGTCAACAGAAGCAACAAGGAAGAATATGCTTCCAGAGATTTTAAAAATCATCTGAACTTATTGAAGAGTTTCCTAATTCTCCAAAGTCAGTGTCTTGGAAATATAACTAAAAGTTCACCACAGATCATGTTCTTTGGTACCATCCACTATGGTTTTCATGTCTGTAAACAATCTACCAAAGACCCAAACTGTCCCTTATAGGACAGCATGCACCCAACTGGATTGATCTGTTGTTGGGCATCACTATAGTCTCAAGATATATATCTACAGAGAGAAAATAATATTGTGCTATTTACGTTTTAAAGAGAAAGAAACAAAGAAGTGTTTCCCGAAGGGCGACAGTTTTGTGTCCCCCTATCCCTTGCCCCAGGGAATACTTGGCAATATCCGAAAATATTTCTGGTTGTCACAACCTGGTGGGTGCTTCTGGCATCTGGTGGATGGAGCCCAGGGGTGCTGATCACACCCTATGGTGCATAGGATGCCCCACCCCAGAGAATCAGGAGCACCCAGACTGAGAAACCCTGAATTAAAGAATACACAGGTTTCACATGTAAGTGAGATCAAGTGGTATTTGTCTCTCTGTGCTTGGTGTAACTACTTCACTTAACACAATGTCCTCCAGGTTCATCCATGCTGTCACAGGTAACAGGATTTCCTACTGTGCTAAGGCTGAATAGTATTGCATTGTACATATGTACCATCTTTTCTTTATTCTTTAATTGTTGACAGGCACTTAGGTTGATTCCATATCTTGGCTAGTGTGAGTAATGCTACAATGAACATAGGAGTGCTAATAAGTCAGACATTCCTCAGAAAGATATTTAAAATAAAATAATACTTGCTCAAAATCTTCAAATGCTGTTTTACCCATCCAGAATTGCCATAAACTTTCTGAGTGGTGTAAAAAATGGTCAGCCAAACATTTGATGAAATTTTTGAAAGCTGTTAAAATCATCCACCAATCTGTCTGTCTAGCTATCTATTTCTCTGGCTAATTCATTTATCCATCCATCCATCCATCCATCCAATCTGTCTCTAATCTATCACATATCTGTTTATCTAACCATTCATCCATCCATCTACCCATTCATCCATCCATCCAACCAGTCACCTATTGAATTTATCTATCCATCCACCCATCCATCCATATGTCTCTAATCTATCATGTATCTTTTTATCTATCCATCCATACGTCAATCCATCCATCCACCCATCCATCCACTCATCCATCTGTTTATCCATCCATCCATATCTGCCTTTAATCTACAACGTGTCTATTTATCCAACCATCCATTCATCCATCCATCCAGCCATCCACATCTATCTATCCATTCATATCTGTCTCTCACCTATCATCTATTTGTTTATCTATACATCCATCCATCCATTTATTAATTGTGTATATCTATCTGTCAATCCATCAAACAATTTATCAATCATCTATTAAGCTATTCATCCATTCATCCATCTATTGAATCTATGTATCTCACTACCTATTTATCTAGTCTAAGCTCTATCACTTATTATTATATATGAGCTATTCATTCTTATTACCAATTTAATATCATATCATATATGTATATATACTGGCACTTACAAAGAGAGAGAGAGAGAGATTTGTAAGGTACACAGATACCTAAACTGAAACACCTCTTTAGGAAATGGATAACTTGGTGAACACAGACATTCAGTGACTGGCCTGACTCCCTTTTTCAACACCCTTCACTCTCCATTCTTCCTTAAGAGCATTTTCAAGAACAGCCTCTCTTCTCCCTCTGCCTCTTCACCCTGCCCCACTTCCTGCCCACACTCTGGCCAGTCTACCTTCCCGGAGCACTTCCTTATCCCCTTGAACATGGGTCCCATCACATACCACCATATCCACTCTGACTGCCAGTCATTTGTCCATTCCCCACACACAGCAGGAGCACCTAGATGCTCAGGGGTCTTTCTCCACCTGTGTTCCCCATACCTGGCACAATACTGGAAACTAGTAGCACTTAATAAATGCTTAAGTGAAGGAGCAGACTTCTTTCTTGGGTTCTTTTGCAGCTGCCACTGAAGGAATGGGAAATCAGGGTGATGATTTTTAACTCCTAAGATCCAATAAGTCATAGGTAGGGGATTTTCTTTATTTTCAGCTCCAGAAAACTGCTAGAAAGAGATGGTGAAAAGCAGCTTGTCCCTAAAAGTCCCTTTAGCATAATGTGCAAATATTACACATATTTGAAATAGAAGTTCTTTAGCCACCATCCCACACACACATATGCCTTTCTTAGGGTGGGGAGCTTTAGGGGAATTTTACTGACATTTGCTAATTTTGTGTCTCTGGCCCAATAGCTCTCTCCTCTGACTTGTGTAGAAAGAACTGTAAACTGGCTTTTCATCTGTTTATCTTAATTTGTTTAATTCCTACCCTCTGATTGGAAGCAAAGTGACCACATTTTTCAAGAAAATCATCACCTGATTTAAATCATGTACTTAAAAAAACATCTCCCTGTGCCAGGGGAAATATAAAGTTTAAAATGATCCTTTCGATTATTTGCACATTTTTAAAGTTTCAGTGAGGTTAGATATGATTTGTAGGAAAAACCACGCATCATATGAAATTAAATCTCAGGTGGATTAAAGAAAAAATATGAAGAAAAAATATGAAGACCAGAGGGTGAAAATCTGATTTTCTCCTAAAAAGAAAAGAGAGGCCCAGAAAGTTATTTTTTCCAAGTTTAGAAACCATTCAAAATTCATGAGTTTGCTGTTTTGATCATAATTTAAATCTCTTCCAGATTTCTACCCTTAGGAAAAAAAATATGGCTTCATGCTTTTAGGGAAGAAAGATCAAAATAGTATATTAAATAGTCTCATAAGACTCCTTGTACATATAAAAAATATTCAGTGAGTTAATATAAAATAAATCAGAAACAGACAGACTGAATCTCTCATAGATTGTATAAGCTTTTGAGTTCTGGAGGGTGAGAAATACAAGCCACAGAATCAATTTTTTAAAAATCAATTACCTAAACAGAAATGTTTTAAAGTCTCAATTACAGTTCAGATTGGCTCTTCTTAACAAAAGTAAAAATATGATATGCAAATAAATAATGTCATGCCTTCATGCTTCATACAATGTCAGTTCTTGACTATGTACATGGTTAGTGCTTTGTTTGAAAATCCAATGAGGGTGTCATATTATCTGAGAAACCACTATGGATACTGCTGCAGTGATACCTTACTGTACAAATTCAAGTGATCAACAAAGGAAATCCTGTCTAAAACAGTCACAGTCATGCACCACCACATAATGACATTCCCATCAACAATGGATGGTGGTCTCATGAGATTATAGTAGACCTGAAATATTACTATCGCCTAGCGATTTGTATTGCAATTGCCTATGGTACTCAGCACAGGAACACACTGTACAGGTTTGCAGTCCAGGAGCAATATGGAATACCACATAGCCTAGGTGTGTAGTAGGCTAGACCATCTAGGTTTGTGTAAGGGAACTCTATGATAAAATTGCCCAGAGACACATTTCTCAGAATGTATCCCCATCATCAAGTGATCAGTGAGTGTAAATCACTCCCATTGGATACAACTTCCCCTATTCTAAGGGAATTCCTTTCAAAAACCCATGGGAACCTTAGTCCAGATCCACTATGTAGCTATTTAGAAAAAAGAGGTACATTTCCCTGAAAATGTACTGCAGCTAAGACTGGCTACCACATGCTCACTTTCCTTTACTCTCATTTATTTTCAGCCCCAGAGAACTGGTGGTGAATTTCTCTTTTATGTTGAAATTAATTGTAAATACAGGAGTGTGCACCTCCAAATTTCCATGAAATAATCTATTGGTTAGTTAAGGGCCCATATCCATGATCTATCACTGTATAACAAATTATCTCAACACTTAGTAGCCAAAAACAAGCACTGGTTCATTTGTTTACAATTCTGTGCTTCAGAAATTTAGGCTGAGCTAAGCCGGGTGGTTCTTCTGTGGGTCTTGTCAAGGGTCTATCTAGTATTCACAGTACTTTGACTGTTTGACCAATGATGGATGATCTAAGTTGAAGGTCTACTCATGTGCCTGGCCATTGGTGTTGACTGCCAGCTGAGTATCTCTCTTATGGTGGCTTATCTCAAGAAGACTACCTTGACTTCTTCATATGGAATGACCTCAGGACTCTAGGCTGGCAGAAAGGATCACCCAACAGAAATGTTCTGAATGTACCTTAAATCATCCATTCTCATCAAGCTGCTAGGCATAGTCAGCTGTATGAGAGACCCCCATCAAGATCAACAGAAGAACCACCCAGCTGTGCCTAGTCAAGTTGCTGATTCACAGAATTATGAAAAAAACAGTGTTTGTTATATTAAGACCCTAAACTTAGAGCCAAATAATATTCAAATTTGGGGATAAATATGCAAGTAGTGATTGATCCTGACCTGCTGAGAGGTTCCTGTGGCGTCAACGGAATTAAAACAGCCTCTCAGCCAGTAAGAAGTTTTCTGGATGAATGGTTGAGGGGCTGGGCGTGGTGGATCATACCTGTAATCCTAGCACTTTGGAAGGCCAAGGTAGAAGGGCTGCTTGAGCCCAAAAGTTTGTGACTATCATAGGCAACATAGATAGACTACATATCTATAATTAATTAATTAAAGAATAAAAAGAAGGGGTAAGGGAGGAAGGGAAGAGGGAATGGGGAATTTAGAGAATCAATATTCCTTCATTTGCCATTTACTTGGCAACTGATTGAGGTCCTAGTATGTGCCAGGTTTGGAAGATAAAGAGACAGATAAGACAGACAAGAGTCATGCTTTCACAGTGCTTACAAAGTCAACAAGAAGACAAATGACATAATCTCTTATCCCTATACAAGGAAATACAAAACAAGGCACTGTGGCTCACATTTGTCATCTCAGCTACTTGGTAGGCTGAGGCAAGATAATTGCTTGAGGAGTGCAAGGGTATGCTGGGCAACCATAGCAAGATCTCACCTCTAAAAAAAAAGAAAGAAGGAAAAAAAAACTTAAAAATTAGCCAAAGCAGCAGATTGCACACTCTTGCTGTTGTCCTGCCCATTGTGTCTTTCACTACATATATTTCCTTAACAAGTCTACCTTTCTTAGTTAAAAAAAATTTTTTTTAAATAGCCTGGTGTGGTGGCACATGCCTGTTGTCCTACCTACTTGGAAGACTGGAGAGGAGAATTGCCAGACCCCAGGAGTTCAAGGATAGTGTGAGCAATATAGTGAGACACACATCTCACAAAATTTTTTCTTTAATTTTTAAAGAATCAATTGCACATAGATAATTCTCCACTACTCACTTTCATGAGAGACTCGTTTACAAATACAGGATTAAAAATCCATCATGCTCACATCAGTCAGGCAGCAGGTTTCAGAAAGGAAAATAAAATCACAAAAATTGTCTTGTTTTCATTATGTTAGCATGGAACAATAGTGAATTTTAAAGATGGGTCAGCAGTGGGTGTACTTTGGAGTTCTGCTTATACATGACTTTTTCAAAAAGTCTTTATATTTTTGAAATATAATATCCAATATTGTATTACACTGTTATATAACAATTTTATGTGTAATAGTATCTGGTCATATATATTAATGATACCACTATACTATATAACAGCACAATATTATGTATTAATGTAATGTTGTACTAATGTAAATGTATACATATATCTTGTATTTTTATATATTTACACTAAGTATATATACTTATATTATGCATATATACTTTTGTATATTTATATTAAGTATACATACTTAATAACATAGTATACTACATTAAAAGTATATATTAATAATAAGTTAATATAAAGATTTAAATATATCTTACATATCTATGTATATATACATATATACATTTATAATTATTAATATTTATGTAATTATTAATATGTTTATATTAAATATATATTTAATACAAATTTATATTAAGTATATATGCACTTAATATAAGTATGTAAAATATGTAAGATATATTTATACAAAGTCCATACTATAAATATACAATATATTATAAGTAAGTAATTATGAAAGTGCAACAGCATGAACAACTTTCATTTGTGGACTGGTTCTTCTCCCATATGGTAAGTAGGACATTCAGCAGCCTCAGCTGATTTTTATGACTATTTTATAAGATGGATACCACCTTGATATGAGCAAACTGATGGCCAGTGAATTTAAATTACAGGTCCAGGGTTACCAATATAGGAAGCTGTATTACGTTCGTAGGGCTGATGTGAAAAATTAGCCCAAACTCTGTGACTTAGAACAGCACAATTTTTTAATTTTACTTATTTATTTTAATTTCATGTTTCAACTGACAAAAATTGCACTTATCCCTGGGGTACCTAGTGATGTTTCAATACATACAATGTACAGCAATCAGATCAGGGTAATTATTATCGTATATCTGTCATCTTAAACGTTGATCACTTCTTTGTGTTGGGAACATTCACTATCCTCCTTCTAGCTATTTGAAATGGCGTAATATACTATTGTTAGTTCTATTTATTCCACAGGGCTTTAGAACACTAGGACATATTTGTCCTATCTAACTGTTCAGAAAAAAAAAACAGGAGCTACTGAAGGAACTCAAGGGAGGCCTCTAACCCCAATGAAGTGACTTCTGGTGAAAGCGAGTTGGGAGTGGATGGTGGAGAGGTGTGTCAACAGATAAAAGCGTGGACCATTTCGGGAATTTCAGCTCTTCAATTCACCTAAAGCATAGATTCAAGAATGGCTTGATGTAGATGGCTAGACTAAGTGAGGTCAGAGAGAGGAGAAACACGTTAGCTCTCAAGGAAGTCATGTTTGATGAACGGAAGATCTGACCATTCCATCACAGCCACTAGGGTGAACATATTTAATAAAAACTCTCATGGAAACTCCATTCTAGAATTCTGAAGTTTCTGGAGTCAGAAGTTGATTGGCTTCTTTATCTATCTCCTTTGCTTTTGTTGTAGGTATAATGAACCCCTTCCCCTACCCCACGAGGAAGTCCACGTCCTAATTCCTGGAAACTTCAGATACATTTCATATTGCAGCAAAGCATAATTCAAGTTGCAGATGGAATCCAGGTTGCTAATCAGCTGACCTTAAAATATTAGCAGGTGTCTTCTGAAAAATGGAAAAGAAAACCAAGTCAATGGTTTTGTTCCTTTAAGTCTTGTGCCTTTGCCATTAAAGTTTGAAAGGTTCAATCACACTGTCTCTATTGAATTCACAATTATCATTAACACAATGGCAGTAAGATTTCTTGTGAAGAATTAAATTGTTCTTGAGGTCTAGAAATGACATATATATATTTCAAATATATATAAATCTTTATTTGGATTTTGATATTTATTATGTCTCAAAGGGGAAAGGAATCACATAAATAAACCTAAAGCAAAATCCAGAGAGCTCTTGAAAGAGAAAGGAGAAGGAATATTTTATATTTTGTTAAGGTAAAAGAGGATTTTTTTAAAAAACAGAAGACTACTCAGAGCATGTCAAAGGAAGAGGCTCCACGTGACAGAAGCTTGATTAGAAGGAAACAATTCAGTCAACGCCCGCACGATATTGCTTTCTGTGCTCCTGATTTTGGGGGATATGTGTATGGTTAAGAAATTAGGTCATCCCTCAACATATCCCAAACCACGCCATTGACTACAAACAGGCTCCTATAAGCTGCAGCCATGTGGACGATCATTTCTGCAGCAGAAGCAGATTTTAAAACTGGAATATCAAGTCGCAACCACATCTGTGCACCACGTGTCTGGAACGGCCATTCTTGAACGTGGATTATGTCATCAACGGCTTCAACAGCCTCCAGGGTTGTCCTACTAGCTGTGTACACACAGGGTTCACGGTATGTGGGGGAAATAAGGCAGGAGTGAGCATTAGGAGGTGACGTACGGTAAACCACACACAGGGAGAAGGTTTTCTCCATGAAATTCTTTCTTCAAGGAAAAGAATGTGTCAAAGCCGGTAAACTGGTGTTAATCTGGCTTTTGCTCGTCTAACCTATAGATGTGCCTTTGGAAAACGGAAATGATCAGTGTGATCAACACAAGCAATTGTGTAAGGGGATTTCCCCCAATAAATCTCTATGCAGGAGGATCCCAGTATGCATAGAAAGAATGGATTGATTCACACACGAAGACGTGAAGAATTAATGGTGTGAGAGCAACCATGTTGTAAAGGAAGCAAGGCATGAGACAGGTGTGTGGAAAAACACACCACTTACTTTGGGTGTCACGGTGGGCAGGTACTGAAATAAAAACTCGTACATGTGGAAAAGGGCTCATTTTTGAGGGCTTTACTGCAAAGACTCAGAAGGGTGTATCAGCTTTGGTTGAAAATCAGAAGCCATTGAAGAGTATGGATGAAGACCTTAGCATGACCATGTGGACTTCACAAGATGAATCAGTGTGTCTCATGATAAGTGTGTTCTAAAATATTAATTATATACCAGATGCTAATATCTCATTGTGCAAACTAAAAATAAAATCCTGGCTCCCCAGTTGAATAAACGGATGTTCTCTTGACCAAAGAAATCCCAGATAAACCTTAAAAACCCAGCCATACCTACAGCTTGGGGCAGGAGACTGATTTCAGTAACTTTCTACTGATAACAGACCTCCAGCCATGGACTGGCTCTGGCCAGTTTAAAGAGGCTGCACACTATAGTGCCTTCCTGCCCCTGCTCAACTTCTGATGTATAGGATCTAACTATAAGATGTTCAAATGCTAAGTCTCCATGCCAAGGTGAATGTGGGTCGTGTGTTACCTGCATGGTTATTCAATATGCCCCCTTTATGAATATTCATAGCTCCTACTGTGACCTGCTAGATATATGTGGTTAGCCAACTTACACCCCATAAGGTTCCTGCCTCAACCTCCACCCCTTGAAGCCCCTGCTGAAGGTACGCTTCCCACCCTGCAGAATGGCCCGCTGCAGACTGCAACCCTTTATATGAAATAAAGTATCCTCGCCAAATTTATGAAGTCCTTGGGTTTGTCTAAATAGTAATTAATAGTAGACAGGTTTTTTTTCCTTAAGCATGTTTTGTGTTCTGACTTTTAATAAATCAGTCATGTGACATCCTTTGAAGGGGATTAGAAGTCCAAGCTCGTAAGGCATGTGTTAGGTGGACACAAAGAAGTCTCAAAGACATTTTAGGATTCATGTATTTATTCCTAGACAAAATTAGAAAAAAAAGATGAGTTGGCCTGAGGTTCTCTTCAGTCCTGTTGTTCTATAAAGCTATGCAAGTATATTGAATGCTATAATTTGGGGAACAAGCCAAATTTCAAAGGAGGCATCCATGGAGCTTGCAGGAGACTTGGTTGCATTTTTGCTGAATCGCCTTCCTGTTCTGTGGGTCTATGAGTCAGTGCGTCCATAGCTAAAAGCACAGTCTGCTCATCTTGGGTCGGGGTTGCGTGTTGCAAATTGTGAAGTGTATGTTTTCCGTGAGCTGAGGACACATGGTGACGTGCTGTGGGGCTTATTTCCATTTGCTGTCAGGAAATGATTCTCATATGCTAATATGTCAAACATTCAAGCTGGAAGATTTAGCACATCCTATATTAAAGCTGTCCTGCAAAAGTGAGAGAAAATGCTTGAGGAAAACAATGGTGTTCCAAACCAATTTTTTTCCTGTGTCTTATTCTATAAATCTTATTCTAGTTAATTACATGGTTGAGACCCAAACCTTTTGCTTGTGTCTATTGAACTAATTAATTATTTCACAGTCCCCAAAGGAATATTCTATAGGTCAGACCAGCAAAGCCCCATTAACACTGGCTTCCAGATGTCAAACCTAAATGTTGCCTTCAAGGATGCACCATGATTGGGAACATGTAAATGTTTTTCACCTTTACAACCAGTTTTGGCGGGGCACAGTGATTTACACCTGTAATCCCAGCACCTTGAGAGGCCAAGGTGGAAGGATGGCTTGAGACCGGGAGTTTGAGACCAACGGGGGCAACATAGTGAGACTCCCCTGTCTACAAAAAACAAAAACATTAGCTGGGAGTCATGGCTCACACCTGTACTCCCAGCTACTCAGGAGGCTGAACTAAGAGGATTGCTTGAGCCCAGGAAGTTGAGGCTACAATGAGCCAGGATCATGTCACTGCACTCCAGTTTGGGCAACAGAGCAAGACACTGTCTAATAATAATAATAATAACAACATAAATAAATAAATAAATAAACCCAGCATTATTGACATGGATGTATTAGACTCCAGTAAGAAGTAGCCTCTTGAAATATTTAGTGGATTTTACTTTTCATGTTGATAATATCCAAATCTGCATGTCCAGTTTTTCCAGGGCAATGGATTGATTCAAATTTTTTGTACAATTGGAACCTCCTGCAGCATCCAATGAAAGGTTCCTGCAGGCTTCACACCTGGTGTCACAGTTGATAAGGAAACAGATGGTGTCACTCAAGCCATTCTTAGGAAAATAACATAGTTGCAAACAGTACAGAATCCAAGGCAGGGAAGTGTTTGAAATCAGTCTCTTGGATATTTGGATCTTTCCATTTCAACATGGCCTTCACCCTTTCCTAAGACCAGTTTATAATAAAGTCAGACTGAGACTCTTTCGTGAATGAGCCACACCTAGGATTGGCCAGCCGATGGCCAGAGAGAGAAAGACAGCTGCAGGAGACAGCTGTTTGCAGTTAAAAGACGTCACGCGCGTTTATACGGTGTATCATCATTTTTCTTAGAGGTCCAGCCCTGAAGATACTTTTCCCAAGGTCTTTTTCTCGGTGTTCCCACCCACAGGGGTCACTGCCTTGGACACGACAAATTACATCTATATTGCATCAATTTGGAGAAAACAAGAATACTTTTTCCAAAATTACTTTTGTGCTATTGAATTTGTGGAAGTAATTTCCTTTTTCTTTCCATTAGCAATAGCAACTTTTTACCCAGAAGGAGCTCATCGAAAGCATGCCACATTTTCTCCTGAGCACAAGAATGTAGTTGGATATTTTCCTGTTCATCTTCTCTGTTATTTACTGTTCGAGAAAATTACCTTTCATCTGGGGAAAAAGGGCAATGGGCGCACAGGGTGACAAGGAGCGTCAGACAAGGACAGGACCATGCAGGAACTTAAGGGACCTGGGAAAGTGTTACATTCTACTGTTACTTGTTAATATTATTCTGTCATTTAAGAGCAAAAAGAGAGACTTGCAGAGAGTAATGTATGATTTAAAATATTGTGATGGGTTGTAAGTGGAGAATGGTTTGGAGGAAGGTTAGAGTGAGACAAACAGAAATGTTCTCATGACCATAATCCCAGCACTTTGGGACGCCAACACAGGAGGATCACTTGAGCCCAGAGCTCAAGACCAGCCTGGGAAACATAGCGAGACCTCATCCCTTCAAAAAAAAAAAACTTAACCAGGCATTGTGGCATGCTTGTAGTCCGAGCTACTCTGGAGGCTGAGGCAGAAGGATCAGCTGAGCCCAGGATATTGAAGCTGCAGTGAGCCAGTAAGCCATCCTGCCATTGCACTCCAGCCTGGGTAACAGAGTGATATCCTGACTCAAAAAAAAGAGAAAGAAATGTTCCTACAGTAGTGCCAGAAAGCTGAGGATCAAGGCTTAAATTTCAATAGTCACATTAGAAATATACACAAATGAATATATGTTTTATAAATAAATATGTGATATATATATATATATATATATGCATTGTTGTACCCGAATCCTGAATCCGAGAGACCACCAAAGAGCCAGCTCCGATGCAAATCACACGAGGGTTTTTATTCAGGCTGGAGTCTGGGCTCACGTCCATAACCGGCGCAGTGGTACAGGAATGAGAGCCCCTACCCAGCGCAGCAAGCAGCTTATATACACAGTTACAAGGGAGGGGAAAGAACTTTAAACTTGTTCGCACATGATTGGGTAATTTCTCCTACTGGGTACGGGGGCGTTTGGGATTGGTTGGTTTGAATGGTCGCGGGTCGAGGGTGACCACGGCTGACCCTCAACGGTCAGGCGGGCTGGGTGGAACTGGTTGGGACATCTGGAATGTGAGATTACTAGGGGAGTGGAGCAGGAAATGGGGCCAGAGGGTCTGCACCGTGACTCCGCGGTTTTCTTTTGGTATGTGAACTTGTTTACCAAAAGTATACTACTGGGCTTGGGTGGGAAAGCAAGCATACGTCTGAGTTTTAAAAACAAGTTTCAATATACATTCAAAATAAGCTTCAACCTACACTTAAAACAAGTTTTATCACACAATTATGAACTAGATGGCCCTTGAGCTCCTCACATATATATATTTTGGAAGCAGAAAAACTAGAACAAGACATTGACTTCAGTCTGTTGCTTGTATTCATCATGGAATTTTACAATTCTATGATTTATTTTAGAGTTATCAGTTTTACAAAAACTATGAGAAGGTTAATTAAAGAATATTGGGGCTGGGCTCGGTGGCTCAGCCTATAACCCCAGCACTTTAGGAGGCTGAGGAGAGTGAATTGCCTGAGCCTGAGGGTTCGAGACCCACCCGGGCAACTTGGCAAGACCTCGTCTCTACAATAAATCAAAAATTAGCCAGGCATGGTAGCACGTGCCAGTAGTCCTGACTACTTGGAAGTCTGAGGCAAGATTGCCGGAGCCCACCAGGTCGAGGGGAGCTTGCTACTGCACTCCAGTCTGGGAGACAGAGTGAGACTCCAACTCAAAAAAAAAAAGAATATTGGGAAGTCAGATATCACTAGGAAAAGTTAATGCTAACTCTGCACCCATGTACAATTTGTTTATGAAAAATAAAAAAATGTCTTTTTGAAGTTAAATGGAGACAAATTTTTAATGAGGTCTACTATATCCTGGGCACAGAATAGAAATAAGGATAAGCATAAAATTCTCATAATTTATAATATAAAGTGACATTCGTGCCAAAATATGAAACAACAGAAGTAGGTAAGTTGGTAGCATGAGACTGGACATAGAAATCCACAAATTCCCCCCAAAATTCACATCATTAGGCAGAATACAACAATCTTATCAAAACTTTAGAATATTTATACCATTCAGAATTTGGCAAATAAGACCAAAATGAAGGTTACATGAGGAAGTGATTTGCAACCCACTCTCCCCCTTACTGCTAAAGAGCAGTAAGCCAGTGCTTTGGTCTGAATGTTGGTGTTCCCCCCAGATTCATATGTTAAAATCCTTGTCCCCCATGGTGATTGAATTGAAGAGGTGGGGCCTTTGGGAGGTGATGAGATCATGAAGTCAGAGGTCATGAATGGAATTAGTGTCCTTATAACAAGGGACCTCAGAGAGTTCCCTCGCCCCTTCCATGGTGTCAGGACACAGAGAAATTGCCATCTGTGAACCAGGTTGTGGGTCCTCATCAGACATTGACTCTACAGGTCTTGATCTCTGACTTCCAGCTTCCAGAACTGTGAACAAGTCTTAAGGAGAAAGAATCAGGGAGAAATTCTCCTTGATGTGATGGTTCAAAGATTTTTACAACCAGTGGGGTCTGATGTTCAATATTGAGATGGCTACAGTACTCTCACTGTGTCACTAATAAATATGTGATGCCTATTGCACACAGAAGGAATAAAGAGAAATAAGAGTGGACCGAGTACAGTGATTCACTCTGTCATCCCAGGATTTGGGGAGGCCAAGGCAAGAGGATGACTTGGGCAACATAGTGTGGTGGTGTGCACCTGTAGTCACAGCTACTCAGGAGGCTGAAACAGGAGGATCACTTAAGCCCAGGAGTTTGAAGTTGCAGTGAGTTATGATCACACCACTGCATTCCAGCCAGGGCTACAGCGCAAAACCCTGTCTCTAAATATATAGAGAATTGAGAGAAATGAAGGCAAGGCTCTGAACACAGATAATACAAAGCAGGAAGGACAGAATGGTTGAATCAAGCATCAGAATTTGGAGATGATTAAGTTCTGGAGCATCAAGAGCCTCTACTGTCCACCTCTGCCTCCAGATACTCTCAGAAATCTTGGGAAGGATTTAAAAACGTCCCTATTGCCATGGGATTTCTCAAGTCCTTTCCCTTGGGTAGGAGAGAGAGAGGTGACCTCAAGAAGCTGGCAAGCTCGAAACACTCAGACTTCCCAATGCCAACTTGATGAAATCTCCTCGGACTCTATAGATGTCTCAAAATAAAATCCCAGGTTTCTTCCTAAGACACCCAAGACCCCAGCCAGCTCTTCAGCCTCTCCCTTCTTCTCATGCCATCTTGATTTCCCTCAACTGGTAGTTCCCAGTGGGAGTTGATTTCCCCTCCACTCTCTCTAGGGAACAGGGAGCAGTGTCTAGAGACAGTGTGGGTTGTCTGAACTGAGGGTACCACTGGCATCTAATACGTAGAGACCAGGGATGCTGCTCAACACCTTAGAGACCCTTCTGATGAAGTATCATCCAGCTCTAAATGTTGGTAGTGCCAAAGTGAATGGATAAACCTAAAAATCCAACTGTCCTGGTGTTCCAACCTCCAACCAGTGTTTAATTCTTCTCTCTCTCATCCTCTCGTGTTTCGCTGGCTAAATCCTAACTATTCCTATACTTTTGTGACTGTTCCAATTTGGACATCAGTACCAAGAGTTGAGTTGACCATGCTTCTTATTCCCCATCACTGTTGCCCACCCCCATGGCCAGAGTCTCTGCCCTTGTTAATTTGTTTCTTCCCTTTTCACCTGGATCCCCACTCCTGGGAACCCACATTCCCCAGTGCCATGTGTCTGACATATGGTCTCAAGCGATACTTGTGGTTTGCCTTGCTTTGCATGTATGTTTTTCATTTATGGAAACAGTATTGTGCTTTAAATATCATTCTGTTTCTTAATGTCTCTCACTCAACAAAATGTTTTTAAGACCCAATGATGTAACCGAACATACAACAATTCTGGTGTTTATCTGTCCACGGTATCCATCTACCACATTTTACGAGCTTGTGGAGTGATACCTCTGTCGACCCCAGTTTCCCAAGCCAAGTGAAGTATCCTTCTCACATCCCTGTAATAATTTCTCTGGAATGTATACCTAGACATGATATTCCTGGGTCATGATTTATCCAATTATTTAATAGACATCTAAGTTCTGGCCATAATGCTCTTCAGCAGTTCAGCCCAATATTGAACCCCACTATCAGGGCAAAAACATTCCCACCTTCTCAAACTTTTGAGAATACTGAGTATACTCCAGTTTTCCAGAATTTGCAATATTTTTAGGTGCAAAACTGTCTTTCACTGTTGCTTTACTCTACAATTCCCTAACCATGAAATTCTTATTTGCTAATAAGGGTTTTTTGGGGGTTTTTTTGCATTACCTACTCATATATATTGACTTTTTTTCCCTATAGAGTTTCCAGGCTTTTTCTTTTTTTCTTTCTTTTTTTTGAGTCAAAGTCTCACTCTGTCACCCAAGCTGGAGCTGGAGAGCAAAAGGGTCATGGCTTAGCACAGCCTTGACCTCCTGGGCTTAGGTGATCCCTCTGTCTCAGCCTCTGAAGTAGCTGGGACCCCAGGTGTGCACCACCATGCCTGGCTAATTTTTTGATGTTTTTTAGAGATGAGGTCTTGCTATGTTGCTCAGGCTGGTCTCGAACTCCTGGGCTCAAGTGATCTTCCCACCTCAGGCTCCCAAAGTGCTGGGATGTCAGGCGTGAGCCACTGCACCTGATGTTCTAGTTTTTTTCTACTGTTAATTTGCCCCATATACATTCTGGATAATAATTTCATTTTTTTATTTGGATGTGACAAATCTGTTCGGTTTTGTCTACAATTACCCTTCCCAGGAAAGAAAGTCTTAGTTTTCATGTCATGAAATTTCTCTCTGTTTTATCTATGATATGTGCTTTTAGGATCTTATTTAAGAAATCTTTTCCCCTGGAGATGGGCAAAGAGACATCTTATTGATGGTATTGCTGTTATGCAAGTTAGGGGTAGAGCAGACAGACAGTTCTTCATTCATCCTAGCTTGATGCCTACATTGGTGACCAGAGCTGTTTCATGCCTGGGGCACATAAAAGAAAAAAAAGAAATCTTTTCCCAATTCTAAGGTCAGAGAAATAGCCTTCTTCATTTTATTTTACAGGCTTTATGATTTAGTCTTTAATACTTAAGTCTTTAATCCCATTTAGAGATCATCTTTTAAGTGATAAGGGACTCAACTTTACTTTTCCTCCTCTAGTGAATCAGTTTCCCTGACACCAACTTTTAAACAATTATTTTGTTCCCCTATTTAAGTGCGATGCCCTATTTCTCATAGAGGAAGGGCACTAATTTGAGGGGTTGCATTCTGTTTCCCTATTTTCTTGCTTCTACACCAGTAGCACACATTTTTCTGCTGCTTTGGAATTTAAGTTCACCATAATATTTGTAAACAAGTCCCCTTCTTTGATTTTCCCCCACAACTCACTTAATTCTACTTAGGTATATTTTTTAAAATATTGTTTAGAATTAGTTTAACACATTGTTATAATGAGTTCTTTTTTTTTTTTTTTTTTGAGTTCCACTCTGTCACCGAGGATGGAGTACAGTAGCACCCTATCTCTAACCCTAACCCTAACACTCGTGGCCACCCCAGTATTGCAGAAGATCATAGAAGTCAAAGAGCCATACACCCCAGAGGCTGGCTTGCCAGTTGATGGATCTGGCTGAACTGGGAGAGTTGCTGGAGGAAAGTGAGACTCTGAAGCTGAGACACTTCTGGGGGCTGCAACACTCTCGGGGCTTAGCTTGCCAGCCCATTACAGCCAACATTCTAGGGGCTAGGCTTGCCAGCCCACCGAATCAGCAACACTCTCAGGGCTTGGCTTTGTTTGCCAGCCCATTAGAGCCAACACTTCTGGGGCTCGATTTCCCAGTCCATGAAGCTGACCTTCCCTGGGGCTCAGATGGCCGATCCATTGAACTGACACTCTCAAAGTCAAGGCTGACCTGAAAAATCTATATCAGTATTATATATTAATTTGAGAAAGAATTCTCTTCTTTATTTTAGCCTGAGTGTCCACAAAAAGCACAAGCATGAGCCAAAATCTTCTGTGCCAATAAGATGTGAGAAGATGTGCTTCCGGATGATAAAAGTAAAGAAGGGAAGGAGAACATGTCAGAATGCCTGAGCTAGGCCACTTGAGACTGCAGCCTCTTGAGACCTTATTCACTGCTGCCATCACTTGCATTTCTTTCTTCCAAATTTGGACTCTTACCTCCTTCCAAAGCCTTCCTCGACTGGATCTCAGCCTCTTCCCACCCAGTCTATTAGGTGATGCTTTATTTGTAGTACATACCCACCAGACCCAGGATAAGGCATTGGGTTATTGTTTCTCCTCCATTTCTTCTTCCCCAAATTTCCCCTTCATTCTCAAATAAAAACTAGTCCAGAGATCTGCTCTCTTCTCCAATGTGGTGTCCTCTGTCTCCTCCAGTCAAGCACTGAGCAATCTCTACTGAAGTCGTCTCACTCCCCCAAACCCAAGGACACCCAGGAGTCTCATTTCCTTTCCTTTAGAGATGGCTGGGTTCGTGCTGAGTCTACTGAACTCAAATTCTGCTGGACCACAGCTGATGTACTCTCACACAGAAAATAGCCTTTCATACTGTTTTATGTTGTAAACTATGAAGAAAGAAAGGAAAGAAAAGGAAGGAAGGAAGGAAGGAAGAAGAGGGAGAAGGAGGGGGAAAGGAAGGAGAAATAAAGGATAGAAGGGGAAGGGAAGGAGAAAGAAAGAAAAAGATGAAGGAAGGAAGGCAGAAAGGGAAGGGAGGAAGGAAGGACAGAGGGAAGGAGGGCAGGCATGAAGGAAGAAAGGGAAAGAGGGAGGGAGGAAAAAAGGAAGAAGGGAAGAAAGAAAGGAATGGAGGAAGGAAAAATACAATATGCATGCTCCTAAAATAGGGGGAAGGAGGAAGTCAGGAGGGAGGGAGAAAGGAAGAAAGGAAGGAGGAGGAAGGAGGAGGAAGAAAGAAGGGAAAGAGAGAAGAAAGGAAAGAAGAAGGGAAGAAAGGAAGAAATGAGAGAAGGGAGAAGGGAAAGAAGAAAGGATGGAGGGAAGGAAGGAAGAATAGAAAGAGGTAAGAAGGGAAGGAAGGAGAGAGAGAAAGAGGGAAGCAAGGAAGGAAGGAAGGAGGAAAGGAGATAAGAGGAAGGAGAGAGGGAAGGAGGGAAGGAAGGAATGAGGGGAGGAAAGAAAGAAGGCAGGCAGGAGGGGAAAAGGGAAGGAGAGAAGGAAAAAAAGAGAAGAGAAAGAAGGAAGGAAGGAAGGAAGGAAGGAAGGAAGGAAGGAAGGAAGGAAGGAAGGAAGGAAGGAAGAAAGGAAGGAAGGAAGGAAGGAAGGAAGGAAGCTACCCCTGGATGCAAGATGCTGCTGTCCCAAATCAGGAAAGGGAAATTCTCCCAGTGGTTACACAAGCTTCCTGCGAGTCAGTGTAAGTGACTATGATTCTGGGCATTCTTCTTTTTGTTTTTCTTTTTTCTCAGAATCTGAACTCAGGAAAAGATTCCTTAGTTCCATCAACATCATAACAATGGGACCCTGTTTACATCTCACAATATTTTTATCTTCTTTCCTTTTTTTTAATTGTTCAAGATAGAGGACATACTATCTCTTATTTCCTTCTTTTCTTGAATGTAAGTAAAACTTCAGTCATTCTCCAAGTCTTGTGGATTCATACACTTTTATTTGTTGCAATCATTTCATCTATAAGCACATGGCACACACCTTTTCTGCATAACTTAGGGACCAGTGTTCACTGCAAACTACTTTTGCAGCCACTGTGTTAAGGTGATCATTACAAGGAAAAGAGAAGAAAAACTTTATTTAAAACTGGCCTGCTTTTCTCCTGCTTTCCACACTTAACTTTAGACTTTTGCTTTGTAGGTCATTGTTTTACCAAAATACAATGTCATGGAAAACTAAAATCCATTGAATTATTATTATTATTATCCATTGAAAGTAGTAACGCATAATACTTTCCTTTGCCCAGAGAAATAAACTCCACCTGCATAAATACTAGTTGGGCAGGAAAGAACTACTTACTTATTATTATAAAGACTTAAAGACACTGAGAAGAGAACCTTATGTTTATTTTTTAAGTCAAAATATTTAAATCCACTGCAACTGCAGGATGAGATATGAGGATCTAAATTAATAGGAATATAAAAACTTTACTAAAAGTGCATGTTCCTGTCTTCCAGGGGTTATCCTACACAAGTGGAAATCATTTAGGGCTTCTCATGGGTAGTCTTGAATGTTTGCAGGGCATTTGCTCAATGAATATCCAACCCTGAGACAAATACAAGCTCAATAGGATTTTTCTAGCCAACACGAAGAGATTTGCCAAGTCTGGATAAAGGCCAACCCAGACAAGAATATTACATTGTTAGCCACAGACACCAGGCCATCCTGGGCCGGTCTCCTCTTGTTGTTATTCTTCAGACTGCTTTAAAATGTAATTTCTCTTTCTGCCAATATCTTCACTTTAATAAACGGAAGCCCTGTTCTCTTGTTGGCCGACACTTTTTTCTTTAAGTCAATCCCATTTAGACTTGTTTTTTTTTTGTAAGAGCATATGGAGAGCACCAGGCAATTAGTCATCTATCACAAACACTTTGCAACAGTCCTTTGTGTACAGACGCTGGTGCAGCAAATAAAAGGACCAGTATAAACATGACTGGAACACTGTGTGAGACATACTTATACTAGACACTGCATGGGATTTACTTATACTAAGAACAAATTTATTGTTTGCCCAAATTCAAATGTAGTTGGGCATCCTCTGTTTTATCTGGCAGCCCTACTTTTATGTGCTGAAACTGCCTTTTTTTTTTAACTAGCGTATGGTACAGCAATAATACCATTTTAGTCTGGGAGAAGTAGTTCATTCTTGGCCTTTGAAAAAACTTTTAGAAGTCAGACATTGCTTTGTATTAAAGTCTGCTTAAGGCTACGTCTTCACTCTCCACTTGTGGTCATTTTACTCTGGGGACAGCTGCAATTTTAGAAGTCCATACCCATGACTTGTAATGAAACATATGACCTTCTCATTTTGGGAATATGGCCTTTAGCTATTTAGATGCCCTGAAAATAAGAACATGTCTTTTATACATGTGATGGAAGACGTTCCATGGAGCTAAAATGTATTTTGATGGTAAAGATTGCCTTCAACTTCCTGAATTTCCTGCCATAAAATTAAAGCATTTGAGCTGATTGATCAGATGCCACAGGCACCACACCATACCCTCAAAGTAGATTCTAAAACAATTCATCCTGAGGCATTTATGAAATAATGAGCAGACCTTACATTTGATACATCTTATTTAAAATAAAAAAAATCATGAAAACATTATGCTGCCTTCAGTGAGCCAGAAACAAAGTGCAATCACTCATGCTAACCCATAATTACCTGGTTATATAGCAAAATGTTCCGATTTTGTACTCTCTTGGAATCCATAACTATTTGGACATAATTATTTGAACAATACTAGTCTTCCAATTATTCTGTTTTAAAAGGAATTTCTAAGAGTTTGAATTTATCCTTTTTTCAGTTCTTTCCTTTAACGTATAGGATTATCAAGCCTAACACGTTTGTGTCTCTCCAAGTGATAAAGATTGGGATGTAAAAATAAGAAGCTGATCTGACTCTGCTGCCATTGAATAAATGAATAATAAAAATTCATCCTTGAGATATTTAAGGATAGATGCTGTTTCAAGAAAAAGAAAGGCCAGGCTAGGGAATGCCACACACAAATGGTGTTTGCAGAGATGGCTGTGAATGGGCAGAGCTATAAGGGCAGTTCTTAGACACTGAAAGAAAGAGGAAGCTGATAAAGATGTAGAAAAGTGAAATCAAGCCTCAGAGGTATATGGAATTTTAAATTTCGCTGGCAATAATTACTTAAGGTTTTTTTGGTCAAAATCCAAATAAAAGGCCAGGCATGGTGACTCATGCCTATAATCCCAGCACTTTGGGAGGCCAAATTAGGACGATCACTTGAAGCTAGGAGCTCGAAACCAGTCTGGACAACATAGTGAGATCTCCATCTCTACCAAAAAAAAAATTAGCTGGGCATGGTGGTGTGTGCCTATAGTCCCAGCTACTTGGGAGGCTGAGGCAGTATTGTCTGAGCCTAGGAGGTCGCAGCTGCCGTGAGTTGTGATCATGCCACTGCACTCCAGCCTGGGTAACAGACTGAACAAAAAATCCATAAATTAAAAAAAAAATTTAAAGAAATAATTCAAAAATTACTCTTTACCAATTCTCTCAATTTCCCTAGAGCAATCTGCTCAATGACATGTCTTTACCTTTTCCACCAATTTGATTCCAATGATTGTATCCTGAAAAACACATAGCAGTCCTAAGTGTATCGTTTTTACATAAAAGGAGTCACACTGACCTCAATTTTGTTGGAATTAGGTTTTTCACATATCCATGTCTTAGAAGTACTCTCTTCATGCAAAACAGCAGGCTTCCACATTACTTTTAAATTACTCCTTCTTATTTTATATATTGCAGACACTGTGGTATATTTTTCAAAAAATTCTCACCTAATTTTATGGTTATTTCTCAGACCATTTTTCCTTGCTATGGTTTAATAACCATATTAACCAAAAGTTAATTGTAAAACTTTTAATACACAAGACTAAAATAAACTAACCTATTCAATAATCCCATCACACAGAAATTGTTGGTGTCATTTCTTTAAATAAGCCACGTACACACATGGTAAGAAAACCCAGACAATATGGGCATTATCTTTCTATGTGTGTGTTCTGCAAATGTAAATCAGTAAGAAAATAGGATCGGTTGTTGCTTTTGAGTGTTTGTCAAATAAACACATATTTTGCAATATCCACTAGAAAAAACATCAAGACAACAGGCAAAGTATAAAAACAATTATTTCACACATTAAAAAGCAACATGCAGAAAACACCATAGTTGATTAACCTCATTCGTTTCAAAATGAAATAGTTTTTATTGACAAAAATGGCAAAGAAAATTTTTAAGTATACTAATACTTGCTGTTAGCGAATGTCTGAGAAAATTATTTTTTTAACGAAGAGGAATATTTTCTGGAGATTAACTTGCCAAAGTTTGTCAAAGCGTAAAGTGTGTATAAGAAGAAAAATTTTATCCGAGAAATGTGAGTCCCTTGGAGTTATCAGGCCCAGAGGGGCATAAAAATGAGATACCGGTCCCATCCTACTCCCACTTGGAGCTGTGCATTTATCTCTGAAAACAACTGCGTTGCCACAAGTATTTGTAAATTAACCTAATGATGCCAAACCAAACACCATTACCCATACCCCGTAATGTAACAATGTACAATCACTAATAGATGTTATTTATCTTTTCTTTTATTTCCTTTCTCCTTCCTTCCTTCTTTCCTTCCTTCTTTTTTCTCCAGGTTCTCATTCTGTCTCTCAGGTTGCAGTGCAGTGGCATGATCACAGCTCACCACAACCTCGACATCCTGGGCTCAGGCAATCCTCCTGCCTCAACTTCCTGAGCAGCTGGTACTAGTGTACACCACCACACCCAGTTATTTTTTTCATTTTTTGTAGAGACCAGGTCTTGCTATGTTGCCCAGGCTGGTCTCAAACTCCTTACCTCAAAGCAATCCTCCCGCCTTGGTCTCCCAAATTGCTGGGATGACAGGTGTGAGCCACTGCACCTGGCCTTTAATCGATGTTATTTCTGTAAACCAGCGAGCATTCCTGACAAACAACTTCGTGTCCGCCACTCCCTGTCCCCTCCTTTTGCCTTTAAAACCTGCTGTAACAAAGGCTGAACAGAGCTCATGTCCAAGGTGACTAGGTCTGGGTCTTATAGGCAGTCGTCCTCACTTTGGCTTTAATAAACTCTTGACATCACATTTTGTGCCTCTCCCTCTTTCTTTTAGTTCAACATGGAAAAGCAATATGTCTGGAAGACAATAGATGGAACCTGAGACAGTTACCCGCTTTCATTTCATGAGTTGATGTTTAAATTTAAAATACTGACTGACGTTGCAACACAAAAGAATGGTGAAGGAGCTACGTTTTTGCCACATTCCTGAAGCTTCAGACTGGGGGCTGGTGGGAGGGAGAGGGAGGCTCAGCAGTTTTGCTATTTCTTCCTGAACCTCCAAGCAGGCAGGACAGTCTCAGGAAAGGCCAAGAAGACTCTAAATGAAACCCCAAAGACCCTAGACCCTCCAAGAGGAGGGTGGAATGAGGAGGAGCCTTGTAAATGTTTGTTTATTTTTCTGGCGACCATAAGCCTAGCATTGATGCATCCTGACTTGGTCCCACCCACTCTTTTAAGGTGATTGTTACAATTTGAAGAAATGTGTGAGTCAGTAGTTACATAGTTGCCCCCATGAAATTAGCCATGGTAGAAGTAGGTATTTGCACCAAAGGAAAAAACAAAAGCTAATCTGGGCTTTATGGTACCAGCTGACACCACCTCTGAAGACTTTCTGTTAGGTCTCCAAATATGTTAGGTCAGTGGGCCTGTGTGCTGAGCCAGTGCCATGGGTAAGATGCAAAGAATTGCACAGAAATTAGATCGAAAAATATGGTTTATTCATAAAGCAGATTAGAGAGAGAGAAAAAAAGGAGGATCCACCTCCCCCAAATTGGGGAGGGGGTCAGAACTTACAGAGAAGCAAGGCATTGGCTGCTTGAGGTTGAATGCTTTTTAAACCTTCCCAGGGGTGTGAGAGTAGGTCGTTAAGGGGAGGGCAAATGGGTGGGTTAGTCACATGACAGTTGCTATGGTGATGGGATCTGTGTCACTAGGTCACGAAGGACTGCTTTATATGATGGGGTTTGTCTGTGTCATGTCGGTCATCCTGATTCTTTACAGCTAAAAGACAAAGTTGGAGTAGAAAAACAAACAGTGCAAAGCAGGTTTGAGGAAGGGGGTTGTAAATTATCAGTCTCTATCTCTGGAGAAATGGTTCTGTCCTTGGCTAATGACTAGAGGGTAAATTAAAGTGAACTGCTAGAAAAACATGATGAAACTAAGCAATGTTAAAATAGCTGCTCTTTGGCTAAGATTATTTTATTAAATTTTCCATTCTTGCATTTTACCTCTTTACCTTCTAAATCTATTTAAGTTTCCAGCTACAATAGACTTTAACACTGTCTTTGAGTCTTAAGAGAATAATGGCAGCATGATATGTAAGAAGTTCTTTGCATCTTGTCAGCCTCAAGGTAGTTTTCAAGGTTGATGGTGGTGGGGATGGGTCAGTAAATAAGTGTGGAGTGAAAGTCCCAAATGCCTCTAGGACAATCCCTGAGCTACCAAAGAATTCTGCATGTAAGCTATGTGACCCAGGAGCCTACACACAAATGTTAAGACACAAACGCCTTCCAGGAACAGATTTCAGTTAAGCACAAGGCAGAAAGGTAAACTTGGGAACAAGAACATTCTCAGTACAGAAATTAATTGCATTGCAACCTCACTGTTATTCAGAGTAATTGGCAGAGAGACAGTCAAGTGCTTCAAAACGTCTGCTAATTTACGTTCACATGTCATGGAAACATGGCAGACCTGCATCTGTGAATGTGTATTTCAATGTTACACATAGACTGCAAAAAAATGTAAAATGGGCCCTAATAAAAAATAAAATTAATAAAAGTTTTATTTGGCATTAGTAACCTAACTTGACATGAAACCCCTGTACTATGTGATTAGCTGCAAAGTTCAGAAGTTGAAGGAATGGTGAAAGATGGTTGGTAAGCAATTTCTTTAGAACTTTTCTCCAAAGTATAACTCCACTTGAGTGCAAGTGTTTCAAACAAAAAAGCAGTTAAATATCAGATTTATTGCTGTTGCTGTTTAGAGTTAGACTTTCAGATGGCGAGAATGTCAGTTGGGACAGTCATTATGGAAAACATTATGGAGGTCTTCAAAAACTAAACCTAGAATTACCCAGCACTCACACTACTGGTTATTCATCCAAAGCATTTGCAATCAGTGTGTCAAAGAGATATCTATACTCTCATGCCCACTGCGGCATTATTCACAATAGCCAAGACAAGGAACCACCTAAGCGTTCACCAAAAGATGAGTGGATAAATAAAATGTAGTGTCTACACACAATTGAGAACTAAACCTGACCTCTTTTTCTCCTGTCCAAATTCCTAACTAAGAGGCTTGGGAGTCACTGCCAGATAAGGACTCACCAGACAGGGTTTTGTGACCCTTTTATCCAATATCCTAAAGTTTATTTTCCAACCTGACTCTGGCATAACATCACATAACGAATAAAGAAGGAAATCAAATTATTCTATGGCCCCGCAAAACCATCTCTTGGGAGACTCCCAGACTTGTAAGACATTTCTCTGTCTTCCCTGAAGTCTGTCACATGTAGGACTTCATCTATGTATCAACAAACCTGGAGTTTTCTAATCCCTTATCTCAGCAAAACATGTCCTCTACTAACTTCCAAAATTTCCCAGATAGGAACTACTAATTACTTGACAAGAAATCTTAGAATCCTCCAATGACCTGTAAGCCCCCTGCTTAGAAATGTTTCTCCTTCCCAGGCCAAGGCAATGAAAATCCCCCATGTACTGGTTTGTTTTTCCTTGTAGCTTCTGTCTTCCTAAAGTGTATATAACTGAGTTATATACACAGAGGGCATACATTCTCAGGACTCCTTGAGGAAGATGGGTGTTCCTGGGCATAGGTCCTCAAGCCTGGTTCAGAATATACCATCTCAAAATATTTTAGAGTTTGATGTCTTTTCACCAATACAGTGGAATACTATTCAGCCTTGAAAAAGGATATCTTGCCATTTGCAGCAACATGGATGAACCTGGAGGACATAAAGTCAAATGAAATAAGGAAGGCACAGAATGTTAAACGCCACGTAATCTTGATCATATGTGGAAGCTAAAGAAGTTGAACACACAGAAGCAGAGGATAGAATGCTGAGTAGCAGGGGCTTGGAGTGAAGGTAGGGACTGGGGAGATATTGGCTATAGGTGCAATGTTTTTATCACCTCAGGCACAAGAAATAAACGGTCAGTGCCTGAGGTGATGGATATATCAATTTGCTCATTTTCAATCACACCACAGAGTGTGTGTGTGTGTGTGTGTGTGTGTGTGTGTGTGTGTGTGTATAATATCGCATGGTACTCTACAAATATACACAATTATAATTTGTCAATGTCTGATAAAATTTCAAGTAAAATCACATAAAAAAGAGACTCACAGAAGCAAAGAGAGAAGTAAGAGACTCAGGAATGTTGCAGATCGAGGATGGAGGTAAGTTGGTTCCTCACTCGGCAAGGAAAAGACATTCAAGAAACAATTTGAGGAAAGACATCTCTGAAAGAAAAATCCCTCAACACATGCCATACATCAATATATTACAAAGGCTTAGCATTTTGAATCAAACATAATAATAATAAAACCAGAAATAAGATGATCATCATGACATCATGTTGGTAAAATCCTGTCTGCCAGAAAATATAAGTACAACTACACTAAATATTTGTAATGCATCACATCCATGCTATTATGTGCATGTATTAAATACACAAAATGCACATATACATTTTTCAGTAAAATATATGTATAACATATATATATATATATATATGTAATTATATATCTTGGAAGAAAAATAAAATAAACAGGAAAAGGTTAGCAATATACAGGGGGTGAAATTATGGTATGATTTCATGTTGACTGGCGAAAGTGACACAAATAATACACATGACCACAACTGCTCACCAAAGGAGTTGGATGTGTACTTAAAACTTCTTGTCTTAAGTTATTTCAAAAGATATTTTTAAAAACCTGACATAGCAATGAGACTACAAATGAAGCCCCACTTTTTAGAAAATGGGCAACGAATGAGTGATTCAAAATCAGAAATGTAAATGGCCCCTACACTGAACCTCATCAGTAAAGAAAAGTGGAATGAAAGTATTGAAATATCATTTCTTTAAACCAATCCAGTGGCCAAAAATGTAGGCACCAATCATCTTATACAGCATTGGTTGTACCATAAAAATGGTCAACCAATTAGCTCTCTTTTTCTTAGGCAATTGGATGAATTAAATGCTTTTAGCCCATACGGTAAACTATCACAACATCACTGCAAACCAAAATGCAATCACTATATGTATGAGTCATTCATATAGATTTATGTAAGGAATGTGCTGCCTATGTGCCAGGGATGGTCCCAGAATCCGGAATAGCCACACAGAAGCTGCCGATGTCTCATGTAGTCAGGGCAAAGTCCAATAATTCTAAGGTTTTTGTTAATTCAATAACCTCAGGCATTGTCATTAACTGAGGATATTCTATAAATGTAAAAGCAGCTGAGAGAACACTATACAAAAACTGTATTTATATTTAGTATTATACTTTTCAATTAAATTTTGAAGCCAACAAAATAATTATTTGATCGCAGGATGATTTCACATGTTTTAGCGGATTTTACTTCTGGCTATGTTTAAGATGTGTTTTCATTGTCATTAATATTATAATATTTACAATGTTAAACTTGACAATATTTACATACTATGATATTTTAGAGTTTGTAAAATAATTTAGAACATTACTACAAAGTTAAAGGGTTGACCACATCCCCCCAAAATATATAATTTTTAAAAATTGGGCCTTCAAAATTTATTCTGCCTAGCAAAAGAGTACATCTATTACCCTATGTGAAGTCTTGAATGAGGATAATCTGTCATTACTTTAAAAATATATTTTTTAAGACAGGGTCTTGCCCTGTTGCCCAGGCTGGAGTGCAGTGGCACAATCATACCTCAGTGCAGCCTTGAACTCCTTGTCTCAAGTGGTCCTCCAATCTCAGCTTCCCAAGTAGCTGGAACTACAGGCACATGCCATCACACCTGGTTACGGTTTTTTTGTTGTTTTTTTGTAGAGGCAAGGTCTTGCTACGTTGCCCAGGTTGGTATCAAATACCTACGCTCAAGCAATCCTCTCACCTTGGCCTCCCAAAGTGCTGGGATTACAGGCATGAGCCACTGCACTGGATCCCTATCATTGTTTAAGTAATATTATAAGCAAACAAACAAAAAACAGAAAACTGACTGGACACAGTGGCTCATGCCAGTAGTACCAGTTGAGGCAGGAGAATCTCTTGAGCCTAGAAGTTGGAGGCTGCAGTGAGCTATGAATGCACCACTGCACTCCAGCCTGGGCCACAAAGTCAGACCCTGCCTATAAAAAATAAATAAATAATGAATGAATAATAAATAGTATCAGACCAAACAGACTTTCCATGAGATAAAAGAACAGAAAATGTAAGAGAATAATACAAGTAGGTCAAGGGTAAGCAATTAAAATATGGTACAGAGACACAGGTAGATGGAGGTTATGGCAAGTTCCCTAGATTCTCTGTGAACCCCAAAAGAACCAATGGATCCCGAGTTGCTCTCTGACCCTAAACTCAAAGCAGGGTCACGTGGCCATTTGCTGACAAGAGACCACACAGGTACTCTGAGTTCCTGAAAAACTCACAGGCTCTTGTTTCTGTTCTCACCACTTGAACCCACCAACTGACTGTGACCTGCCTCAGCCAATCAGAACTAAGCACGGTTGCATCCTCCGTCTGCATAAGGAACCAGAGTGAGAGCCTGGGCAGAAAAGTTCTCTACAAATAAGACAGAGAGAAAGACTATTTGATTTCTATTTTTTGTTGTTGTATTTTTAAAAAGGTAGATTTGGGGGTACAAGTAGAATTTTGTAACATTAATATATTGGGTAATTGTGAAGTCACGGCTTCCAGTGTATCCTGTCGGGGTGCCAGCCTCGACTTAAGGGTGGGTTAGGACCCGCACCGGAGAATCTGCACGGCGAGAAGAGACCACTCAGAGGCAGTTATTCTGGGAACAGTCTGATCAGGACTGAAGCCAAATTTTATTCGGACTCCTTCCAACTTATATACCATTTTTCATACCCTCCAGCAGTGTGATAATCACTTGCTGGGGGTGTACAAACTCCATGATGTATATTGCGCTTTACAAACTATGCATCACAAGACCATCACGAGACTTGCAAGCTCCAAGCAGACAGTTTGAACTCCATGATGCCTGATGTGCCTCACAAATCTCACATCAAGGTCACAGGTGCACAATTTCAATACAGTTCGTTTAAAAGTGTCTTCCATAGTGTTCAACAAATCATTTATATTATACTCTTTGTTCTAAACCCTGATCAATACAAAAGCTTTCTTAGTTAACTCTAGGTTCAATCCAAGTTCACTGACTCCTAATATTTTTTAACAATTGATATTATCAACTTAACACTATACTATAATCTATAAGTTTACTTAAATGACTTAATTTTTATTTATTCCATTAACCTATTATGATTCAGCATAGTGGCCAATTAATTCAAAACTTATTTCTTACCATGACTTATAAGAGTTTCATGATCTAGTGATTGGACTTTAATACTATGCTATATCTCATTAAGCTAATACATATGAGAAAAGGAAACTTAAAAAGCTTAAACAAAATCTAAAAGTTTTCTATGAATGCTTATTACTGTTTAAATCTTTCCGATGGAAATTGTATCATCTTAAACGAATGTTTTATCCAAACAAGTCTATTCTAAAAATCAAATAGTAGCTGTCACACTCTTGGATAATGGTCTGCACGGTTACCATGGCAATGGCCACGGGCTGAAGTAAACAGAGTTTCGGCATGTAACGAAACTAGAAAAATGTCCTACCTGGCTAGAGGCAGGGCAATAAAACTATTATGGTAATTTCGTTTCTAATCTTAATCCTAAGAGAAACTGCCTTTGGGAACAAGAGCTGACTCACCAGTCTACCAGGAAATAGAAGTTAAAAATATCTAGAAATAAGCAAAACTTAGAAGGGACAAGGTCATTCTGCTGTGAAACTTCCCATCAGGTGTATAGAGATTTTACTTATAAGTTTTACTGCCATGTATGCACACTGGTCACTAATCACACCCCAATATTATAGGTATAACTGATATCCTATGTCAGAGGCGATCTTCCAGATGGGCCTTTACAGGCCTCAGCCATGTAGCTAAAGATGTTGGCTCCCAACAGTATCCATCACCGGAATAGGAAATATAGCCCCCATTAGGTGATTTCTCACCCCTGGCTGCTTCCTCAGTCTCCAGTGATTACTCCACTCTCTACATCGATGTGCACACATTGTTAAGCTCCCATTTATACATGAGAACACGTGGTATTTGACTTTCTGTGTCTGAGTTATTTCACTTAGGATACAGACCTTGAGTCATACTCATGTTGCTGCAAAAGACAGGATTTCATTCTTTGTCATGGCTGCATAGCATTCCATGCCATGTATGCGCCACATGTATTAATCAAATCATCCATAATGGCACGTTTTCTACTGTCTTAAACCCAAAGGACACTTCTCTGTTGTCCCTGTTGTAACTTGGGAGTTGATAGAGAAAGGTGGATCACCTACATTTCCAGGTAGAAAAGTTCTGCTTCAGCACAAATGATGAAAGTTTGGGAAACTAACTGAAGGGTTTGTTGTGAGTAAAAGGAAAGGTGAGAACTTTGAAAAACTGAGAGGAACTAAAAGTTCCTCCTGGAGTAAAACTTTGATAGGAATGTTGCAAAGGTGACACCAAAAATAAAGGGCTAGTTTGTTCCTGAGTAAAAGCTCAGGCAGGAATGTTGAAAAGGTAAGAGAGATTCTAAGGAGCTAGTTTCATCCTGAGTAAGAGATCAACAGGAAATTTCAAAAAGTGACACAGGAAGTATAGAACTAATTCTGTCCTCAGTTAAAGCTCTGGCAAGAACACTGAAAAGGTGACACAGAACTATAGGGCAAGTTCTGTCCTGAATGCAAGTTCTGACAGAAACTTTGAAAAGATAACACAGAAAATAAAGGGCTAGTTCTGTCCTAAGTAAAAGCTCTGGCAGCAACTTTGAAAAATGTCATAAAGGAACCACAGGGTGAGTTCAGTCCTATGTGAAAGCTCAGACAGGAACTATGAAAAGGTGACGCAGGAGATAAAGGGCTAGTTCCATCCTTAGTAAAAGCTCCAACAGGAACTGTGAAAAAGGTGGCACAGAAAATAAAGGGCTAGTTTCATCTTGAATAAAAGCTCACACAGGAACTTTGAAAATGTAACATAGAAAATAAAGGGCTAGTTCCATCCTGAGTAAAAGTCCTGGCAGGAACTTTGAAAATATAACACAGGAACTAAAGGATGAGTCCCATTCTATATAAAAACTCAGATGGGAACTTTCAAAAAATGACATAGAACAAAAGGGTTAATTCCTGAGTAAAAGCTCTGGCAAGAATTATGAAAAGGTGAGAGAAGAAAAAAGTAACTTATTTCATCCTGTGTAAAGATCAATGGGAATTTTTGGAAAGGTGAAACAGAAAATAAAGGGTCAGTTCCATCCTGAGTAAAAGCTCTGCAAGAACAGTGAAAAGGTGAAACAGGAACTATAGGGCGAGTTCTGTCATAATACAGTACAAGCTCTGACAGGAACTTTGACATGGTGACACAGGAACTAAAGGGCCAGAATGATTCTGAGTAGAATCTCAGACAGAAACTTTGAAAAGGAGACACAGGAAATAAGGAGCTAGTCTGTCCTGAGTAAAAGCTCTGACAGAAACTTTGACAAGGTGACACAGGAACTAAAGAGCTAGCTCTGTTCTAAGTAAAAACTCTGGCAAAGATTTGGAAAGGTGTGAGAGGAGCTAAGGAGCTAGTTTCAACCTGAGTAAAAGTTCAACAGGAATTTTTGACAAGGTGACACAGGAAATAAATGGCTAGTTCTGTCCTGAGAAAAAGCTCAGATAGGAACTTTGGAAATGTGACGCAGGTACTGAAGGGCAAGCTTCATCCTGATTAAAAGTTCTGGCAGGATGTTAGAACAACTGGCAAAAGAACTAAATGTCCTGAGTAAAAGCTCTGACAGAAACTTTGAAAAGGAGACACAGGAAATAAAGAGTTAGTTCTGTCCTGAGTAAAAACTCTGACAGGAGCTTTGACATGGTGACACAGGACCTAAAGGGCCAGTTCCATCCTGATCAGACAGGAACTTTGAAAAGAGGACACAGGAAATAAAAGGTTAGTACTGTCCTTAGTAAAAGCTCTAGCAGGGACTTTGAAAACGTGACACAAGAACTAAGAAGCTAGTTCCATCTTGAGTAAAAGTTCTGACAGAAACTTTGACAAGGTGACACAGGAACTAAAAGGTTAGTTCCGTCCTGAGTAAAAGATCTGGCAGGAACTTTGAAAACATGACACAGGAACTAAAGGGTTAATGCCATCCTGAGGGAAAGCACTTGCAGGAACTTTGAAAACATGACTCAGGAAATAAAGGACTGTTTCCGTACTGGGTAAAAAAAAATTCTGGCAGCAACTGTGAAAATGTAACACAGAAATCAAAGAGCAAGTTCCATCCTGTATAAAAGCTCAGACAGAAACTTTAAAAGATGACACAGAGCCAGGCTCAGTGGCTCAGCCTGTAATCCCACGCCTTTGGGAGGCTGAGGTGAGTGGATTGCCTGACCCCGCGGGTTGGAGACCCACCTGGGAAACTTGGCAAGACCTCATCTCTACAATAAATCAAAAATTAGCTGGGCGTGGTAGCACGTGCCTGTAGTTCCAGCTACTTGGAAGGTTGAGGTGGAAGGATCGCCGGCGCCCAGCAGGTCGAGGCTGTGGTGGCCAGGAGCGGCCACTGCACTCCAGTCTGGGCAACAGAGTGAGACTCCGACTGAAAAAAAAAAAAGATGACACAGAAAGTAGAGTGCTAGTCCCATCCTGAGTAAAAACTCAGACAGGAACTCAGATTAGGTGACACAAGAATTAAAGGGTAAGTTCCACCTTGAATAAAAGCTCTGACAGAAACTTTGACAAGGTGACATAGGAATTAAAGGGCTAGTTCCGTTCTGAATAAAAGATCTGACAGGAACTTTGCAAAGGTAACACAGGAAGTAAAGGCCCAGTTCCATGCTGAGTAAAAGCTCTGACAGAAACTTTGATAAGGTGACACAGGACATAAAAGGCTAATTCCATCCTGAGAAAAAGATCTGGCAGAAACTTTGAAAACATGACACAGGAACTAAAGAGTTAATGCCATCCTGAGGGAAAGCACTTTCTGGAACTTTGAAAAGGTAACACAGGAAATAAAGGGCTATTTCCCTCCTGGGTATAAAAACTCCAGCAGGAACTGTGAAAACGTAACACAGAAATCAAAGAGCAAGTTACATCCTGTGTAAAAGCTCAAACAGGAACTTTAAAAGATGACACAGGAAGTAGAGTGCTAGTCCCATCCTGAGTAAAAGCTCAGACAGGAACTTAGACAAGATGACGCAGGAACTAAAGGGCAAGTTCCATCCTGAGTAAAAGATCTGGCAGGAACTTTGAAAAGGAGACACCGGAAGTAAAGGGCCATTTCTGACCCATGTAAAACTCAGACAGGAACTTTGAAAAGATGACACAGGAAATAAAGGGTTAGTTCTGTCCTGAGTGAAAAAACCCTGGTGGGAACTGTGAAAATGTAACACAGAAACTACAGGGCAAGTTCCATCCTGAGTAAAAGCTCACTTTAAAAAGATGACACAGGAAGTAGAGTACTAGTTCCATCCTTAGTAAAAACTCAGAGAGGAACTTTGACAAGGTGACCCAGGAACTGAAGCACTAGTTCCATTCCACAGGATATAAAGAGCCATTTCCGACCTGTGTAAAAACTCAGACAGGAACTTTGAAAAGGTGACACAGGAAATAAAGGGCTAGTTTTGCCCTGAGTAAAAGCTTTGGCAGGAACAATGAAAATGTGACACAGAAACTACAGGGAAAGTTCCATCATGAGTAAAATCTCAGACAGGAACTTTGACAAGGCTACACAGGATCTAAAGGGCAGGTTCCATCCTGAGTAAAAGTTTAGGCAGGAACATTGAAAAGGTGACACAGGAACTAAAGGGCTATGAATAAAGCTCTCACAGGAACTTTTACAAGGTGACACAGGATGTAAAGTACTAGTCCCATGCTGAGTAAAAGTTCAGACAGGAACTTTGACAAGGTGACACCGAAACTAATAGGATAATTCCATCCTGAGTAAAAGCTTGGACAGAAACTTTGACAAGGTGGCACAGGAATTAAAGGGCTAGTTCCATCCTGAGTAAAAGATCTGGCAGGAACTTTGAAAAAGAGACACAGGAAGTAAAGGGTCATTTCCTACCTGTGTAAATACTCAGACAGGAACTTTGAAAAGGTGACACAGTAAATAAAGGGCTAGTTCTGTCCTATATAAAAGCTTTGGTAGGAACTATGAAAATGTGACAGAAAAATTACAGGGCAAGCTCCATCCTGAGTAAAAGCTCAGAAAGGAACTTTGAAAAAGTGTCACAGGAAGTAAAGCAAAGTGCTAGTTCCATCCTAAATAAATGCTCAGACAAGAAATTTGACAAGGTGACACAGGAACTAAAGGGTCAGTTCCATCCTGAGCAAAAGTTCAGACAGTAACATTGAAAAGGTGACACAGGAACTAAAGGGCTAGTTCTGTCCTGAATAAAGTTCTCACAGAAACTTTGAATGGTGAAACAGAAAGGAAAGTGCTCATTCATTCTGAGTAAAAGCTCAGAAAGGAACTCCGAAAAGGTGACACAGGAACTAAAGGGATTGTTCCATTCTGAGTAAAAGCTCTGGCAGGTACTTTGTAAAGATGACACAGGAAGTAAAGAACTAGTTCCATCTTGAGTAAAATCTCAGACAGGTACTTTGAAATGGCGACACAGGAACCAAAGGGCTAGTTTCATCCTTAACAAAACCTCTGCCAAGCCGGGCTCGGTGGCTCAGCCTGTAATCCCGCGCCTTTGGGAGGCTGAGGTTAGTGGATTGCCTGAGCCCGCGGGTTCGAGACCTGCCTGGGCAGCTGACCACATCTCTACAATAAGTCAAAAAATCAGCCGGATGTGGTAGCGCGCACCTGTAATTCCAGCTACTTGGAAGGCTGAGGCGGAAGGATCGCCAGAGCCCAGCAGGCGAGGCCACGGTGGCTGGGAGTGGCCACTGCACTCCAGTCTGGGTGACAGAGTGATATTCCAACTCAAAAAAAAAAAAAAACCTCTGCCAAGAACTTTGTAAAGAGATGCAGGAATCTAAGGGCCATTTCCGACCTTTGTAACAACTCAGACACAAACTTTGAAAAGGTGACATGGGAAATAAAGGGCTAGTTCTGTCCTGAGTAAAAGTTTTGGTGGAAACTATGAAAATGTGACACAGAAACTACAAGGCAAGTTCCATCCTAAGTAAAAACTCAGACAGGAGCTTTAAAAAGGTAACACAGGAAGTAAAGTGCTAGTTCCATCCTGAGTAAAGTTCAAACAGGAACTGTGACAAGGTGACAAAGGAACTAAAGGAATAGTTCTGTCTGGAGTAAAATTTCAGACAGGAACATTGAAAAGACAACACAGGAACTAAAGGGCTAGTTTTGTCCTGAGTAAAAGCTCTCACAGAAACTTTGACAAGGTGACACAGAAACTACAGGGAAGCATCCATCCTGAGTAAAAACTCAGTGAGGAAGTTTTAAAAGGTGACACAGGAAGTAAAAGGATAGTTCTGTCCTATGTAACAGCTCTGATAGAAACATTGACAAGGTGACACAGGAACTAAAGGGCAAGTTCCACACAGAGTGAAACCCTGACAGGAACTTTGAATAGGTGACACCGGAACTAAAGTACTAGTGCCATCACGGGAACTAAAGGGTTACTGTCATCCTGAGGGAAAACACTCGTAGGAACTTTGAAAAGATGACACAGAAAATAAAGGGACAGTTCTGTCCTGAGTAAAAAAGTTCTGGCAGGAACTGTGAAAATGTGACACAAAAACTAAAGGGCAAGTTCCATCCTGTGGAAAAGCTCAGACAGGAACTTTAAAAAGGTGACACAGGAAGTAAAGTTCTAGTTCCATCCTGGGTAAAAGCTCAGACAGGAACTTTGATGAGGAGACACAGCAACTAAAGAGTTAGTTCCATCCTGAATAAAAGCTCTGGCATAAATTTCGAACAAGTGGCACAAGAATTAAAGGGCCAGTTCCATCCTGAGTAAAAGATCTGTCAGGAAATTTGTAAAAGTGACACAGGAACTAAACAGTCAGTTCCATCTTGAGTAAAATGTCAGACAGGAACTTTGAAATGGCGACACAAGAACTAAAGTGTTAGTCCCGTCCTTAATAAAAGCTCTGCCAGGAACATTGACAAGGTGACACAGGAACTAAAGGGATAGTTCTGTCCTGAGTAAAAGTTTTGACAGGAACTATGAAAATGTGACACAGAAATTACAGGGCTAGTTCTGTCCTGAGTAAAAGCTCTCATCGAAATTTTGACAAGGTGACAAAGAAAGTATAGGGCAACTTTCATCCTAAGTAAAAGCTCAGACAGGAACTTTGACAAGGTGACACAGGAACTAAAGGGCCAGTTCCTTCCTGAATAAAAGCTCTGACATAAAATTTGACAAAGTGACACAGGAACTAAAGGACTAGTTACAACCTGAGTAAAAGCTCAGGCAGGAACTTTGAAAAGGTGACATAGGATCGAAAAGGTTAGTTCCATCCTGAGTAAAAGTTCTGACAGAAACTTTGACAAGGTGACACAGAAACTGCAGGGTAACTTCCATCCTGAGTAAAAGCTCAGTTAGGAACTTTGAAAAAGTGACACAGGAAACAAAGGACTCATTCTGTCCTGAGTAAAAGCTCTGACAGAAACTTTGACAAGGTGACACAGGAACTAAAAGGGCCAGTACAGGTCTGTGTATAAGCTCAGGAAGAAACTTTGACAAGGTGACACAGGAACTAAAGGGTAGCTCCATTCTGAGTAAAAGCTCTGGCAGGAACTCTGAAAAGGTGACACAGAAACTAAAGGGCTAGTTCTGTCCTGAGTAAAAGTTCTGACAGGAACTTTGAAAATGTGACACAGGAACTAAAGGGCCAGTTCCACCCTGAGTAAAAGCTCTGACAGAAACTTTGACAAGGTGAGAGAGGAACTAAAGGGCTAGTTCCATCCTGAGTAAAAGCTCTGGAAGGAACTCTGAAAAGGTGGTGCAGGGACAAAAGTCTTGTTCAGTTCTGAGTTAAAAGTCTAGCAAAAACTTTGGAAAGGTGTGAGAGGAGCTAAGCAGCTAGTTTCATCCTGAGTGAAAGATCAACAGGAATTTTTCAAAAGGTGACACAGGAAGTAAAAGACTAGTTCTGTCCTGAGTAAAAGCTCTAGCAAGTACTTTGGAAAAATGACCCAAAACTAAAGGGTCAGTTCCATCCTGAGTACAAGCTCTGGCAGAAACTTTGAAAATGTGGCATAGGAACTAAAGGGCAAGTTCCAACCAGAGTAAAACCCTGGCAGGTACTTTGAAAAGATGACATAAAAACTAAAATGCTAGTGCCGTCCTGAGGAAAAACCACTCGCAGGAACTTTGAAAAGGTGACACAGAAACTAAAGCGCAAGTTCCATCTTGAGTAATAGCTCACACAGGAACTTTGAAATGGTGACACAGGAACTAAAGGGTTAGTGCCACCCTGAGGGAAAGCGCTCACAGGAACTTTGAAAAGATGACACAAGAAATAAAGGGCTAGTTCCATACTAAGTAAAAAAGCTGTGGCAGGAACCGTGAAAATGTAGCACAGAAACTAAAGGTGACACAGGAAGTAAAGTGCTAGTTCTATCCTGAGTCACAACTCAGACAGGAACTTTGACAAGGTGACACAGAAACTAAAGGGCTAGTTCTTTCCTGAGTAAAAGCTGTTGGGAACTTTGAAAAGATGACACAAGAAATAAAGGGCTTGTATTATCCTGAGTAAAAGATTTGGAAGGACTTAGAAAAGGTGACACAAGAACTGACAGAAAGCAGTCTGTGGACAAAGTTCTTGAAATTCTGTCTCTCTCAAAGTATCCAGCAGTCCTCCTGTCTCCTAGAGATGTTTCCCAACTTCCTCTCTTGCTCTTACTTTCTACCACCACTGCACCTCTGCCAAGAAAACTTTCTGGAAGCAATGGTAATGATTCCCAGTCCATATGCTGCCCCATTTGCCCATGTGAACTTGGAGCTCTGTGTGCTGTCCTGGATCCCTCCACTGCCTCTGGGGACCCAGTCACCCCCACATCACTGTGGCCCCACTCAGGGTCTCTAATGGGCTGTCAGCGAGGCTGGCAGTTATGGTTCAAAACCAGAAATCCATAAAAATAAAGCAAAATAAAAATAAAGTAAAATAAAATTGAATATGGGGAGCCCAGAGAAGATGACAGCAGAGTCAGTTGGACTATGGGAGTACCAGTGTGAATGAGGGAGTTTATGGAAAATGTTGCATATGTGTCTGTAAGTAAGCATGTGAGTGGCTGACTGAGTAGGGACTGAGGAACAAGTGCCAGGGTTCTCCTGGTGAAGCAACTGATGCTACAGTTTGCACTGCTTGGTCTCTAGAACTTTTCAGAATGTAGAAGCTGAGCATCATTCTATAAAATCAGCAAAACCCTTCCCAGGAAGAAGCAGCCAGGAGTGACTGCTGGCTCTAGGCTCTGCCTCTCCACCACAGCACCTGGCCAGACATTGGAAACAAGGACCATGGAGGGACCACTGCAAGGGAGCCAGAGACAGAGCCCCACTAGAGAAGACAAAAGAGGCACCCTGCCACCATCCTGAAAACTGACCATGAAAGTGCTCTGGCTTGTTCATCATGGAGCAATAGTCCTGAACTCTGTGACCAGTGTGTAAACTACTCAGGGGCTGATCATGACTCAGAAGGAATACCTTGAAAACATAACCTTTGGAGGGAAAAGACACACTATCCCCACCTGGATTCAGCTGTGGGACAAAGAGTGTGACCAGAAAATAATGAGGAAGACCCCCAAAGAGATCAGAAACTTGTTTCAAAATAGAACAAATTCAAAGCCCAGCTCGGAGAAGAATAGAGGGCCGAGCAAACATCAGAAATCAAAGAACCTCCCACTGCCATTGAATAACGGAACTAGAGAGAAAATAAAGAGATCTATCACAAATGAGGAAAAATCAGTGGAAGATCACAGGTAATTCCCAGAGTGCCAAAGAGACAACACCTGAAAAATCAGACCTCAGAGCCCAAACAACTGAAGTTACCAATGAATGTCCCCAGAATACAACAGGGATTAGGAACTGGATGAAAAGCGTGAATAAGGCTAAAGAAAGGCAAGATGCAGCACTGAAAGATCTTGTAATGGATAGAGATTTTGGCCATAAAAACTCCATCCAGGAAATAAATAACAAAATGACAAGCATGGAAAGCATAATTAATCAAGCAGAAGAAAGAATCTCAGAGCTTAAGGATCAAAACATGGAATGAACCCAATGTGTAAAAAACATAAAAACACTCAGAAAGAAAGAACAAAGCCTCCAAGAGATGTGCTATTACATCCAGAGGCAGAACCTATGCCTGATGATATACTAGAATAAGAAAGGGAAATAGAAAACACCTTGGAGCTAGTATTTCAGGAGGCTATCCAAGGAAGCTTTCCCCATCTCACCAGAGATATGATCATCCAAACCCAAGAGATACACAGATTCCCCCACAAGACATCAAATGAGAAGACCAACCCCTAGACACACAGTAATTCACCTACACAAAGTAGGTACAAAAGAAAAAATCCTAAAGACAGCAAGAGAGAAAGGTCAGACTACCTACTGGGGAAGACCAATCAGAATAGCAGCAGACCTATCAGCAGAAATACCCCAAACTAGAAGGAAATGGAGTCCAATTTTCTAAGTCTTCAGAAATAAATGATTTCAACAAAGAATTTCCAACCCAGCAAAGCTCAGTTTCATCAGTGATGGCTCTACAGGAGATGCTTTAAAAAGTATTAAGCACAGAAGAAAGAAAATAAACATCCACCACGTACTTCCCAAGAGAACAGGAGATCACAGAATCAATAGAGACCACAATGCGGCTGTAAACTTGAAAACAGACACCTACATCAACTCAAAAGTTAAAAGAAAACAAAGAAAAAAATTGTAATGACTTCATGATGGGGATAAACACATTTCCATAATCAGCCTGAACATGAGTGGACTAAATGCACCACAGAAAAACACAGAATGGCAAACTGGATTTAAAAACATGACTCAATAATTTGCTGCAGCCAGGCTCGGTGGCTCAGCCTGTAATCCCGCGCCTTTGGGAGGCTGAGGTGAGTGGATTGCCTGACCCCGCAGGTTCAAGACCCACCTGGGCAGCCAGCCGGGCGTGGTAGCACATGCCTGTAATTCCGGCTACTTGGAAGGCTGAGGCGGAAGGATTGCCAGAGCCCAGTAGGTCGAGGCTGCGGTGGCCTGGAGCTGCCATTGCACTCCAGTCTGGGCAACAGAATGAGACTCCAACTCAAAATAATAATAATAATAATAATAATAATAATAATAATTTGCTGCAACCAGGAAACTCATCTCATCACAAGGGATGCACACAGACTCAAAATTAGAGGGTGGGAAAAAAATTTCCAGGTGAACAGATCACAAAAGAAGGCAGGAGTCACCATCTCAATATCAGACAAAACAACCTTTAAGCTATCAAAACTTTAAGTTACAATAGTATACTACATAATGATAAAAGGCTCAATATATCAACAAGAAATATCCATCCTAAACATATACACACCCAACACTGGAGCACCAGAATGTATAAAGCAATTACTAAATAAACTAAAAAAGATATAGACTCTAACATAGTCATAGCTGAGGACTGAAATATCCCACTAACCACCCTAGATAGATCATCAAGGCAAAAAATCAACAAAGAGATCAGGAAACTCAGCTTGATGTTTGACAAAATGGACTTAGTAGATACCTATAGAACACTCCACCCAACAACCAAAGAATATACATTCTACTCATCACCACATGGAATGTACTCCAAGACTGATAGCATCCTTGGCCATAAGTCAAGCATAAACAAATTTCATAAGATCAAAATACTGCCATGAACCTTCTCAGACCACAGTGGAATAAAAATAAATCTTAACACCAACAAAATTCCCCCCAAACCTACAAAGACATAGATACTATATATGATGCTTAATGACTCCTGGGTCAACACAGAAATTAAAAGATTCCTGGAGACCCGCATGGGCAACTTGGTGAGACCTCATCTCTATAATAAATCAAAAAATCAGCCGGGTGTGGCAGCAAGCGCCTGTAGTTCCAGCTATCTGGAAGGCTGAGGTGGAAGATTCACCAGAGCCCAGCAGGTCGAGGCTGCGGCAGCTGGGAGTGACCACTGCACTCCAGTCTGGGCGACAGAGTGAGACTCCAACTCAAAAAAAAAAGATTCCTGGAAACAAATGAAAATGAAGAAACATCTTAGCAAAATTTCTGGGATGCCATAAAAACAGTTTTAAGGGGGGAATTTACATCTCCACAAACACACATCCAGAAAATGAAAAGCTCACAAGTCAACAGCCTAACAAATAACCTAAGGGAGCTGGGAAAACAAGACCACCAAAACGCTAACTTTAGCAGAAGAATCCAGGTCACCAAAGTAAAAGCCCAAATATGGGACATAGAAGACAAAAATATCATAAATCAACAAAACATAAAGCTGGTTCTTTGAAACAATAAACAAGAATGATGGACCACTAGCCAAAATAACCAAGAAAGCAAGGGAAAAAAACCCAAATAAATCACAACTGACACCAAAGAAATACAAGCGCTTATCAGAGATTACTATGCACACCTATATGAAAACAAACTCAAAAGCCTAAGTGTAATGGAAGACTTTCTGACATCACACACCTCTCAAGTTTGAAACAAGAAGACACTGAGACACCAGATAGACCAATAACAACCCAGAAAATTGACTGTCATAAGAAAACTACCTACAAAAACCAAAAGCTGTGGACTAGATGACTTTCCAGCAAAATTCTACAAAACATACAAGGAGGAATTGATACCAATCCTATTGAAAGCATTCCAGGCAATAGAGAAAGACAGAACTCTTCCCAAATCATTTTATGAAGGTAACATCACACTGATACCCACACTGGGTAATTATCCAACAAAAAAAATAGAACCACCAGCCAATATCCCTGATAAACATAGATGCAAAAATTCTCAACAAGATTCTAGCAAACTGGATCCAACAACACATTTCAAAAACCACCCACCATGAACAAATAAGCCTCATCCTTGGGATGCAGGGCTGGTTCAACACCCACAAGACCATAAATAATTAAATACATCAGCAGATGTGTTAACAAAAACCACAAGATTATGTCATTAGATGCAGAAAAAGCTTTTGATAAAATCCAACAATCCCTCTTGATAAAAACCCTCAAACATCTAGGCCTAGAAGGAACATACCTCAAAATTTTAAGAGCCATCTACGTTAAACCCACAGCCAGCATATTGCTAAACACATCAAGAAAAGGAGAAACATTTCCCCTGAAAACTGAAGCAAAAGAATACTGCCCACTCTCCGGTTCAACATTGTGTTGGAAGCTCTACCTAGAGCAATTAGACAAAACAAGGAAATCAGGAATATCCAAATAGGAAAAGAGGAAGTTAAGTTATCGCTCTTTGCTGATGATATGATTCTGTACCTTGAAAGTGCAAGAGAATCTGTCAAAAATCTGCTTGCACTGATAAAGGACTTTGGCAAATTCTCAGTGTACAAAATAAATGTGCAAAAGACAGTTTACAAAATAAATTTAAAAAATAAATGTGCAAAATAATGTGCAAAAGACAGTCACATTCTTATACACCAACAACAAACAGTCAAAGAAACAATAAAAAGCACAATCCCATTCATAATAGTCACTAAAAAAATGAAATATCTTGGCATCTTCCTACCAGAGGAGTGAAAGACTTTTACAATGAAAACTACAACACACTGCTCAAAGAAATACAAGAAGACACAAACAAATGGAAAAATACTCCATGCTCATGGATAAGAAGAATCAACATTATTAAGATCTCCATCTTACCAAAGGCAACCTACAGATTCAACACAATACTCATTAAGTTACCAACATCATTCTTCTCAGAGCTGGAAATGACAATACCGAAATTCATGTGGAAATATAAATGACCAAGAATAGCCAAAACAATCCTCAGCAGAAGAAACAAAACAGGAGGCATCACACTTCCAGACTTAAAACTTTACTATAAGGCTACAATAATCAAAACAACCTTGTGTTGGTACAAGACCAGGCATATAGACCAATGGAACAGGATAGAGATTCCAGAAGCAAAATCTCAATTTCTCAACTAACTCATCTTCGACAAAGCCTCCACTAACAACCACTGAGGAGATGAGAATTTATTCAGTAAATGGTGCTGAGAAAATTGGCTGACCACAAGCAGAAGATTGAAACAGGACCCCTATCTATCACCATACACAAAAATCAACTCTAAATGGATCAAAGACCTAAATGTAAAACTTCAAACTATCAGAACCTTAGAAAACATAGGAGGCACCCTCATGGAAATTGGAATCCCTGATCAAAACCCCTAATGCCCGTGCCATAAGAAATAAGATAGACAAGTGGGACCTCATCAAACTGAAAAGCTTCTGCAAAGCAAAACAATCCATCAAGAGTGTGGGGAGACACCCCACAAGATGGAAAAAATATTTGCCAACTGTATATCTGACAAAGGCCTAACATCCAGGATCTTCAAACTCAAACATGCCAAAAGAAAAAAAAAAAAAAAACAAGCAGCCCTATTTAAAAGTGGGCAAAAGACATGAATAGACACTTCTCAAAAGAAGACACACGGGCAGACAACAGACACATGAAAAAGTGCTTAGTCTCACTAATCATCAGAGAAATGCAAATCAAAACCACATTGAGATACTACCTAACCCCAGTAAAAATGTCCATCATTAATAAAACAAAAAAATAACAGATGCTGGCAAGGATATGGAGAAAAGATGGGAATGCAAACTAGTACAACCTCTATGGAAAACAGTGTGGTGATTTCTAAAATAACTAGAAGTTGACCTTCCCCATGACCCGGCAATCCCTCTACTGAGAATATACCTGGAAGATCTCAAATCATTCCACCAAAAAGATACTTGCACACACATGTGTATTGCAGCACTATTCACAATAGCAAAAACATAGAACCAACTGTGCTGCTCATTGAAACTGGACTAGATTTTTAAAATGTGGTACATATACATGATGGAATATTACACAATCATAAAGAAGGAAAAACATATGTAATTCACAGCAACTTGGTTGGATTTAGAGTCTATAATACTCAGTGATTTATCATAGAAACAAAGAACTGAGAACTATTCATAAGCAGACCCTGAACATTTACCATAATACTATAAGAAAAGGATTGGCAGTAGTGGGACACTGCTGGGGGTGGGGGAGAGCACATAACATCAATACGCGTACCTGGTCTCTAACCAGGCAAAGTGGGGACCAAAGGAAGGTCCAAACTTTACCTGTACGATGACCACTTGTTTATCTAATCCTGAATCATACCCCATATCTTTAAAATAAAATAAAAAATAAATTAAAATAAAATAAATAAGAAAATTAAACTGAAGTAAAAATAAAATAAAATATATAATAAAGCAAAAGAAAATGAATAAATTAAAATAAAATACAAAATAAAGTAAAATAAAATGTAAAATAAAGCAAAGTAAAATGAAATATGAAATAAAATAAATACTAAAATAAAGCAAAGTAAAATGAAATATAAAATAATGCCAAACAAAATAAAGTAAAATAAAAATTATAAAATAAACAAAATAAAATATAAAATAAAATAAAAATAAGAAAACCATTTCCACAGGCTCACTTGGCCTGCTGCTCATGCCTTCGCCTGTTCAGGGTCTCTCTTATCCTCCATAATCCCATGCCTACTAAGCCGCTACAGACCTTTGACTCCAAAGCCCACAGTTCAGTATCATTAACTCTGGTCACTGTGCCATTCACTAGGTCTTAAAGACATACACTTCCTGTATATCTCATTTTTAATCAATGAACTTATTTTCTTACTTGACACATAATAATTGTACATATTCATGGGGCTTGCAGTGATGTTTAATACATGAAATGTGTAGCAATCAGACCAGGGTAGCTCACACTTCATCATCTCGAATATTTATTATTTTCTTTGTGCTGAACATGCTCAATATCCTCCTTCTAGCTATTTGAAACTACGTATTATTGTTAAGTATTGTCATCCCACTGTGCTACAGAAGACCAGGACTTATTCCTCTCATCTAGTTGTAATTTTGGTATTCTTTCGCAAATCCCTGTATAGACCATGTCTTCTTTATCCAGTCATCCTCAGATGAAGACATAGGGTAATTCCACATTTTACTGTGTGGTTAGTGCTGCGATCAACATACACATGCAAGTGTTTTTATATAGAATGATTTCTGTTCCTTTGGGTAGATAACCAGTAGTAAGATTGCTGGATTGAGTAATAGTCCTATTTTTAGTTCTTTGAGAGACCTCGCTGCTTTCCATAAAGGTTGTACTAATTTTGTAAATTTGTGCAAATTCCCACCAAAAGTATATAAGCGTTAAACTCTAACACCTCAGGGAGTCTCCGCAAATTGATGGTCTCTCTCTTGTCATGCAAAGCACCTTTGCTTTGTACCAAGGCTGCATCTTTCCTAGTTTTCAAAGTGTTCACTGGAACAAAGTCTCTTATCTTTTATAAAAGAAAATTCCTTTTCAATGGATTTGTTGACACTTAGTCATTGAGATAAGTTGAATTCTTACAAAAATGACAACCCGATGAGAAATAGTTGAGAGTCAGGTCCATGCAATTCCACTGGCACCATTTCCCCCTTGGGAGAAAGAACACACAGACGTAGCTGGAACCCAAACGTCCACCCAGATTGTCCACAAGAGTTGGCAAAGCCCTCAGAGGGGCTGGCTGCGTGGTCACTGGTGGCCAGGAGCTGACCCAGATATTCCACCACCATTAGGAAGAAAAAGGCATCCAGGTGGCATTGCAAAGTGACTCATAAGAAGGGTTGGCAACCTGTTATGTCATTGGCAGTTTTGGCCGAGGAGTTGTATAACAGGAAAAAAAACCCGAAGCTGGACTAACTTTTTGTCGACCTACAAACTTACAAAGTCTGGGAACAGAGACCAGAGAAAAGAAAATCATACTCCCATAATGCAGAACATTAACAAATGTGCTGTAAGATGTACATGCAGACCAGCCAGCTGCCATGTGCCACAATGAACCAAGGAAATGAAAAAAAATGGATCCGAGTTTTTAACTCACAGATGTCATGAGGGGAAAAGCAGCGAGTTTCTTCTCATCTCGAACTGGCATCTGCTCCCTCGTGAAATCACCAATATAGAATCTCATTTTAAAGTGGAAAAGCAAAAACATGCAGGGCAGTTACTTCTTTAAAAAAAAAAATAAAAGTGCTTTTCAAACACTAAACAAGACCCAAGAGGAGGTCATGGATTCAATTTGTAGGTCTCTACTTGTATTAAAAATTAATTGGAAATAAAACGCACACTATGTAACTGCTATTAATAAGTTTAAATGTGATAGCACTATTTCTTTGCTACTAATATTGTAAAGTTGGGATTGCTTTTTGGGGATCTGGTTTTAGGGTATGTGTGTGTTTGCATGTGTGTGAGTTCTGGATGGTTCTATAAAATATGCCCAATATAGTCTTCACTATTCCTCACAACACAGTAAGGGTTTGAAAAACACTGACTTGGAAGATCTCTTGCAAACCCCAAGTTGTTTAAGATTATATTCTGAAAGAAGCTTAAGTTTCCCATACTGGATCACTACCAGCTACTGGGGTCAAGTAAGGTTGAATGAAAAAGAGGAAAAAAGACAAAACATCTGTCTACAATGAAATGGAGGGTTTAAGGGCACTAGTCGGCATTTACAAATAATGGACACTGTTCCCTCCTCAACACCAGCTTTTTCCACTAGACTTTCAGGCATTTTGGCTATTATTCATCAGGTCAATAAAAATAAGCACAGTGAAAAAAACAACTGCAAGCACTTGAATTCTGTGTTGGCCAAATTACCTCTGCTCATTCCCCACTTACTGAAGTGACATCATTTTTTAAGCTTTGCCTTCTGTTGGTTTTTATTGTATTTCTTCATTTTCCAAGGCACTCACTTTAAACGGTCTCTGCACAGATCCTGATTCATTACGAAGAATTGTATTTTGGCCAGTGGATTTCTGAGACATTGCCCTCAAGGGAACTCTAAAAGCTGAGTTTACAGTCAGCCTAGAGCCAGACATTTTTAACTAGATACAAAAGCACGAATCTATTCTTTGTAATGTTCCTGAGAACTTAAAGTGGTTCGGGGGAAAGTCAAGACCCAGGTGTGCAGGTCTCTGCCTTTTCTGATTTTTGGAGCGGAAAGCAACGCTTGGTAGTGGTTGCCTGAGGTTGCCCCAGGGAGTTGCTGTTAAGAGATTTAAAGTTTCCATCATGTGGAGATAAAAAAAAAAATCTCTGGAGATCTGCTTTACAACAAAGTGCTATTGTGAACAGTATCATACTGGACACCTACACATTTGTTAAGAGGACAGATCTCATGTAGTTTTGATCACAGTTTTTAAAAATGAGCTGTAGCATTACACGTGCAGAAAATGGTCTCTCGCATGGACTTGTCAAAGTCGACGTGCCTATTGAAATACAATTGCAACAGACGGACAGACAAAGATAACGTGGTGTATACACACAGTAGAATATTATTCAGTTACCAAAAGGGTGAAATCCTGCCACTTGCAGCAACATGGATGGAATTGGAGGTCATTATGCAAAGGGAATTAACCAGGGACAGAAAGACAAATGTCATATGTTCTCACTCATATGCAGAAGCTCAAGGCTGACCTCATAGAAGCAAAAAGTAGAACAGAGGACACAAGGGGCTGGGGGAAGGGAGGGAAGGGATAGGAACAGATTTGTTAAAGCAGCAGTCCCCAACATTTTTGGCATCAGGAACCGATTTCCTGGAAGACAATTTTTCCATGGACTGAGGTGGTGGGGATATGCAATCAAACCTCACTGCTCATGTTAATCTGTATTTGCAGCTGCTCCCCACCACCAGCATCACTGCCTCAGTTCCTCCTCAGATCATCAGGCTTTCAATTCTCATTAGGAGCATGCAATCTAGATCCCTCATATGTTCAGTTCACAATACGGTTCTCACACCTACGAGAATCTAATGCCACTGCTAATCTGACAGAAGATGGAACTCAGGCAATAAAGTGAGTGATGGGGCATGGTTGTAAATACAGATGAAGTTTCACTTGCTCACCTGCCCACTGCTCACCTTCCGCTGTGTGATCCGGATCCTAACAGTTACTGGTCCATGGCCTGGGAGTTGGGGACCCCTGTGTTAAAGAATACAAAGTTACATCTAGATAGAAGGAAGGAGTTCTGTGTCCTACAGCACCTTAGAATGACCATATTTCACAAAAATATGCTGCATACTTTCAGTTAGAAGAAGGAGGATACTAAATGTTTCCAACACAGAGGAATGATAAATGTTTAAGGAGTCACATATGATAATCACCCCGATCTGATCACTACACATTGTATGTATCCCAACATCACTAAGAACTTGGTGAATATGTACAAGTATTATGTGTCAAGTAAAAATAAAATAAATTAAAACATAAAAATAAATTGTATCCACAAAAGGGTTGATTGACCAATTTAAGTAGATCATGGTTTTCTACCCTACAACAAAAGAAAACATCAAATCTCGAATTCTCTCATCAGTACACAATCTCCAGCATTTAAAAGTTCCACCTAACATTCAATATTTTTATTGGAAAATAGAGAATCATGTTCTTCATTTCTTCATTTCTTCATTGAATCTCTCTCTCTCTCTCTCTCTCTCTCTCTCTCTCTCTCTCTCTCTCTCTCTCTCTCTCTCCCCCCCCTAATTAATGTGGTTAGTACATCGGAGAGAGCAGGAGCCATATAGAGTCTAAATCTCAACTGTGTGCATGTGTGTGTTTTCTCACTATGAGTCCTTGTGTCAGTAGCTTAGTCTCAATTTCACATCATTAAAGTGGGCAGGTATCTTATATTATGGTTTTTAAAGTAATAAACGATCACTTGTAAAACTGCACATCTCACCACCTGTACGGAAGAGGTGCTCTTAAAACAGCAAAACCGGGCAACCCTTTTTCAGGTCCCCTCCCACTTGGGAGCTTTTTTGGTCTTCTTAATAAACTCATGCTTTCTCAAAAAAAAGAAAAGAAAAGAAAAACAGCAAAACCTTTGTCTCTGCAAGTGACACTCAAGACAACCTTAGAGGACAATGACCAGGGTCCACTGACCTCTTCACATCCTTGGAACAAGGCTAGCTAATCCTTTCAACCAGAATCCAAAAGGTGCTTGGCTTCCAAAGAGAGCTTCAATGACAGGGGGTGGCTAAAAATATACATATTCTAGAAATAAAGTTGATGTGTTTTATATATATACCTATCTATCAATGAGGCTATCCAAAGGAAACACAGCGAGGGAAGAATTTTGCCTCTCCGGCACAACACATTCATGGATAATCCCTATCACTCCTCCCCGCTTCTCCCTGGGGAGCTCCAAGACTCTGCCCTAGCCTTCTCTCTCTCACACACATACCGTTTCCCACATCAGACTGTCACTCACCAAGCAGCTACTCTACAGAAATTCCAGAACAGTCCCCACCAAAGTTTGGAACCAGATCCGGAAAAGTAGTCTCAGCCATTGGGAGGACTTCCATCCCCGGGGATTCTAGAAAGGAAGAGAGAAGACCTTGGTCACAAGCTAATGGTTTTTTAATAGTGGCCATTCTGATTGATATAAGGTGAGATCTCATTGTGGGTTTGGTTTGGCTTTCCCTGATGATGAGTGGCATTGAGCATTTTCTCATGTTTCTTGGCCATTTGTACATCTTCTGAGAGATAAATCTGTTTATGCTATCTGCCCACTTTTAATTGGGCTGTGCTTTTTTCTTGCTGATTTTAGTTCTCAATAGATTGAGTGTTGGACCTTTGTCAGGTGTATAGTTTGCGAATATCTTCTCCCATGCTCTAGGTTGCCTGTTTACTCTGGTGATTATTTCTTTGGCTGTGCAGAAGCCTTTTAGCTTAATAAAGATCCAGTTATTTATTTTTGTTTTAGTTGTATTTGTTTTTGGTGTATTGGCCATAAATTCTTTGCCTTGGCCAATGTCCATAATGGTTTTTATTTTTTTAGGTTTTGTTCTAGGATTTTTATGGTTTTGGGTCTGACATTTAAATCTTTAATACATCTTTAGTTATTTTTTGTATATGGGGAGGGATAGATCAGGTTTCATTTTTCTGCATGTAGCTCTCCTATTTTCCCAGCACCATTCGTTGAATAAGGTGCCCTTCCTCAGGTGTATGTTTTTTTCTGCTTTGTCAAAGGTCAGTTGGTTATAGGTATTTGAGTTTATTTCTGGATTCTCTATTCTGTCAAACTGGTGTGGATGCAGAGAAAAGGGAACGCTGATACACTGTTGGTGGGAGTGTAAATTAGTACACCTTCTATGGAAAGCGATATGGAAATTGCTCAAAGAACTAAAAGCACATTTGATCCAGCAATCCCACCACAGGCATCTACCCTAAGGAACAGAGGTCATTATATAACAAAGACACCTGCACCTGCATGTTTATCACAGCACAATTCACAATTGCAAAGATGTGAAATCAACCTAAATGCCCATCAACTGATCAGTGGATATTAAAAATGTGATACACTTACACCATGGAATATCACACAGCCATGAAAAAGAATGAACTCATGTCCTTTGCAGCAACATGGATGCAGTTGGAAATCATCGTCCTAAGTGAACTGACTCAGAAAAAGATAACCAAACACTGCACATTCTCACTCATGCAAGGTAATTCAAAGAAAAACTGAAAGGTTACAGCATACAGTTATTAAGCAGCTCTCGGGTGCTGAGTTCTGTGATAAGATTTGGCTTCACAAAGAAATATCTTCCTGCATGGAATTCTTGCACCTAATCCCTCTTCACTGAAAACCCCAGGGATGCCTTTGGTGTGCAAATTACTTTTCCTAAAATTATTGACCTAGACTAAAATGCCGTGTATGGCTTTTAGAAAACAAGAGCAAAATGCAAATTTGTCATATAAATAGAAAACAATTTGATCATGAAATGACTTCCTGATTTGCAAAGATTTATCCAAGGTTTCATTAAACGACGCTCCCACCATCAGCCAGAGTATATTAAAAATGACTTCACAGGCCAGACTCGGTGGTTCAGCCTGTAATCCCAGCACTTTGGGAGGCTGACGCGAGTGGATTGCCTGAGCCCGCAGTTCGAGACCAGCCCGGGCAACTTGGTGAGATCTTGTCTCTACAATAAATAAAAAATTATCTGGGCATGGTAGCACACGCCTGTTGTTCTGGTTACTTGAAAGGCCTGACGCCAGCAGGTCAATGCTGGGGTGGCCATGAGCATGCCACTGCACTCCAGTCTGGGTGATAGAGTAAGACTCCAACTCAAAAAAAAAAAAAATGACTTCACTTAGCACAAACATTTATGCATCCTCTCCCCAAAATACATGACATTGAGAGAGGTTATTCTCATCTGTGGACTGTCCTTATAGAATAACTGGGTCAGCAGGGGCAGGATATGATAAAAAGTATTCACTGCTTATAGGACACAAATCCATCAGGTGGAGGCTTTTTGTTTCCTTAAGTAAATTTCACACATCAGGGGTCTCTATTAGGGAAAGGCTCTATTCTTGTGACTTGGCAACTAAGGGTCTTTCGTTCTAAAACAAACAGAGTCTTTCTTGTCATCTCAAAGATTTCCTGGGTACATGTATTGAAAACACATGTTCTGGGCATCAGAAAAAATAGAACCCACAAGGAGACCAGAAAAAAAAACACAGAAGGAAATGCGTTCAGGAACATCTTATGATTTTTAAAACCTACCAATGGAATTCACGAGCTCTGATGAACCTGATAAAGTCACACACGCTCATGTTGACATAAACCAGTCACCGTCGTCAAAGTATCCAGCATGCACTGAGAGGTTAGACTATGCCACACTGACACGTCATTTTCTCAGGGCCACAGACATAGCCACCTATTCCTTTATCATTTTCTTCTCTATCATTTGAACTTTTATCTGGTTTTTGCTGGTTTTTTTTTTTTCTGGTACATCATGGAAACAGCAGGAGGGCACCCTCTCTCTTGCGAGCAGGTCCCTTCCTCCCAAATTTCAGAAATTGTTGTGAGATTTGGTGTCTGCTTGGAATGCTGTTTGTGAACCAATTAGCTTTCCATGCCACATAACTGGAAAAACCACGTGAAAATTATGAGAATGGAAATCAAAGTGGGAAAATCCAGTTTTGTGAACGAGTAGACAAATCATTGACAACATTTTGCTTCTCTACCTTCACTAGGTATTTTTATTGCTTGGATACCATAGGAAGAAATGTAAGTGACACAATCAAAAAATTTAGAATTGGGGAGTAACTGAAGGTAACTTTGCTACCCATACTACAAAATAATAACAGACCGTCAAAGGCTCCAGGGAATAACAGACTCAATATCCTTTTTCAGTCATCTTGGATAAGTTTAGCAAATTTCATACAAGGTATCCTCTGGCATGTTTATTTTTCTTTTTAGCCAAAAGTAATCTAAAAGGACTGTTGGAAAGACTTGTCAGTATTGTGAGGAAATGCGTCTGTCACTCAGGATTTCAGCCACTCTGCTGCCCTTCTCAAATGTCACAGAGATGTACAGGCTCTGACCCAGAAGGTCTTACTTGGGAGTGTGCCGCTGATGACACTGGACCACAGTGACCTGGGGGCACATGCATGGGGATGTTTCTCATGTCGATCCTGAGAAGAACTGTATTGTGCTCTGCCCATTCCTTACAACCAAAAGGATAAAATAAGGCCCAGTATGTTGGCTCATGTCTATAATCTCAGCACATAAGGAGGCCAAAGCAGGAGGTTTGCTTGAGCTAAAGAGTTCAAGACCAGCCTGGGCAACATAGTGAGACCCTATCTCTACAAAAAAAAGTTAAGAAACTAGCTGGGCATGGTGGCACCTATAATCCCAGCTACTCAGGAGGTCGAGGCCATGGTGAGCCATGATTGGGCCACTGCACTCCACTGGGTGACAAAATGAAACTCCAACTCAAAAAAAACACAAAAAACACAAATGAGTAAGATAAACTCCACTTGGCAAACACAGCCTCACCTGGATATGGGATAGAGTTAACCTTCGTTTTTAGTAGTTACTAAAAGTAAAGATACCTTCCAGATGTGAGTTCCTATCCTCAGAAATTCTTGAAGATTTCTAAGTCTTTCTGTGACACAGGAGGGAGACATCTCTTTTTAATCACCAGATTGGCAAAAACCTAAAAGTTGTACATAACTTGCTGCTCCACTCTCTGAGTGTGGAGAAAGGAGCTCTCCAATGCTTCCCTTGGAACTGCAAAGGGACACAGCCTCTATGGAGAAACAGGTTGCAAAATTGCCAAGATTTCAAACACATTTATCTCATTTCTGGAAAGTCACCGTCACATAAATGAGTCGTGCCAAGGCTATTCACTGTAGCAGAAGATTGGCTACAACTCACGTCACATCCTCCATACACTGAGGTCTGTTTAAGTGGACTACGGGACAGAGCCACGCTGGAATTCGATGCAGCTTTAAAGGAATGAGAAGGCTATCGACGTATGTAGATGGGTCTCCAGGTTATATTCCAAGTGTAAAAAGCAAGACCACAACACTGCATGTACCGCTCTAGATCTTGTATACATTAATGGAGAAAATCAGAATGGGTCTATTCATGTGGGCTTTTATCAGCATAAAGAGACTCTGGAAGGACACACAGACAAAATCTGATAAAACATTATTACCCACAGTTGGCTTGGAGGAGTGAGAGGGAAACCTGGCCTTGTGTACCTTTCAATGTCGACTTGGTTTTTGACCAATGTGCACATATAACCCCATTCAAATTGGGATTTTTTGTAAATGCAATTTAATACAATAAAAAACTTAAAAGTTAAAGCCTTGAAACAATGAAGCATATCATTCCAGGCTCCAATCCCAGGGACTCTGATTGGTCTGGGTTGGGGTCTGGAAATCAGTATTTCTGAGGTCTTCCCATGGACTTTGAAGTGCAAAGTTGAGAACACTACTGTCAAAACCTACGTGATTCAGCACTATTCACAACAACCAAGACACAGAATTGACATAAGTGCCCAATGATGGATGAATGGATCAAGAAAATGTGACACACACACACACACACACACACACACACACACATACACACACATACAAGATGGAATGTTATTTGACCTTTAAAAAGAATGAAATCCTGTCATCTTCAGCAACATGGCAGGAACTGTAGGTCATTCTGTGAAGTGAAATGAGCCAGGCACGGAAAGAAAAGTGTCATGTGTTCTCATTCCTGTGAAGAGTTAGGCAGGAGGTTAGCTCTAAGGTGTTCACTGAGTAGGCAATCTGGCTTATCCATGACTTGACAGGAATGGTCGTATTTCACAAACTGGGTCCATGTCAGCTACCAATCAATAAGCCACAGAACTCAGAGTTGGTCCCTGTTACCTGGAGCTACAACTCGCTGAGTGGCCCCTGGGCAGGTGTTGCACCTTCAGTTTTCACTGCAGAACAGTTTCCAAGTCCACAGAGCGGAACCACCAGTGCCATTTCACACGGTTTGGGCTGTTCTTCCAGAGACATGTGCAACATCAGGGTGAGGAGTTTTGACAAAGCAGGGAAGAAAAATTTCCCAGATAATCTCCACATTATTCAGAAACAAACAAAACAGGTTTGCTGTGTTCTGAGTAACTGTCCTTGGAGTATGAACTACCAGGGGGACCTGTCCACGAAGCCGTGTGTGTTCCTTTTGCTTTCCTTCGTCACAGAGACAAGTGCAGTCCTTACACTTGTGTGCACGCTGTTTAGACCAAAGACTAGAAGATGCACAGGATTCAGCCTCTCGACAGAAAACTGGACACCCAGTCACTTCTCAGTTTGTCTCCTGTTTTCATCTTGATAACTTTATTCAGTATTTTATAGACCTAGAGACAAGGGCTCACTGAATAATGTAACTTTCTCCCTGGCAAGTAAATAACAGGACTGGGATTCAAACCAAGGATGTCCTGCTTCAGAGATCGTGAGTCTTAGCAAAGATTTGACCTTCCAATTCACAGAGTGCATTCATGTCTCCTAGTTCATTCTCAAGTGCAGTACCAGAATGCACAACAACTTCTAAAAACCCCTCCCAAGTGATCAGTCTTCCACTGCCTTCCCTTTTGTAGAAATTTGGATCAATGGAATGTGAGAAGGTAAACATGTAGACACTGTGAGACAGGAGACAGATGGTGCATCTGAATTTAACATCAAGTTTGAGCATGAATCTATCACTTCCCATGTTTGTAAAGTTTTAAATTTCTTATCCTCAGAAAAGAACATTGCCTATGACCACATCTACAAAAGAAGAGCGTGATGTGAATTTTTCTACTATTTTCTAATCCTGTTGTTTAGACAATTTTTTTTCTTTTCCTACTGGAAAATGTATTTTCCATCTATAGCAAAGTCAAACAACAAATAGCTGTCAGATTGTGCCTTTGGTGATACTGTGAATTGGTTTTTACCCTCAATTAGCTAAAATGGTGTGTGTATATGCCCCCCGCCACACACACACACATACACGCATACATATTTATATTTAGGCATGCCAAAAAATGTATATGTATTTTAAGAGATGTTGTCTTTGTGCTATTTTTTGAAGTTGAATTGAATTATGGTAGCAATGTATAGTATGATGTTCACGAAAAGATAGCATTCATCAATGAAGCTAGCGTCCCCATGCACCAGGCAAATATATATTGAGTACTACAATTGTAATTGTAGCTACATTTTTGGCAGCCCGCTGTATATGCACACACATACACATGTACTTCATGCACTTTATGCATGTACATACAGTATAAAGTATCTACATGCATATATCTCATTATATATGTACATGACATATCAAGTATATGTGTGTCTATACAGTCAGGCACAACATAGCACCATCTCATTTGTCAACGAACTGCACATTCCATGGTGGTCCCTTAAGACTATTATAATCAGGGCATTATAATGGCCCTGAAAAATTCCTGTCATCTGGTGATGTCACAGCTGCCAGGGCCACTGTAAGATCACGGTGCAAGACCTTCCTCACACGTCAGTGGGAACGCTGGTGTAAACCCACTGAGGTGTCAGTCATACAAAAGTTTAGCACACATGATTATGTACAGGACATAATCTTTGATAATAATTATAAACAGCTATGTTACTGTTTTGTGTATTTAACATACATTTTATTGTTATTTTTAGTGTGTTCCTTCTACTTATTAAAAGAGAAAGTAAACTGTGAAAGCCTCAGGCAGGTCCTTCGGGAGGCATTCCAGAAGATGGCATTGTCATCGCAGGAGAGGACAGCTCCATGCGTGTTATCGCCCCTGAAGACCTTCCAGGGGGACCAGACATGGGAGTAGAAGACAGTGAACTGATGATCCTGACCTTGCGTAGGCCTAGGCTAATGTGTGTATTTGTGTCATAGTTTTTAACAAAAAATCTTTTAAAAATTAATGGAAAAAAAAACTTAGAATATAAAGAAAAACAAATTTTGAATAGCTGTATAATATGTTTGTCTTTTCAGCTGTTATTGACAAAGCTGTCCAAAAGTTTTTTAAAAATTAAAAAATGTACAAAGTAAAAAGCTACAGTAAGCTGAGGTTAATTTATCTGAAGGTTTTTTTTAGAAAACTTAATGAGGACTGAGTGTCAATGCTTGTCAAGCCTCCAGTTGTGTATGGTAATGTCCAAGGCCTTCAAACACACTCATCACTCCTGACTCACACAGAGAAGCGAGGCTTCACAGAGGCTTCCAGTCCTGCAAGCCCCGTTCATGGTAAGTGCCCTAGCCACATGTACCATTTCTCATCGTTTACACCATATTTTTACCATACCTTTTCTATGCTTATATATGCAAACACTTACTATACAAATGCCTGCAGTATTCAGTACAATAACATGGTGAACAGGTTTGTAACCTAGGAACAACAGGCTAGTCCATCTAGTCTAGGTGTGAGGTAGCTAGACCATCTAGGTGTGTGCAGTATACTCTGATACTCAAATAACAAGATCGCCTAATGAGGCTTTCTGAGAAAATATCCCCACTGTTGACTGGCACATGATCCTGTGTGTGTGTGTAGCATAGCATAAAAAGTATACACAAGCACACATCTTAGTATCTGGAGATAAAAGTCAAGTATACACACATATAAAGTGCAGTATGTATGTACACAGACACATACACAAACCACATATACTTTATATATAAAGTGTATTAAAATGCAATGTATGTATATATATACACATACTTTATATAGTTTATATAAAGTACATAGATGCACATTGCATTCTTATAGTTTATATGCTGAATACATACAAAGTGTATGTGTGTGTGCATGTATATATGCATGAAGCCAAGTACTACAAAAGAAAATGCAGTGCTAGAGATTTTCTGCGTGTAAAGGACAGAGCAGTGTCCACAGAGGAAGGAGAACTGTGAACTGTGAAACAGCCTAAGTGAGCTGACATATGAGCATTGAGTCTTAGTTTATATCTGTAAATATTCGTGTTGTTGTCAACCTCAGAAACTTACATCAGGTACCCCTTAATCTCCATGGGATCAAACACTGACCTTCATGTTTACCAGATGCTGTGTTCTGTCAACAACAAGCAGTTTCTTAATGAGGTCTCTAGTTAGAGGAAGAAGACAAAAAGACACATCTTGATATCGACCCCAGCAAACACAGCATGTCAACAGACAGAAAATCTCCCGACTCTGTATGCATTTGGAGCTCAGTGCCACTTCCATTCTGGCAAAAATGTTTTCTAGTGTCATCGGTACTGAATCATTTATGCAAGGCCGGTTGCTCCGCACAGGGCCAAGCTAAGGGAAGAGGACTGATTACATCTTTGTAAAGAAAATGAACTTTGGCCGGGCTCGGTGGCTCAGCCTGTAATCCCGCGCCTTTGGGAGGCTGAGGTGAGTGGATTGCCTGAGCCCACGGGTTTGAGACCCGCCTGGGCAGTGAGACCTCATCTCTACAATAAAATCAAAAACTTAGCCGGGCGTGGTAGTGCACGCCTGTAATTCCGGCTACTCGGAAGGCTGAGGTGGAAGGATCGCCGGAGGCCAGCAGGTCGAGGCTGCAGTGGCCGGGAGCGGCCACTGCACCCCAGTCTGGGCGACAGAGTGAGACTCCAGCTCAAAAAAAAAAAATGAACTTTGAACTGGACTCGGTGGCTCAGCCTGTAATCCTGCGCTTTGGGAAGCTGAGTTGAGTGGATTGCCTGAGCCCGCGGGTTCGAGACCCGCCTGGGCAACTTGGCGAGACCTCATCTCTACAATAAATCAAAAAATTAGTCGGTCATGGTAGCGCGCACCTGTAGTTCCAGCTACTTGGAAGGCTGAGGTGGAAGGATCGCCAGAGCCCAGCAGGTCGAGGCTGCAGTGGCCGGGAGCGGCCACCGCACTCCAGTCTGGGCGACAGAGTGAGACTTCAACTTAAAAAAAAGAAAAGAAAAGAAAAGAAAATGAACTTTGAACAGGAGAACCTGAGAAATTTATGTGCCTGCCTGAAAGGATCATGACACTTCATGTAAATATACCTGTCAGGCTGTCCCTGCAAAATCGAAGACATCAGTTTTTACCAAAATAAATAGTCATGCGTTGCCCTGGGGTCTACTTATTTATGGGATTTCTGTTTTAAAAGGCTGCCTTGCCCATAAACACACAAATTAGAATGAATCTTTTAAGGTCTGCTGGTTCACTTATCTCTTCCTATTAAATAACGAACCATGTCAGGAACTCCACAAATGGGTCCTATTAGGATAAGAAGTTTGCAATGCAACTGATGACCTCCTGAAGAGTAGGCATGCTCATTTATGGAACTATAAAAGATCATGTGCGTGCATGTGCACACATATAACATGTGGAGTATACTATGTATAAAGACACACATAATTTAAGAATATAATAATATACATAATATAGTACATGTCATATAATATATTGAAGTCCCCCAAAACAATCCAATATCCATGATGACACAGGTCTAAGCATCTAAGCTTTTCTGATGTAAACTATGCCCCAGGGTGAGAAGCACAAACTTGTATTAGACCATACCCAGGTTCTGTGACCAGCTGAAAAGACTCAGCCATGTCAGCTGATGATCCAGGGTCACAGTCCCGATGTCTAAGTTGTGAATCTCGCCAGTCCTTACTGACCTGAAACCCTGAAACTCAAGGAGGACCTATACCCACGGACTTTCCCAACACTCTGCACTCAGTGATGATGGGAAGCTGATCAGACTTCACCGCCTCTCTGTCTCGAAGTGAAAATCAAGACCATCCACCCACCTAATGCTGAAGTTTTATATTCATTTGGTGTAGGAGGAAAAAGCTTTCAGTAGGACAGGGAATATAAACTCACTGAAAAGTCAGATACTTTTCCAGGACTTACTGAGTTTCTCTTTTATTTTTCAGACATGACAAAAAAAATTAAGATCATCAAACACTATACTCCCCAAACATTCCCAAATGCAATTTCTTTTCCCTTTATAACTTATACTACTACCTGCCCATTAGTGCACAGGCTTCAAGCTGGCTGGGTAGGAATTATAAGAAAACAAAGGTTTATTTAAAATACAAAAGTCTTGCAAAACAGTTTAAAAAACCAAGAGTGCAGTTGAGAAGGAACCTGCCCCCATGATACAAAGCCATACAAAGGCACTCTCTACTTGAGTGTCTGTGACTGTGAAGGGGTAGCTCAGCCCCGGGAAGGGCTTTGCGTATGCTGGCGAGCTCTTGACTCACTGCAGCCAAAATTCTAAAGTTTATTTACAATCCTGGTGCCAGCTGGCTTCTTTCTGAATGCACCTATTTTTAGGCATGAAAAAAAAAACAAAAAACATAAAACGGCAATACATTATACCACTACCAATTTGGCAACAAGCCCCAAAGCTTTGTATTTTCTTCTTTTTCTTTTTATATATTTATATACAGATCTCAAGCTCAATCCAACAAGTCATTTGCCCAGGCAACACACTTACATGGTCAAATGTGAAAAATTGAGTGAAACAACATAAGACTTTCATGAATCCATGATGGTACCACTGCACTTCAGCTTGGGTGACAGAGTGAGACCCCAACTTAAAAAGAAAAGAAGAATCTAGGGGCAACCCCTTCGGATCTCCTCCCACTGTGGGAGTTTTTCTGTCCTCTCAATAAATCCTGCTTTCTCACTTAAAAAGAAAAAAAGAATCTAAGAAGCAAAAATGTACTATGGCGAACACCCAGTGAGAGTGATTTGGATAAGAAATGACTCATCCAATGACTTAGCAAATCATGGGAAGAAGTGAAATCTTACTCAACTGCTTGTGGTTCCCAAGTTGGGGATGGGAAGGGGACAGGGGCACGGGAAGTGCTGGGAGATGCCTACTGAGGGACACTTTGAAACAATACCACCGCAGCCTCAGTTGGTTTTCTCTTCTGAACAAACAGAAACTATAAGAAAAGGAAGGAGACACAGCAGGAGACTAGACTCTGATCAGACTCTTGTGTGTTCACAAAACGTTGGGCGCCTATGCAATATGCTACTTTAAATAACCTGGGGCCTTCACATGAAGGATGGAATAAATGTCCTGAAAAGGATGGCTGGTCCCTTCTTTTGGAAGAATTTAAGTCATTCTGGCAAAAGGAAGGGGAGTAAGTCCTATGATCTTCTGAGCTGCCCAGGACCCTTTAAGTCTATCCAAGAAAGTGCTGAAAGAAAGCAAGACAACATCTATGGCTATTTCACTGGAAGCACTTTTTGCTGAAGGTAACCCCTGAGCCGGGCCACCATGAGCTAGCTGGGATCTACCAACGTGCACGTGTGCTGAAGCAGAAGGTGTTCACACCCTATAGGTTTACTTGGTCTGAGAATTCTAGGTGGGCTGTGGAATTGTCAACCAGCAGAACTTCCAGTGGGTGTGTGTGGATTTTAATCCAGGCAACTCACTGGTCAATTGTGGATAACATATAACGCGATTTTAAAAGTGCTTTGCCACCCATTTGAAATAATGTCATTCAACTCAGATGTGATTTGGGGCCTGGAGTGGAATCCTACATAATCCTTTTCATTTCCTTCTAGAGCAATTGAGGTGTTTTTTGTTTGTTTGTTAAGTTGAGAAAGTAGAATTTATTGAGAGGACAGAAAAAGCTCCCAGCATGGGAGGGGACCTGAGGGGGTTGCCCACAATTGAGTTTTGAGGTGCTGTATCTCCCTTGAAACCTCACGGTCTTACCATTCACTGGGCAAGTTGTCCCAGCTACATTATTTACTGCTAAAGGTAGCCTCATTTTCTCGCTAAACTCTTTCAAAGCTTGCCTGCTGTGTCAAACACAACACAAGATCAAGCCCACCCTAGGGAAGAGAAACCCTAACTTATCTTCTGTTCAGACTAAGACCCTGCGGTTGGGAGAAAGCACATTTATCACCAAAAACTCAACTGAACAGAGCCAGTGGCCCCAATAGGGGCACATTCAGGACAACCTGGTCTGCAGCCACGAAATACATTTTCTCTCGGCCATGTGCGGTGACTCATGCCTATAATCCCAACACTTTAGGAGACTGAGGTGAGAAGATTCCTTGAGCCCAGAAGTATGAGACCAGCCTGGACAACATAGTGAGACCCTGTCTCCTAAAAAAAAGAAGAAGAAGAAGAATTTGTAAACTCAATTGCCACAGGCTATTTTAAAAATAGCCCAAAGAAGAGAAAGGCTTAGTTCTCAACTGAGTACATTTAACTCCATTCTGTGATCAGGAGGGGTTGGTATACTCATCGATTCCTCTGGAAGATACAGTGAAACAAGCAGAAATCAGAACTCATTAGAACTAAAGTAGTTGCAAGGTGACCAGACTGAGTCAGGTATCTGTATAACCAAAAGCATTCTTTTTTAAAAAAAGACTTATTTTTTCTCCTCTTGCCAAAACTTCCATCAAATGCATACCCAAAGTTATCAATATCCAGCAAATGCAACAAATGCAAATGTCTTGAAGCAACATACTCATAAGTCAAAATTGTAGCATTCAAAAGGACTTTGAGGATGAGTATTACTTAAGCAGGAGAGAAAGGATAAAACTCTACTAAATCCATCAACAGTTCTGCCAAGCACGAACCAGCTAAGAGAGGAGGATCCTCCCTGCCAAACACCGGAACCGCTTTCTTATAAAATACGATGACAAACTCCTTCCTTTGCTAATTTTAAATATCATTTATCTCCAAAAGAAGGAAACACGGCCAAGAGGCATTGAAATAGGAAGTCATCATTAAAGTAGGATAATTAAAACCTTTTCCCCTTTCTGTGGAAAAGATGACTGTCCCAAAGAATCTAAACTCATCACATTTAAGAATGTAATCTGGTATTCTGCCCGGCGTATGCCTTCACCGCGATTTCAGATGCTTTAAAAATAAACACACCCCATGATGGGGCAAGCGGTTTACTTACTTCACATTGAAATCCAAGTGTCTGGGGAAATCTATTTTGCCTGCAAGAATTTTCTGATAAATGCCAAATGGGTTGTCATCAAAAAACGGTGGAAACCTGTTGGAAAAATAAACATCTATTTTTAGAGGCGAGCGAGGGTGGAAAGAATCCCTGCTTTGTCATGATCGCTATTTCTGCTTAACACAGGCAGAACATAATTCATTTCACATGCAGCCTTTCCTTACACACTAAAATCATTGCTCTCTCAAGATGCACGACTATCGGGTGGTTCTAAGACGTCACGCACAGAGCTCCGTGACCCAAGCACAGGGGATGGTCCCTCAGACAGGAGGCAAAGGCCACTTGGGGGATGTCTGCTGAGTAGCTGAGCAGAAAGCAACTTCTAATGCTTTTGACTGTGAGGTGCCCCCACTCAGTCCTTAACTGTGCACTAAGCATCAAGTGGAAATGCTTTCTAAGATGTCCTGTGTTGAATACGCCACTGTGGTCAAGCATGGAACACAAACATCTCGACAACAAAAAACACAAACAATCCCATTAAAAAATGGGCATGTGATCTGAACAGGCACTTCTCAAAAGACATACAAATGCCCACAAATATATGGAACAAGGCTCAACATCACTAATCATCCAAGAAATACAAACAGAACCACAAATGAGGTATCATTTCATCTCTGTTAGGATGGTTGTTATCAAAAAGACAAAAAAATGGCAAACGTTAGTGAGGATGCAGGGGAAAAGGAGCCCTTATACACTGTTGGCGGGAATATAAACTAGCACAGCCACGACAAAGAACACTATGGAGGTTCCTCAGAAAGCTGCAAGTAGGCTAGGCATGGTGGCTCATGCCTATCATCCCAGCACTTTGAGAGACTGAGGTGGGAGGATTACTTGAGCCCAGGAGTTTGAGTTCCACCTAGGCAACATAGCCAGATTCCATCTCTATTAAAAATAAAATACTCTTAGCTGGGAGTGGCAGTACATTCCTATAGTCCCAGCTACTTGGGAAGCTGAGGTGGGAGGGTCGCCTGAGCCCAGGAATATTATACCTTTCCTAAAGGTTGATGTGTGCAGTGCCCTGGCCACATCCACAGAGATGTGGTGTAGTGCATAACCTGTAGAACTGTATGCTTTTGTCTGCTTTGAAAGGAGAGAGGGGACAGAAATATGTCAACAGCAGCAAATATCTGCTACTTAATGTGGACTTTTGAGTGATTTCTTGTAGACATGGGCTCTTGCTATGTTGCCCAGGCTGGTTCCGAACTCCTGGGCTCAAGCGATCCTCCAGCCTTGGCCTCCCAAACTTCTGGGATGACAGGCATGAGTCACTGCATCCCACCACATTATTCCCTTTCTGTTTTTAATCTTAGGTTCAAAGGGTACATGTTTTATTTTTATTTTGTAAAATGGGTCATATAACAACACCCACTTTAGAGGTTATAAGACCAACAGGACCCTATGCAAAAAGGACATTTGTAAAAATATTCATTTTAACCAAAAAGAGAGTTACTCCATTCATTTAAGATTGTCAAAACTCTTAACAAATGACAAACTGTTAAAATAATAATAATGTTTAAAAACTAATATTTTCCCCAGAGATGACATTTTCAACAATATTGTTTTTAGTTAGGGTCTCACTCTGTTACCCAGGCTGGAACACAGTGGCACCATCATGGTTTACCACAGCTTCAACCTTCTAGGCTCAGGCGATCCTCCTGCCTCAGCCTCCCAAATAGTTGGGCCTATAGGCATGTGCCACCACACCTGGCTAATCTTTTTTTTTTTTTTAAGATGGAATCTCGCTATGTTGCCTAGGTTGGTCTTGAACTCCTGGGCTCAAGCTAGCCTCCTTCCTCAGCCTTTCAAAGTACTGGGATGACAAGCGTGAGCCACCAACCCTGGTCTTTTTTTTAACAGTTGTTTTTCTCTTTGTATTTACTATGACATTTTTCTTTCAATCTTCCCTTCTAGAACCAGAAAAAGTCTGATGATGTCAAAGACTCTTTCACCTTGCAAAAAAGCAAAACAAAACAACAAAAAACATGCAACATGAGAGCCCTGTTGAACACCCCTGTGAAAATTTCATTTTATTCTTGACATAACCCACCAGGCTCACAGATAATTATCGCTTAGTTGGTTGTGGAGCGTTGATGAGTCAGACAGACCAACCCCATATTGTAAGATGATGACTTGGTATGTTGGTTTGGCCATTCATTCACACAGAAAGATTGTTCTGGAATCTCCAACTACCTCATGGCACAGCAACCCATGTGTGATTAATCTTGTGAATATCGTTTCAAACACCAAAAGATCTTGGCAGGAGAGAATTGTTATCCACTTCAGAATCAGCATATGAGGAGAACACAAAAAAACACGGAATTTATTTATAAAAATTGTCAATTTGTTCTCACCTGTTTAAACTCCAATCACCTACAAAGTACTCCCATTTGATGCAATACATCTATCAAGATGCTTTCTCCACTACTCAGAACAGCTCTTGAACTTGTCCATGTTGATGCCTTTCAATGCTTTGGCCATTTTTTTGTTTCACCTCTTCCACATTGGCAACACATTTCCCTTGGAGGACTTTTTTCATCTGGGATACGAAGGCTGTAGATCAGATGAATAGGGAGGGTGAGGGATAGGGGGCTTGCTGTTCAGGGTCAAAATCTGCTGAACATTCAGCAAGGTGTGGGCAAGACCGTTTGTCAATCACCCATCAAGAAATGGGCAAGTGCCTTGAAAGAATCTCAAAAAAAAATTCACTGAAGCCAAACACAGCCTCTCACAACAATGCTAGCTGGTACACAAATGCCCATGGGTTCCTAGAACACTCACCTAGCCCACTTGCACTACAAGAGTCCCAACCTCCAAAAGATAATTCTTTTTTTGGCAAAGGCCCCCCTTATATAACAGACTTACTGTGATGTTCTTGTGGACAGCCAAGGTGGTTGAGAGGTTTCTTGGGATCACACACAATGCCAGTTATACAGATACTTACATGGAATTTCCTGAGTAAGGGGAAGAGTGGATGGATTCGTAGGTGGATGATGGGCAGGTGAATGGATGAATGACTGGCTGGCTGTAAGAGTGGATACAGAAATAGATAGGTGGGTGGATGAATGGGTGGGTAGGTGGGTGGATGGATGGGGGACTGATGGTTGAATGACTGGATGGATAGATCGATGGATGGGTGGTGGGTGGTGTTTGGGGGGATAGATGGATGAGTGGTGTGTAAGTGGATGGACAGGTGGCTGCTGGAAGAGTGGATAGAGAGATAGGTGGATGGATGGATAAATGGGTGCACAAATGGATGGATGAGTGCAGCGATGGATGAATGGAGGGATGATTGTGTGAACGAATGGAAGAATGGATGGATTGATAGGCAGGCAGGCAGATGGACAGATGGATGGATGAATGGATAGTTGAATGACTCTGTGGATGGATGGATGGATAGGTGGACAGGATAATGAGCAGATAGAAGAGTAAATGAATGAATGTATGGGTAGGTGGAAGAATGCGTAGATGGGTGAGTGAATGGATACATGGATGGATGGGAGTTTAGGTGGATGGATGAATGGATGGATGGATGGTTGAATGAATGAATGGATGGATGGGTGGGTGGGTGGATGGGTGGATGGATGAAGGAAGAAAGGAAGGAAGGAAGGAAGGAAGGAAGGAAGGAAGAAAGGAAGGAAGGAAGGAAAGTTGGATGGATGGATAGAAGTGTGGATGGATGGATGGGCGACTGGTTGGGTAGATGGATGGGGGGATAGATAGATGCAAGGATGGATGGATGGGTGAATACATAGATGCATGAATGGGTGGATGGATGGATGGATGGATGGATGGATGGATGGATGGATGGATGGATGGATGGATGCAGGGAAGAATGGAGGGATGAGTGGATGGATAGGTAGGTGGGTGGGTGAATGAGGGTTGGTTAAGTGTTGGGAGCTGAGACCTTGAAGAAACAAACTATGGAGCATCTGATTTCAAGAAGTATGCTGGTTGAGAGAAAAGCTCTGGCACACAGTGACCATGTTGAAGGCAAAAGGCCCCATGGATCCTGTTTAATAAACTTTTTGTCTTCCTGCCTGTGCATGCTCACAATTATTATATAGTTTGTTGACTAGTAACGAGATCTTTAATTTATATTATAAGAATGTATACAAAATGTTATGATTTTGATTGGAAAGACTTAAACAGTAATAGTTACTTATAGAAAACCCTTTAAGTTTCATTTAAGCCTTTAAGTTTCCTTTTCCTAAAAGTTATTTTTAAGTTTATGAAGGCTAATCTTGAGATTCTTTCAATACATTGAAACTTTCTGTACCGAAACTCTTTTTTTTGTTTTTGCCTCCAACCAAGCTGATTGCTAAGGAACAAACTATGCCGATACTCCCCTGTTACGGTTTCTGCCCCCAGCCAGGCTGTTCAATAAGCTACTATGGCAATGGGATTTCTTACAAACGGTTATGCACTAGCTTACAAGGAAATAGATTTCAAAAATAATTAGATTTGTAATTTTATTAAGTTTGAAGATAGGATAAAAATAAGTTTATAGTTTTATAACAATAAGAATCACACATTAATGATAGTTATACATCTATGATAGTCTAAAGTAAAGAAATATTAATAAGATAAGTATAAGTTTATAAGATATAGCATAGTGTTAAAGTTTAATCATTAGACAAAATAAAATTGCTAAATCTAGGTGTGGTGAAAAAGACTCATATGAGTCATTGTAAGGTTTTATAGCTTAATAATAATTAGTTTTAGGTTAAGTGTTAGAGAATTACATAACATTATATCTTGTCAAATCATAAAAGGTTAATAGAAAATTCAAGATTTTATATTAGTTAGAAATAAAAATAAACTTATAAAGTATATATTATTCATTAAAATCATGGAGAGCAGTTTGTGAAACTATTGTAAAAGCTCTGCATTTATCATCTTGACATAAGCAAGATACGCCTCATGGATTCATGATTGTTGGGGCAAACAAATCTCATGATGTATGTTTCTGTAAAAAACGTTATGCCCTGTGGGACGTGTAAGCCCCCGGCGAATGTTTGTCATATTGCTAGGGGTGATAGAAAATGGTATATAAGGTGGAAGGAGTTTGAATAAAATTTGGAACGGTCTTGGCCAGACCTGACCCAGAAGAACTGCCTCCAAGTCGTTTCTTCTCGCCATCCTGATCCTCCCGATTCAGGCCCAACCCCCCTCAAGTCGGAACTGGCTTCCAACAGTTAAGTGGATGAAAAAACAAGTGGATTAGTAGAAGAATGGATGGATGAACAGATGAACAGATGGATGAATGTGTGGGTGGGTGAATTGGTGAGTGGATGAATGTACAAGCAAATCAGTGAAACTTATTGGATATTTTGGTTTGTCTTATGACTTACCAAGTGTCCACACATGGAGGAGCAACAATGATGCAGGGGTGGCCCAGGGCCATGGAGTTTACCAGAGACGTACTGGGATTCAAACCAAGAGGTCTCTGAGTCCGCTACCATCTTGCCTGTCTGTGCCCCTAAGCCACTGACAACTTTCCACAGAGTTTTCAAGGCAGCCAAAGATGAAAACTGTGTTGCCATCCACAATTTGCACATTGGAAGCTTCACGTCCATGTCTATCAGGGGTGAAAATCATTTTCAAAACAGTAATTTGAATAATTTCGCAAAAACTTGATGGGCGATCCTTGTCAAGTGTGTGTCTTTCTATATGGTTTGACCAGAACATAGGCTGGGGCTTCCACAGAAATTAAGAGACACAGGAATATTGCATAATATACAAATAACAACTTTTGTAGATAGCGCTAACATGTCCCGTTAGTCTAGCTCAGGGACAGGAAAAGCTTTCCAGAACCCTATGTTGGAAACATGAATCTTATTGGTCTAAGTCTGCTAGCATAGATAAATAACCTGTGGGATGGGACCGAACGGGTTGTTGGGACTGTATACAGGACTTGACTTGAAGTTGAGTCTTTTTTTTTTTTTTTTGAGTCAAGGTCTCAATCTCCTGCTCAGGCTGGAATGCAGTGGCACAATCACGGCTCACCGAAGGCTCAACATTCTGGGCTCAGGTGATCTCTCACCTTAACCTCCCAAGTAGCTAGGATTACAGGCATGCACCACGATGTCCAGCTAATTTTTTTAATTTTTTTGTAGAGATGAGGTCTTGCTATGCTGTCCAGGCTGGTCTTGATCTCCTGGCCTTATCCAATCCTCCTGCCTCAGCCTCCCAAAGTGCTGGGATTACAGGTTTCTGGCTAATTTTTCTTGTAAAGGTGGGGTCTTGCTATGTTGTCCAGGCTGGGCTAGAAGTCTTGGCCTCAAAAGATCCTCCCGCTTCAGCCTCCCACAGTCCTTGGACAACAGGCATGCACTACCATGTCCGGCTAAGTTTTTTAATTTTTGTACAGATGAGTTCTTGCTGTGTTGCCCAGGCTGGTCTCAAACTCCTAAGGTCAAACTGTCCTCCTCCCTCAGCCTCCTGAGTAGCTGGGACTCCAGACATACACCACCAAAACCAGCTAATTTTTCTATTTTTTTTGGAGTCAGGACCTCACTCTTTTTCCCAGGCTGGAGTGCAGTAGCATGATCACGGCTCATCGCAGCCTCAACTTCTTAGGCTCAGGTGATCCTCCAACCTCAGCCTCCCAAGTAGCTGGGACTACAGGCATGCACCAGCATGCCCAGCTAAGTTTTGTAGAGATGAAATTTCACTGTGTTACTCAGGCTGGTCTCAGACTCCTAAGGTCAAGCGATTCTTCTGCTCCAGCCTCCTGAGTAGCTGGGACTCCAAATACACACCACCACGCTCAGATAATTTTTCCATTTTTGTAGAGTCTGAGACTTGCTCTGTTGCCCAGGCTGGAGTGCAGTGGCATGATGAGGGTTCACTCTAACCTCAATCTCCTGGGCTCATGCAATCCTCCCACCTCAGCTTCCTATGTATCTGGGACTACAAGTACACACCACCATGCCAAACTAATTTTTTTGTTTTGTAGAGATGACATCTCTCTATTTTGCCCAGGCTGGTCTCGATTTCCTGGCCTCAAAAAATCCTCCTGCCTTGGCCTCCCAAAGTGTTGGCATGACAGGTGTGAGCCTCCACTCCCAGCCATCTACAATTATGGGTTGTGTATTAAGGACACAGCCCAGAACAGTCACGTGAAGGGTTAGGGTCGGGTGTGGGGCCAGGGTTTGTGGATCTTCCTGTCTTCTCTGGCCTCTACCCTCCCAGTGACTCAAGGTGTTCCCCAGAGCAGAAGTTCCCCCAATCCTGTCCTTTTGGGATTTTAATGAAGCTCCACTGGGCAGCCATGATGGATGACTTCATTTGCCATTGGTGATTGGACTCGATCTCCATCCCATCCCCTCCCACGAAGATTCCAAATCTCCAACCCCTGGTTGATACCCATGGCAACCAGCCCCCTCATTAACATAAACTCTCCTCATTAACATAACCCCCTTATTAGCATAACCCCCATTAATATAAATACAAACTCTTCATTAATATAAATCCCCTCATGAACATAAACTTCCTTCATTAGCATAAGCTTCCTTCATTAGCATAACCCCTCTCATTAGCATAGATCCTCCTCATTTGCATTAATGCCTTCATTAACCTAGACTCTCCTTATTAGCACAAACTCCCCATATTAGCATAAACTCCCTTATTTGCATAAATGTCTCTCATTAACATAAACTGTGTGGATGTAAAGAGCTTCTTACAAGGTAACAAAGAATATATTTTTTTATTCCTGTCACTCAGGAAATCCCCAGAGTCCCAGGACTGAGGCCAAACACGTATTGTTTATATTATCATAACATCATGGCAAGGCTACCATCTATTAATATAAAAACTCATGGCTAGGTGTAATGACTCGTACTTGTAATCCCAGCACTTTGGGAGGCCAAGACTGGAGGATTGCTTGAGACCAGAAGTTTGAGACTAGCCTGGGAAACACAGTCAGATCCCATCTCTATAGAAAATTTAACAATAACAACAAAAAACAATTAGCTGGACATGGTGGCACGTGCCTATAATTCCAGCATTTTGAGAGGCTGAGGTTGGTGAACCCCTTGAGCCAAGAATTTTGCAACCAGCTTGGGCAGCATTGGGAGACCTCATCTCTACAGTTTTTTTAATTAGTTAGAACTGGTCACAGTGGTTCACATCTGTAATCCCAGCACTTTGGGAGGCCAAGGATAGAGGATCACTTGAGCCCAGGAGTTTGAGACTAGCCTGAGCAGCATAGCTAGACCTCATTTTCACAAAAAAATTTAAATAAGTTAGCCAGGGGTGGTGGCTCACACCTGTAATCCCAGCTATTGGGGAGGCTGAGGTAGGAGGATCACATACATACATATACATATATACACACACATATACATACATGCATGCATACACATTTATGTATAAACACATATGCACACACATGCACACATAAATTCACATGTGTGTACGCACGCATGCTCATGTGCATGTATACGCATACACATGTGTACGTGTATGTGCGCATACATATATACGCATGTATACATGGATATATGTGCATGCACACATGCATTCATGCACACATATACATATACATGCACAAACATACACACATACACATATATATACATGCGCACATACATAGATACACACATGTATACATATATACATGTATATACACACATACACACAAACATGCGCACACAGATATACATGTGCATGTGTGTGCATATATATGCATGTATATACACATACATGTATACATATACAGACATATATACACATATATACACATATACATGTATGTACACATACATGCACACATATACATGTATATACATGTATATACATAAATATATACAAATATACATGTACATATGCATGTATATACACACATTGGCATAGAAAGACAGAGAGACATAGAGAGCTAGAGAGTGAGAGACAGAGAGACATGGAGAGAGACAGACAGAGACAGAGAGATGGAGAGAGAGACAGAGAATAGATAAAGGGACTAGGAAGGAAGGAGAGAGGAGAAACAAAATAATGACAGAGATAGATGGAGACAGGAGGAGAGACAGAGACAGTGACACACACAGAGAGACAGAGATCTCCTGTACAGCCGAGTCCCAGGACAACACACTTAAAGGTGAAATTCCCTGACATCATGGGCCTGGGAGGCTGGGAGTGGGGGACACCAGCCATGCTCCACTCAGGGACCCACAGGGCCCACACTCCACTCCTGGGCAAGGAGGGGAGGCCTTGAGGAGGCTTGGAGGCCAGAAAGTGTGTGTATGTGTCTGGTAGACAGATGGGCTCTCACTCTGCAGCCCAGGCTGGAGTGCAGTGGTATGATTACAGCTCACTACAGCTTCTACCTCCTAGTCTCAGGCGATCCTCCTGCCTCAGCCGCCCAAAGTGCTGTGATGACAGGGGTGAGCCACCACACCCAGTCTATATATATATATATATTATTTTATTATATAGCCTATATAACTATATATACAGCTGCCCCTTGAACAACTTGTAGATATTTTTTCTTTTGAGTCAGGCTCTCACTTGGTCACCCAAGCTGGAGTGCAGTGACACAATCACAATTCACCATAGCCTCGACATCCTGGGCTCATGCAATCTTCCCTCCTCAGCCTCCCGAGTAGCTGGGATTTGGTGCATGCCACCACCACGCCCAGCTAATTCTTTATTTGTTGTAGAGATGAAGTCTTACTGTATTTCCCAGGCTGGTCTCGAATTCCTAGACCCAAAGGATCTTCCCACCTTGGCATCCCAAAGTACTGTAATTAGAAGTGTGAGCAACCATGCCTGGCCTATACATGGATTTTATTCCACCTCTGTCCCTCCCAGACATCAAGACCAACCCTTCTCCTCCTCCTCCTACTCAGCCAATCAACATGAAGAAGATGAGGATGGAGACTTGAATGATGATCCATGTCCACTTAATGAGAAGCAAATACACGTTCTCTTCCTTGAAGTTTTTATAATTGCATTTTCTTTTCTTTAGCTTACTTTATTGTAAGAATATACTGTATTACATAGAATACACAACATGTGTGCCAATCAACCGTTTATGTCATAAGTAAGGTCAGCAGAAGGCTCATGCCTATCTTCCTAGCACTTTGGTAGACCAAGATGAGAGTATTGCTTGAGCCCAGGAGTTAGAGACCAGCCTGGGCAACATAGCAGGACCTCATCTACACAAAAATAAAAAATTATCTAGGCATAGTGGTGTGTATCTGGAGTCCCAGCTACTTGGGAGGCTGAGGTAGAAGGATGAGCCATGATCCTGCCACTACACTCCAGCCTGGGCCACACAGTGAGACTCTGACTAAAAAAAAAAAAAAAAAAATCCAAAGAGAACCATTAACAAGTTAATTTCCAATCATTCCCTGGAGTAATCTCAATAGAATCCCTCTCACCCATCCACCCCCATGACCCGTCTCCCCAGGATCCAAGCCCCTGTTCTTCCTGTGACCCCAAGAAGATGTTTAAGTTTGTGTGACTCTTTGAGAGGTCGGACCTCCATCCTGAGACTTCTGTATACAAGTATAAGTCTGGGTGCCTTTTCTCCTCATCATCAACCAGCCTCATGCCAGGGATTTTTCAGGGAAATTTTAGGAAGGTCAAGAGCTTCGACCCCCACAAAAACTTCTCAGATTTAAGGTAAAAATGTTTAATATGTATTGTTTTGTTTTGTTTTAGAGATGGGATCTCACTATGTTGCCCCAGTTGGTCTCAAACTCCTGACCTCAAGCGATCCTCCTGCCTCAGCTTCCTAAAGGGCTGGGATGACAGGCAAGAGTGCATGGCTGGGTCAACCCATTAAATCATATTTTGTGTTTCATATTCTTCCTTTTAGGCTGACAGAAAGGGACCAAAAGAATGTTCCATGGTGACTTAGCATATCCGTAGACCACAAAACAAAAGAAAACCAGCTTGTCCCTATGCATCTGGGTTCCTGAACTCAACTCACTTTTCTCTTGACTATTCCCAGAGACTCCAGCATCTGGCAGCGAGCACTAAAACCTATATGTCCTCACAGAGCTCAGCTGGACAATTGCTATTTCCCCACATTCCCTCCCTTACCCACCCTTTGTGCTTCCTCATTTTGTAGAATTATTACATTGTTACCACCTGACTGGGTTCTTACACATTATCATGTAAGAATTGTTACATTGTTACAACCTGATCAGGTTCTAACACCTCATTATAGAGAATTGTGACATTGTTATCACCTGACCAGGTTCTGCATCATGTAGAATTGCTAATGTTACAGCCTGAGTTTTTATTCCTCATCGTGTAGAATTGTTATATTGTTACCTCCTGACAGGGTTCTTAGGCCTCATCATGTAGACTTGGTACATTGTTATAACCTATGTTCTTACCCCTCTTCATGTAGAATTGTTACACTGTTGCTACCAGTGTAGAATTGTTCATCTTGTAGAATTGTTTTATTGTTACAACCTGACCTGATTCTTACCCCCTCATCATGTAGAATTGTTACATTGCTTCAGCCTGACTGCACATACACACTTGTGCACACACCTGCACATATACACTTGCACACATGCCTGCACACACACACCTGCAAACATACCTGCACACACACCTGCACACATACATCTATACACACATACACACACCCCTTGTGCTGTCTACAAAGTTTTGAGAAAAACCAAGCAGAGATGTGTTGAGTTAAAAACAGCTGGCACCAATACAAAGCAGAGGCCTCCATACAGAAGCACAGAAGACGATGCCTGGACAGTAACAACACAAAGGTGAAAGGTGGCCACAAGGATGGTGCCTCCACCGTCTTAGCCTCCCTGTCCCCAAAGGAGTCATGTCTTAGTTCATGTTGTGTTGCTATAAAGGACACCTGAGGTGATGTGTAGAGAAAAGAGGTTTCTCAGTGTGGTTTTGATTTGCATTTCTCTGATGATACCACATGTTCTCACTCAAGCAGACCCTGAACATTTATCACAATATTACAAGGGAGGGATCAGCAGTAGCAGGACACTGCCAGGGGAAGGAGGGAGAGGGACATATAACATCACTAAGGGTACCTGATCCTAAACCAGGGAAAGTGAGGACCAGTGGGGAGGCCCAAACTTCACCTGCATGGTAGACTATTTATATAACTAATCCTGACTTGTACCCTACATCTTTAAAATAAAATAAAGGAAAAAAAAGAAAAGTAAGAGGTTTATGCCAGGCGCAATGGCTCATGCCTGAAATCCCAACTGAGACAGGAGTCTGAGGCAGGAGGATCACTTGAGCCTAGGAGTTTGAGACCAGCCTGGACAACATAAAGAAACTTCATCTCTACAAAATAAAAATAAAAGCTGGGTATGGTGGCATGGGCCTGTAGTTCCAGCTACTCAGGAGGCTGAGGTAGGAAGATCACCTGAGCCCAAGAGGTCAAGGCTATGGTGAGCCATGATTGTACCACTGCATTTCAGCCTGAGCAACAGAGTGAGACATCAACAGAAAGAAGAGAGAGAGAGAGAGAGAGAGAGAGAGAGAGAGAGAGAGAGAGAGAGAGAGAGAGAGAGAGAGAGAAAGAGAAAAGAAAGAAAAGAAAGCATGAAAGTTTATAAATGATGCTATTGTGGTTTCTCAAGTTGAATTGTGATTTTCATGACCAAAATCTCTTGACTTCAACCATTCATGAGATAAGATTATTTCTCCAAGAGTCAACCAGGCTTCTCACCAGGTCTGCTCTAACTGGGCTCCATGGGGGGTCTTCCTGTCTTCAATGACTCATTCTTTGTTGTTGACTCCAACCATCCAGTTAGAAAAGATTATCTCTCCAAGAGTCACCCAGATGTCTCCCCAAGTCTGCTCTAACTGGGCTCCATGGTGGGTCTCCTTGTCTTCAATGGCATAGACCTGGCTGTTGACTTTCACCATCCTTGTAGAGTTTCTCTCTCTGAGAGATCAACCTGCTGTGTTCACTGAGACTGCCCAGCCTGGGCACAATGGTGGGTCTTATCTTCAGTAGTGCATACCTCACCACTCACTTTCAGCTTGGGGCTGGTTTTATTCAATTCCATTTTTCAGACCTGCATTGAGCAACCCAGGCATTTAAAACCCTCCAGAAGAGTTAGGAAGCAGGTTTGCAGCTCACAGTAGGACAGGCTAAATAGAAGGACTATGGGAGCCAGGCACAATCACAGTACCAAATGCCCCCAGGGAGGTGGTGATGGGGGAGGGGGTAGGGAGGAGGCAGCATTTGATCTAGACCTTAGAGTACATACTAAGTCTCAATGGAGGATCAGAGGAGGGAGTGAGTTCTTATGGTCAATCAGTCATCACAGGAAGCTACAGATATCTTCTCATGAGAAGAAACACATCAACTCCATTGTCATTCTGACATCAAAGTCATCCTGACAACAGCTGCAGGTTGGAATGGGACAGCTCTGATCTGGTACATAACAGCCTGGTGCAGGTGGCCACCAGAGAACACTTCCTCATTAGCAGTCTCAGGAAGTTCAGGAGTAGAAGAAAGTTCAGCAAAGGAGACCTCTGAGAACAATGAGGTGGAGGCAGTTCAGACAGGACAGAAATGTGACTGAATGCTGGGGACAGAGGAAAGTGGAGGTATTCATGCTGAGACTTCAAGGGATAATAAAATGCAAGAAACTGAAGCCTTTTTGTAGTTAGAGAAACAGAAAGAGGAGATGGTGCTGGAGAATGAGTTGTGAGAGAAGACAACATGTTTAGTTGTTCCATGTTTAGGTGGCTTCCTGGAGGAAGCATCAGGTGGGGATGTCCAGCAGAGAGTTGGATGTGGGGGTTTAAATCAAGGGAGATTGTTGAGGAAAGGAACTCAGGGGTGAATGATCTATGGTGAGTTTCTGACTCACCAAGCTGTCAGGAGAGATGTTTCTGATTCAAATGCCATTTGTGTCTCAGAAGCATGAACAATCCCACAATACAACTCTGTGGTACAGAGTTAACTCAGCAGGCCTGGGTGTCCACATCCTGCACATTCCAAATAAAGATCTGTGTTGGGAGCCAGCCTTGGAGGCCCGCCTGATTGACAAAGTCCAGGTATGCTGAGGACCCCCGGCCACAAAGCAAGTCCGGGAAGCTGAGGCCCTTCTGTCTTCCGTCTTTGCTGTTGGTACAGCTGAAGAAATTCTGTGCAGTCGTGGAAGAAGAAGATGGCATGTTTATGCGAAGTACTCACAGCTAACCTGGAAATGTCATGTTTCATTTTCCCATTTCCCCACTATGCCGCTTGGCCTTTTCTAACATATGCAAGGGTTAAACTCTGAAGCACATCAAGAATGCTTTCTTTCACTTGGTTATAAGTTACTAGATATTGCTTAAGTAATAAATGGTATAAGTATACTCACTCCTTATTTGATTTAGGATTATGTAGTATAGTGTTTAGGCATAAGGTTTTTTAGAAGCACAAGTTTATAGTAAGTTCATTATGAATTTATTATAAGTTCTAACACTTATCTAGGAGTTACGTAGTTGATTTATAACACTGTTTTCACTGACTTAGGATAAAGATTAATCGTTAAGGTTTTTACTTAATTCAATAGTTAAAACTCCAAGTTAACATTTATAAAGTGGGTTTTCAGTGAACTCATAATATACTAATCAGACACTTTTATGATAACTTAGCTAAAGACAGAAAACAACCTTGGGGGCCTGGGAAACATTACTAAAAGCTTCTTTTGAGTTTTCTTTAGAAACAAGCACTGCAGGATAAGAGAAAAGTAACGAAGACAGTTGGACAAGAAAGGCGATTACAGAACTCTGAAGGCCATAAAGCCCCAGAAGGAAAACTGACTGCTACATGAAGAACTTTACACTTGGAAACTTTCTGGAGACAGTTCAAGGACTGTAATTCGGGACTTTGGACTAAAACTATCATCTTTGGCCTTATGAATAAGACTCATTGTCTGAATGTTTATAGGGTTCTTGGCTTGTTTGTTGCTAAGACCACTAGATGGTGGTAACTTGTAGAGGATATGTACGTGAAGGAATTTTCTTTGTCTTGCCCCTTTACAAATGGTATAAAAACTTTCCCTTAGCTAACATTAAATTGTCATCTGTCAGGAAGCAGGTGTCCGGGTATTATAATTTTGTCCTTCACCTATCCGTCTCTCCTTCAGGAAATCTCACGACCCGGCAAGGGACTGGTCCCCTTCAGATCTGGCCCTTGATCATCTCCTGGGAGGTCAACTCTGAATCCTTGAAATATTCTGCCTCAGGAGAGTGTCTGTTTTCCTGGGGACTTTGGCCTGTCCTGGTTGTTTATGCTAACAATACTTTTTATGGAAGGGGCCATGGGCCACATGATAGCATAGTATCAGCTAGATCTGTGGACAGGATAGAGATTGAAGTCAGCTTTGTGGGTGGTCAGTCAATAATGATGACCAAGGATGATGGTGATCTTGGTAATGGTAGTGATGAGGGTGATTGTGGTGAAGATAGTAATGGTGGTGATGGTGATGGTGATGATGATAGTGAAAATGAGGTGATGGTAATGATGGTGAGGGTGGTAATGGTGATGATGATGATGATGGAGATGAAGGTAACGATGATGATGATGATGACAATGATGGTGATTGGTGCTGCTGATGATGATGATAACAATGATGATGATGCCAATGATGATGGTGATGATGATTATGTTGATAATGATGGTGATGGTGGTGGTGATGACAGTGATGATGGTGATGATAGCAATGATGGTGGTGATGATGATGGCAATAGTGGTGATGACAGTAAGAATTCTGATGATGATTATGGTGATGTGATGGTGATGATGATGGTGATGATGTTGATGGTGACAGTGATGATAGCAATGATGATGGTGGTAATGAAATGATGATGATGACAATAATGATAGTGATGATCATGGTGCTGATGATTATAATTGTGGTTATAGTGATCGTGATGGCAATGGTTGTGGTGATTATGAAGTGGCTATGTTACAATATCATTAAACAAACAAAACTTTTACTTAGTGACTCCCATTTCTCATGCTCTGGGACAACTTGTAGGACCATAAAATTAGTACAAAATCTGCATTAGTCAGAGTTCTTCAGAGAAACAGAACCAATGTGTGTGTGTGTGTGTGTGTGTGTGTGTGTGTGTGTGTGTGTGTGTGTCACCACCATCAAACATTAAACATTCTATCACCCCACAAAGAAACTCTGTCCATCAGCAGTCACTCCACATGCCCCCTCCTCAGACCCCGGCAACCAAGAATTCACTTCTGTCCCTGTGGATTTTATTATTTTGGACATTTCATGGAAATGAAACATACATTATGTGGCTTTTGGCATCTAGCTTTTCTCCCTTGGCATGACAGTTTGGGGTTTATCCATGTTGTAGTACAGGCATGTGACCCAAGACAGATAGTAATGTAACCCCCACAAAATCTTTTAACATTCTGCGATTTTTAGTGTTTATTTTTTCTGTAGCCCTCTGTGTAGTTCCATTCTTGAAGTTCACCATCAAGCCTTGCTCATGACACTGCTTTTGAGTAGCCCATACATCTGTGAGCGGCTGTTTTCAATTATGAAGCACACAAAGAGTAAAACTTGAACAAACATTGTTGACAAGCACTTTGATAACTCACTAAAAATTGTGACCACTTCCACTGAACCTGATATCAATAGGTTCATTTTACAAAACAAAGTCAGATTTCCCACTAGTTTTATATTGTTCTCATTTTTCTAAATTTTGTAATAAAAAATATAAAAATTAAAATAAATCTTGTTATGCGTATGCACTATCATAACCACTGGGTGCCAAAAAATGTATACACTTTTTTTTTAATTGGAGTCTCAGTCCGTCGCCCAGGCTGGAGTGCAGTGGCACGCTCACTGCCACCCCAGCATCAACCTGCTGGGCTCCAGTGATCTTTCTGCCTTAGCCTTCCAAGTAGCTGGATCTACAGGCATGCAATACCATACCTGGCTAAATTTTTGTTTATTATAGAGATGAGGTCTTGCCAAGTTGCCCCGGCTGGTCTTGATGTATACACATTTTAAGAGCTGTTATCTATGTATTACTTTTTGAAGCTGAACTAGATTAGATTAGTAATGTAATGTTTTCTCAGCTGTGCTTCCACCATTTTCTTTGACTGTTCTGCCTGTTGCACAGTGACACTAGTGTTCATTTGATGAACACCACCTTTGAAGTGAATGTCATACTCAAAACAAATTTTTGGCACTCCCCCATATATTACATAATGTACGTACAACCCAAGACAATTCCTGTTTACTCGATGTAGTCCAAGGAAGCCAAAAGGTTGAACACCCCTGTTGTAGTGTGTGTCACAATCCACAGATATACACCTGCATATATTTGCATAAATCCCAAATAGCATTGTACTTATACTCCCAAACACCTACATCCACATGTATGTGCACAAACACATGCACACTTACCTCCATCCCCCCTCACACAGATGGAAGACCCTGAGATTTACATATTTAAACACATAACACACATATACACACACACACATAAAATGCTAAAATGTATATATATACATGTATGTACATACACACACACACACTCACACATATGGTTGATTTTTGTCGTTATTGTTTATTTGTTTTGTAGAGACAGGGTATCACTACGTTACCTAGGCTGATCTTAAACTTCTGGCCCCAAGTGATCCTCCCGCCTCAGCCTCCCAGAGCGTTGGGATTACAGGCATGAGCCACTGTGTCTGACTTATATACTTTTTTAAAAACTTAGAAGTTACATAAGAAAGAAAACCATTTCTAATCAAAAAATACCCAGGGAAGAATGAATGCTTTTTTTTTCCTGTTCATGGTGGTGATATTGCCTGGGGTGTGGTGCAGATCCATGGGTTCTTTGACTCGACTTTGAAATAATTTTTCAGAACAGCCAGCAAAGTTTCTTTTAGGTTAGATCAGACTGGAGAAGAGGGGCTAAGGGGTGTCTGTGATCCGGTGCCATGCAAGAGATGCAAAGAATTGCACAGAAATTAGGTTGGAAAAGATAGTTTATTTAGAAAGTAAATTAGGGAGTGAGAGATTCGCCTCCCCAATGTAGGGGAGGGTGAAAGGGTTTAGTATTTTTGCCTCAGCATAACCATTAGAAAACCATTCAGACATTCTTCTGCAGAACAAGCAGCCTATCCCATCCCATCACCCCTCCTTCAGATGCAACCAGGGCAACCCAACCATTCATGGTTTAGCATAATAATCTCTAGTAAACATTTAGGTTCCTTGTCAAGGCCGAAGATCAAAGATCACCCTTTGGCTGGTCAAAGTCATAAAAGTAATAATATGACCAACCCACCTTTGGTCAAGGAATTTGTGAGTTCCAAATGTCTGAGTTTGTGAATTGCAAATGTCTAACAAGTCTCTTGCAGGAGCCCCCCCCCACCCCCACCCCCGTTAACCTAATCAGCCCTTTGTGACCTATGTGACTCAAATAAGCTCCACCATGGTAGCAATCATGTGACTAACCCACCCACCTGCCTGCTGTCCATCACCTGACACCATCAGTATCTGTGCTTGTCTGCCCCTTTGTGATGACATGGAAGCAGACCATCACCCAGTCACCTTAATGATCTTCCCGCATCACGGGGAATGGTTAAAAGGACTCTACCACAAGCAACAAATGGCCATTGCCTGCTCTTTGAGTTATGGCTGTCGCCATGCTTCCAGGCTTTGGTCCCCCTCCCCCACCTTGGGGAGGTGAATCTTCTCTTTACCTTCTCTTTCTCTAATTTACTTTTAAATAAGCTTTTCTCTCTTAACCTTTTTGTGTGTTGCAATTCTTTGCAATTTACTTGGATCTCTGGGTTCCCAGAGCGGCACCCTTGGCATGCCGGCTCTGGCAGTGCTGCGCCCTTCTCTGCCGTGCCTCCCTGTGCCTCTCCCTCTCCTCCATCCACCCTCACCCTGTCCGTACCCTAACAGAGGGGACTAAAGCTTAGGAAAACATGGTGGTCATAACTCAAAGAGCCATATGGACACAGCAGAGTTTAACAAAGCAATGATTAGAAAGTAAACTAAAGAGAGAGAGAGAGAGAGAGAGAGAGAGAGAGAGAGAGAGAGAGAGGAGATTCACTTCCCCAAAGTAGAGAACAGGGCCAAAGCTAGGAAACATGGCAGCCATAGCTCAAAGAGCCACATGTATACACCAGAGCTTAGCAAAGCAATAGTCGATGGCTACTAAAGGTTGCATGTTTTTAAACCTGTCCTTTAATGAGGGCAGGTCGTTAAGGTGACTGCCTGGTGGTCTTTTCCACATCATCACAGAGGAAACAGGTAAGCCCAGGGACTGATGTAGGTGATGGACAGTAGGCAAATGGGTGGGTCAGTTACATAACTGTGGCCATGGTGATGGGGTCTGTGTCATGAAGTTCACAAGGGGCTTATTAGATTAATTTATTTTTCTTATGACTGGAGGTGAATACTTGGAATAGAAAAGTTAATTAACACAAAACGCTTATTACCAGGCATGGTGGCTCATCCTTGTCATCCCTGCACTTTGGGAGGCTGAGGCAAGAGGATTGCCTGAGCCAGAGGTTCGAGACTAGCCTGGGCAACTTGACGAGACCTCGTCTCTACAGTAAATCAAAAAACTGGCTGGGTGTGGTGGCACACACCTGTAGTTCCAGCTACTCAGGAGGCTGAGATGAGAGGACTGAGGCTGTGATGATCCGTGATTGTGCCAGCTTGGGCAACAGAATAAGAACCCGACTTAAAAAGCAAACAAGCAAATCAATTATCAATAGCTACCTCCAGGAAACCAGTTATGTCCTTGATTAGAAGGCAATCTATGTAATGTTAAGAGAATATGACAGAACTAGGCAGGATCAAGATGGCTGCAATTTAGTTTAAGATTATTCCATTAAATAATTTCATTTTGATGTTTCACCCTTTCAGTTTCAAAGCAAAGTTTATTAGAGAAAGAAGATAGAAAAGAAAGTGCCAGTGAAAGTTTTGTACCAGAAAAGCCTGGTGCAAGCAAGTCTCTCAAAAACAAAAGAATTTGTTTTGTTTAATGAAGAAACTAGATATATTTTCCCAACAATTGATAGACTAAAGAGAGTGGGACACAGATAATGGCCACTCTGGAGAGATTGATGTCTCTCTGTTCTGATGGGAGGAGAGGAAGGGGGATGGTCTTTCCTGACCACATTGTCTATTCAGGAGACCTGCCAGACATTTCCAATTCACAAGTTCCTAAGATAAAGTCGGTCTTATTATCATTTATATGGCTTTGGTTAGTTAAGTGGTGATAACTTCTGTCTTGGACTGTGAGCCTGAAAGATTCTTAGTGATTATTATGATAAATCATGAATTGAAAGTTTGGGCTGGGAGTTCCAGACCAGCCTGAGCACCTTGGGAAGACCTCATGGCTACAGTAAATAAAAAAATTAATTGGTTGTGGTGGCACCTGTAGACCCAGCTACTCAGGAGGCTGAGGTGAGAAGGTCGCCTGAGCCCAGCAGGTCAAGGCTGTGGTGGCCGTGAGTGTGCCACTGCACTCCAGCCTGGGTTACAGAGTGAGACCTCAACTAAAAAAAATAAGGAAAGGAAAGGGAAGGGAAGGGAAAAGGGAAAAGGGAAAAGAAGGGAAGGGAAGGGAAGACTGGGCTGTCCTATTCTTACATCGGATGGGGTTTTCTTTTGATTTGCTGAAGGGGTAGAGAAGGCTGCCAGGTTGGCCTGCAATAAAACATAATTTTTTTAAAATGTCTAAAGGCTTCCTAAAATGTGTCTATGAGAAATGTAGCTATCTATGTGTAACCTGTGCTACCTACCCTGCCTCAACTGGATATTTAAGTTTTTATGCAATTTAAATGCAAATTATAAAAACTAAAGAAGTTTAGCTACTCGGAAGACTGAGGTGGGAGGATCACTTGAGCCCAGGAGCTCAAGACTAACCTGGGCAACACATTGAGACCCCTAATTGTAAAACAAATAAAAAATAAAAAAAAATAGCTGGGCATGATGACGCCTCTAGTCCCAGCTACTCAAGATGCTGACTCAGGAGGATCATCTGAGGCCAGCAGGTTGAGACTGCAGTGAGCTATAATCACACCACTGCTCTCCAACCTGAGCGACAGAACAAGATCCTTTCTCAAAAGAAAAAAAAGAAAAGAAAATAGTGCAATTTGGTTTTGTTTTATTTGGAGTTCATTCTATGCTTGGGAATTGCCAGAGGCTCGCTGTTAGAGTTCTTTGGCAAAATAAAAATATTTGACTAATCAAAAAAATAATAATAAAAGAAAGAGCAAACGAGGGGGGGAGAGAGTGACAGAAAGAAGGGAAGAAAGAAAGAAGGGAAGAAAGAAAGAAAAAGAAAGAAAGAAAGAAAGAAAGGAAAGAAGGAAGGAAGGAAGGAAGGAAGGAAGGAAGAAAAGAGGGAGGGCGGGGAGAGAGAGACAGAAACAGAGAGAGAGAGAGAGAGAGAGAGAGAGCGCTTCCCTGTTGTGTGTAATTCTTCTGCCTGAGGCTGGCTTGAATCTGTCAGTGCAATTCAAAAAGAATTGTCTGCTTCCTGTTGTACTCCCAGCTTTGAACTAGAATCTTCTCAATTGAACCAGATTCTTCTTCGCTACCAAGCCTCAGGACTGGTCAGGCTAGATTATCAAATAAGAACACAAAATTATTTATATTTCTAAGTAAAAATAAGACACGCTTGTCTAGCCAGGCTCTGCGGCTCATGCCTGTAATCTCAGTGCTTTGGGAGACCAAGGCAGGAGGATAGCTTGAGCCCAGGAGTTCAAGACCAACCTGGACAACACAGAAAGACCTTGTCTCTACAAAAAAAGTAAAATAATTACCCGGGTGTGGAGGTGCCTGTAGTCCCAGCTACTCAAGAGGCTGAAACAAGAGGTTCACTTGAGGTCAGGAGGTCTAGACTGTGGTGAGCATTGATAATGCCATGTAACTTCAGCCTGGGCAATAGAGTGAGACCCTGTCTCAAAAAAATAAACAAACAAAAAAGGGACACGTGTTCCTTTAAAATTCAAATACAAATTTTTTTATGGTTTCATAATGTATTTTGGGTACATTGCTATTAAAATGATACATTGCTGACTGAGAATTCAAACATAATGGGACATCCTGAATTATTATATCTGGAAAATGCCCCCAGAACCCAATATGGCAACGTCATAGTTTCTTATTTCATCAGATTTCAAGAGAATGGTGTCCTCTTTCTCTCTCTCTCTCTCTCTCTCTCTCTCTCTCTCTCTCTCTCTCTCTCTCTCTCTAGGTTAAAATATCAGTGGAACCTCCAAAATGTTAGGTTAAAAATATATCTCCCAGTAGGGCATTCAAATGTTAGGTCAGGCTCAATGGAAGGTGTCTAGTCTGCGATCCAGTGCCACATGAAAGATGCAAAGAATTGCACAGAAATTATATTGGAAAATAAGTTTATTTAAAAAGCAAATTAGAGAGAGAGAGAGAGAGGACGTTCACCTTTCCAAGGTAGGAGAGGGGGCCAAAGCTTAAGAAAACAAGATCTGGCCATAGATCAAAGAGCATATGGCCAGACCATTGCTTAGCAAGGCAATGGCAAAGGGAAGTTTGAAGTTGAATAGCTTTTAACCCTTCCCTTTGATAGCGGCAGGTCGTTAAGGTGATTGGGTGGTGCTCTGTTCCATATTATCATGGAGGGCAGGTAAGCACAGGTACTGAGTCAGCTGATGGACAGCAGGCAGACAGATGGGTCGGTCACATGACTATTGCCTTGTTGATGGAGTCTACCATGAAGTTCATGAAGAGCTGACTGATTAGTTTAACTTGTTTACAAAAAAAGCTGAGGAGGGGGTTGTAAAGCAATTGTCAATAGCTACCTCAAGAAAACAGTTCTGTCCTTGGCGAGTGATTAGAGAGTAAATCAAAGTGAATTGCTAGAGAAACATGACAGATCTAGGCAATGTTAAAATGACTGCTCTTTGGCTATATTGAATCCATATTATGTCCCTTCACTCTCCAAACACTGGTGAGTAAGGAACTGCTGAGAAACTTGGAAAGCTGGGATGACCACAAAGCAGAAGAGGCAGAAAACAACTGAAGACTGAGAGCCCAGAGACATCCTGAGAGCCCGGAGAAGTTCTGAGATCACAGAGATGTCCTGAGAGCATAGAGATATCCTGAGAGCCCAGAAATGTTGTGAGATCACAGAGACATCCTGAGATCATAGAGATGAAATCACAAGGAAGTTCTGAGAGCACAGAGGATATCACCAGAAGAGGAACAGAACAGGAAAGAAAAGGTATAAATGAATCCCATGGAAACGTGAGTCCAATTAGATCCTTAGCTAGAAAAGGAGTGTTCGGAGAAGCTATAGACTTTCTTTCTTCATTTTTTTGTAGAGACGAGGTCTCATCGTGTTTACCAGGATGTCTCCAATCCCTGGCCTCAAGCAGTCCTCCCACCTCAGCCTCCCAAGGTTCTGAGATTATACATGTGAGCCACTGCACCTGGCTTTGTAGATGTCTGTTTTAAAAATTCACAAGATAACCCAGAATCAGATGCTGATAATGGCATGACTTGAAATGACCATGATATCCCAGTCAAGGAGCCTAGATTAGTAGTTCAGACTCTCTCTATTTGATTCCAGGGAGGATAAGGTCTAAGTAGAAAGGAATCTGTGTGGTAAGTGGTGACTGAATGACTGGCAAATCTCTTGGGTGGAGGGTGACTTCTAGGCTTCTTGGGTGGTGAGTGACTGAGCAGTAGATTTTCTGGGTGATGGGTTACTGAGTGGTGGATTTCGTGAATAGTTGGTGACTGAGTGGTAGGTTCCTTGGGTGGCAAGTGACTGAGTTGTAGAATTCTTGGGTGATGGGTGACTGAATGGTAGATTTTTTAAGTGATGGGTGATTGAGTAGAGTGTTCAATATATATAACCAAGTGCAATTTTACCACAATGGGCATATATTCCCAGTACCTGATAGGGACAATGCCACATGCCTAGGTCACTCACACTGGCTAAGATAAACCATCTCTAATATTTTACAGAATCTGGCATCTTTCATTAGCTAGTATGATCCTACAGAGCGATGTGTTCAAAGGACCAAGCTCTGAGACTCATCCCACCCATAAGTTTCTTCCTGCTAGGATTGGTCGTGATCCGTGAATATGGGGAGGTGATACCTTATGTTTGATTTACAATATGGGCCTAGAGAAATTCAGTGCTTGAGTGGAGTTGGTCTTCTGCTTCGGGGAAGCTCTCCCAAGCTGTCTTTCCCTCTGGCTCACACCACAATGGTCATCAACACAGGTCAGACAAGATGGTTCCCACCAGTAATCTCAGCACTTTGGGGGGCTAAGACAGGAGGATCACTTGAGCCCAGGAGTTCAAGAGAAGCCTGGGCAATTTTGTGGGACCTTGTCTCTACAATAAATTAAAAAATTACAATAAATCCCTGGGCAGGGAAGTGTACACCTATAGTTCCAGCTACTTGGGAGGCTGAGGCAGGAGGATCACCTGAGCCCAGGAGGTCAAGGCTATGGTGAGGCTTGATCATGTTACTGTATTTCAGCCTGGGTGACAGAGTGAAAACCTGACTCAAAAAAAAGAACAAGAAAAAAGATTGAGACAAAGGTTATGAGGGTTATGACCCAGGAACTGTGGAAGACACCATTATCCATAGCATGACACCACTCCTTTTAGGCATGGTCTTCTCGGTCTTTGCTGAGGAGCATGGGCTGAGCAGGTACTTTACATTCTCCTGACCTGAAGTTATCTCTGAGCTGAAGGTCTGAGTCATCTTCTGAAAGGGCAAAATGCCAACATGGGATCATTGAATAAAATAATCTTAGCCAAAGTGCTGCCATTTTGACACTGCCTGGTCCTGTCACACTTTCTTAACCAATTACCTACCTTGGCCTCTGATCAATAGCTGAGGCCAGAACTGGTTTCCCGGAGGTAGCTATTGATAATTGTTTTGCAACCCCCTCCCCAGCTTGTTTTGCGCGCGCGTTTGTGTGTGTGTGTGTGTGTGTGTGTGTGTGTGTGTGTGTGCGCGTATGTGTGTAGAGGTGCTGGGGATCAAACGCAGTAATTAACTTTTCTCTTCCAATTATTTGTCTTCCAACTATGAAAACATCAAGCTACCCTAATCTATTCCAATCAACCCTTTGTGATGGAGTTGACACAGACCCCATCACCATGGCCACAGTTACGTGACTAGCCCACCCATCTACCTGTCGTCCATCACCATGATGTTAGTACCTGAGCTTACCTAACCCTTTATGATGACGTGAAACAGACCACCACCCAATCACATTAATGACCTGCCCTGTCAGGGGAAGATTGAAAAGCATTTGACCTCAAACAGCAGGGGCCAAGCTTTTTAAAAAAAATAATAGAGTCAGATTCTCACTCTGTCACCCAGGCTGGAGGGCTGGAGTGTAGTGGCACGATCACAGCCACTGCAGCCTCCGCCTCCTGGGCTCAGGCAATCCTTCTGCCTCAGCCTTCCAAATAGTTGAAACTACAGGTGTGTACCACCACATTCGGCTAACTTTTTTATTTATTGTAGAGACAAGGTCTCGCCATGTTGCCCAGGCTGGTCTCAAACCCCTGGGTTCAAGTGATCCTTCCACCTCAGCCTCCTAAAGTGCTGGGCTGACAGGCGTTAGTCACTGCATCCAACTCATGCTTTTGTTAAGCTCTGGCCTGGCCATGCATTCATCAAACTATGGCCAGGACATGCTTCTCTTTAAGCTCTGGGCCTCTCCCCTATATGGGGGAGGTAGGTCCCCTTTTTCTCTCTCTCCAATATGCTTTCTAAATAAACTATATTTTCAATCTAATTTTTGTGCAATTCTTTGCATCTTACCTGCAGCACCGGCCCAGCTCACCAGTCCACTGACCTAACAATCCTCACAGACCTAACACCTTCTCTCCCTCTTCTCAGGTGCCAGGGAGGAGCTGGTGATGACCCAAAGGGAGAGTCAACCTCCAGGCACCCCCATTTCTCTCATCTTGAGGGGAAGCTTATTTCATGACATGTGACCACAGCATTGAGCTGAATGACACCCCTGAAAAAGTCGTGGGACGCCTACCTGGAAAAGGCATTGAAGACACCCACACATTACGATTCTCTAGGGAAATGTCCATGCCTTTGGGAAGGAAACAAGTCTATGGGTTCCAGGTAGCCTGTTCGGCCTCAGAAGCACCTCAATGATTTGGTGAGAAAAGGTGTCAAACTCTGTAAAATAGTTTAAGATGGTTTACTCTGGCCCAAACTTGAGGGCTTAGGCCCGTGACACTGTCCCCAGGAGGTTCTGAGAAAGTGGGCCTGCCATGATAAGGTGTAAGCAGAAGCTACAAAAACCATAAATCAAGACATATGAGATTTTCATTGGTTTGGTCCGGGGAGAAGGGACATTTCCAAATGGGGGCTTGCAGGTCATGGGTTGAGATAAAGGGATAGAAAACTCCAGGTGTTGACATGAAGATGAAGTCCTATTTGGAGAGATTCAGGGGGGAGAGAGTTGTCTTACAAGGTTCCCGGAGGTTGGGAGTCCCAAAAAGATGTCTTTGCAGGGTCATGAAATACTTTTTTTTTTAGTAGGAGTCTCACTCTGTCTCCCAGGCTGGGGTGCAGTTAAAGGCTCTCAGCTACCTCAGCCTTGGTCTGCTGGGCTCAGGCAATCCTTCGGCCTCAGCCTCCCAAGTAGCTGGGACTACAGACAAGCACCACCATGCCCTGCTAATTTTTTGACTTAGTATAGAGATGAGGTCTCACCAAGTTACCCAGGCTGGTCTTGAACCCCTGTCTTCAAGGGTTGCCCCACTTTGACCTCCCAAAGCTCTGGGATTATAGGTGTGAGCCACCGTGCCTGGCATTATGAAATACTTTAACTTCTTTCTTTACCTGTTGTGTGATGCAGAAGGTGCCTTAGAAGGAGCACCAACTGCCTTAGGACTAAACTCCGACCTTTATTTTTTTCTCTCTTACCCAAATTCCTAAGAGGCTTGAGGAGTCACTGCCTGATAAAGACTCACCAGGAGGGTTTTTATCACCCTCTTACCCTGTATCCTAAAGTTCACTTTACAATCTGACTCTGGCATAACATCACATAACAAATAAAGAAGATTTATGGTCCTGCAAAGCCACCTCCTGGGAACTCTCAGACTCTGGGAACCTTGTAAGACACTTCTCTGTCCTCCCTGAAGTCTGCCACTTATAGGACTTTGTCTACATGTCAACAAACCTGGAGTTTTCCTACCCCGTATAGCAAAGCATCTCCTCTACTGATTTCCAAAATTCCTTAGATAGAAACCACAAATTACTAGTCAAGAAGTCCTTGAATCCACCCATGACCTGCAAGATCCCACTTGGAAATGTCCTTCTTTCCTGGGCAAAAGCAATGACAATTACATGTACTGCAACTTCTGTCCTCCTAAGATGTATCTAACCAAGCTGCAACCTTATCCTGGTGGACACACATTCTCAGGACCTCCTAAAATGTATCTAACCAAGCTACAACTTATTGTGGCAGACACAGGTTCTCAGGACCTCCTGGGGACGAGTGTCCCCGAGGTGAAGTCCTCAAGTTTGGGTCAGAATAAGACATTTTGAAATATTTTACAGAATTTGGCATCTTTTTGTTAACACGTTGGTGATTCTGGTCTTTGAACGGGATGTGAACTATAGCCCAGATTGCACCTAGGCAGTGGTTGGTTCTTAGCAGAAGTCATGGCTCTTGCCAGAGAGGCAGGTCCCCTACATGTGTGCAGACAATGCCCCACGTGTTCCAACCTGCATCCACCTATTTTCAGCCCATCTATCAATACCTGTCTATTTATGGTGCGGCTATGGGGATTTGCAGATGTGGACAAATCTATTCTCTTTTTTATGTATGTTAGAATCTCACTCTGTCACTCAGGCTGGAGTGCAGTGGCATGCTCACAGCTACTGCAGCCTCTACCTGCTGGGCTCAGGAAATTCTTCCACCTCAGCCTTCCAAGTAGCTGGAACCACAGGCACGCATCACCATCCCAGGCTAATTCTTTGATTTATTGTACATCTGCCATGATGTCTTGCCAAGTTGCCCAGGTTTGTCTTGAGCACCTGGACTCTATTAATCTTCTCACCTCCACCTCCCAAGTGCTGGGATTACAGGCATGAGCCACAGTGCCAGACTGAAAAATCTATTTGTAGATCTATATATTCATATATATGCACACTTATCTATATATATATCTCTAGCTATAGCTATTTATATAGTGTATATAATATATGTTTATGCCCATTTCATATCATATCTGTATGGTTACTTTTATATTACACATAATACATATAGTTATTTATATATTACATGCAGCTATTTCTACATTATAGCAGACATACATAATTTGGTCATATATACATATATAAATATTTAGCTATCTATAAATATTCACTATTTCAATATTGTATACAATATATCTGTAATTTGTACATATATACATATATAAATATTTACCTATTTACATATTATATATATTTATACAGTTATACCTAATATAGAAATAGTTATTTCTATATTATATATAGCTATAAATTATACATAATATGTAAATATATAGTAATTAAGCATAGTATATAGAGATATTTATGCATATCATGTAACTATTTATATATCATGAATAATATATAAATATATAGCTATTACATATTACATGCAACTATTTATACATTACACATAATATATAAATATATAGCTATTTATACACTACATATTATATATAGTTAGTTAAACATTACACATAATATATAAATATATAGCTATGTATACATGCTATATATAGTTATTTGTGTTATACATATGTCAATATATATTTATTTTTTAGATATAGTTATGTATACATTGTACATAATATATAAACATACAGGTGTTTATACATATAATATAGCTATGTATATAGTGTACAAAATATAAATATATAAGTTTTTATAAATATATAGCTATGTTTACATTGTGCATAATATATACATATATAGGTGTTTATACATATTATATGGCTATGTATACATTGTACATAATATAAACATATAGGTGTCAATACATATTATACAGCTATGTATGCATTGTACATAATATATAAACATGCAAGTGTTTAAGCATACTATATACAGCCATATATCCATCACACATAATTTATAAACATACAGATATTTACACATATCATATATAGCTACATAATATATAAACATACAGGTGTTTACATATATATAACTATGTATCTATCACACAATATAATAACATACAGTTGTTTGCACATATTATATATAGCTATGTATCCATCGTGCATGATATATAAACATACAGGTGTTGACATATATCATACAACTATGTATCTATCATGGATAGTATATAACCATTAGTAGCCCTGTGCCTGATCAGCCAACTCTGACCTTTCCCAAGACCAACTTGGCTCTTCCAGACTCCTGGCATTTCCATATGAGTGTCAAGATCCCTATCAATGCATCCAAGAAAGCAGTAGCGGTGTTGATAGGACAGCCTCCAATCTGCAGTTCTGGGTAGCAGCTTCAGGAAGTTGAGTTTTCCCCAAGAACGCAGGAAGTCTCTATTCATTGAGATCTGTAATTCTTTCAGCTTTGTTTGAGAGTTCCCAGGGTCCAGGGCTGCACTTTTCTTGTTAAATTCACCCTTATATATTTTATTCTTTTTGTTGCTGTTGTAAATAAACTTATCCTCCTAATTTCATTTTTTGGAGGCCCATTCAAGTGTGAGTGTGTATTAATCTTGGATCCTGAAACCAGGCTGAACTTCTCCTTTTTTAAATTTAATATTATTTTTGAGTCGAGGTCTCTCTCTGTTGCCCAGACTGGAGTGCAGGGGCACAATCATGGCTCACTGCAACCTTGACATCCTGGGCTCAGGTGATCCTCCCACCTCAGCCTCCTGAGTAGCTTGGACTACAGATGTCGCCACCATGCCAAGCTAATTTTTTTAAAAAATTTTTTGTAGAGGATAGGTCTCACTACATTGCTCAAGCTGGTTTTGAGCTCTTCGAGGAAAAGGCTTGAAGGAGGCTTTGTTGGTGGGTAGAGTGGCTCACTCCTGTAACTCCAGTACTCTGGGAGACTGAGGCAGGAGGATCGCTTGAGCCCAGGAGTTCAAGACCAGCATGGGCAACATAGCAAGATCCCATCTCTACAAAAAAAAATTTTTTTAATTAGCTGGGTGTGGTGGTGCATGCCTGTAGTCCCAGCTACTTGAGAGGCTGAGGTGGGAGGATAGCTTGAGCCCAGGAGTTCAAGATCAGCTTGGGCAGCATAGCAAGATCCCCATATCTACAAAAGTAAATTTACAAAATAGCTGGGACTTCCGGCAAGATGGTGGCAGGGCAACTCGGTCTGTGACAACCTCTGCAAAGGAGAACTGCAGTGGGTCACTGACTCTCACCCCAAGGGCTACGGACCCCAACATTGCAGCCTGCTCTTCATATGGAGCTCGGCCGTTGCCACTGCTGGGGCATTGCAGCGGTCTGGACAGCCACTGCAGCGCAGACGCCACCACCACAGCCACTGCAGCCGCCACCAGTAGCACATCGCACCACCCAGGCCGGAGGCAATCCACAACTTCAGTCCTTGAAGCCCCTTCAGGGAAGATCTTCTGGGATCGCTGCCACCTCTCCTGCGACTGAAACTTCCTGCCCGCCGTAAGTCTCCTGCCGTCTGCCCTGAGGCAGGCAGCCATCTTGCCATCATCAGCCTCTGCCATCCCTGTCCGGCCCCACCCCCTCTGGAGCGAGCAGTTGAGATAGCATCACCTGCTGGCGATACAGGGTAACAACACCGAAACGGGAGAAACAAGCTTGATAAAGACATAGGCCAGAGTGGTGAACAGAGAGTGATCTGAACTGTCCTTCACAGCAGACCAGGAGCAACTGACCCTAACTGCAAACTAATTTACCAGCTTGAAAAGAAAACTAGAAATCAGACCTGAAAGGACATTGGACTTAAACGAAATGTCTCAGAGTGTGCTTCATTGATTCTGTTAGTTTAATGACTTAATTCTATTCCTACTGTATTGTTCCTTTTTTTCTTTTTTCCTCTTCCTTTTCTTCTCTTTTCTTCTCTCTGTAAACCATATCTTTGTATAGAGGAACAGCACACTAATAAGGTGGTTGGATAGATGGCATGTTAGCATCACTATATGTTTTATTTTTGTCTGTATGAGAGTTGGTTCGTCTGTAGCTGTGGTCTATTGTTTTTATCTGTTTCAGTATAGGCCTCTCTCTCTATTTGTTGGCACACTCGTTTGTTTCCCCCCTTACTCCTCTATCTCTCCACCCCCCTCTTCAACCCACTGTCTGCTCCATTCTCTCCCCTCTGCTAACCACATTTTATTTCAGGGAGTAAACCTACAGCCCCACTGCACAGACAGATTCCAAGGCAGTGGGAAGTGGGTTCCAGATTATTCACACACCTGTCAGCGAATACCAGGACCTGCAGATAGATTTTGAATCACAGCTCCCCCTTTAAGTAAATCCCAAAATTGCAAAAAGGACCACCCCCAACCTACAGTGCAACTCCAGAATTGAACAAAGTAAGAGGGCATACATAAAGAATAGGAGATTGAACAAACAGAAGTAAAACCAATCCCTTTACTCCCGAATAACAGAATTAAAGAAGACGGTGATGTGGAGGGAAGGAAAAAGTAGGGAGGGGGAAAACCGCACAAATGAAGAAAAACGAAAAGAAGAATATAGGTCTCACACAGACCCCTGGGAGATCAGACACTGAGAAAACAGATTCTGGAACACAAACAATGAAGAGCCCCCAGAATGACTGGTTACATGCAACAAACCCAGACATCAAGACATTAATGGAGAGAATTTTGAAAATTGAGGAGAGACAACAGGAAAATAGGAAGGAGCCGATGTCAGAAATGACAGCAGTAAAGAATACTGTGATGGAAATGAATAACAGACTAATAAGCATGGAAAGCAGAATCAGCCAAGCAGAAGAAAGAATCTCAGAGCTCAAAGACCAAAACACAGAATTAACCCAAACTGTCAAAAGCATAGAAAAGAAGCTCAAAAAGACAGAACAAAACCTGCAAGAGATGAATGACCACTTCAAGAGACCAAACCTAAGAGTAATTGGGCTTCCTAAGGCAGAGAGAGAAACAGAAACCACACTGGAACAAACATTTCATGAAATCATTCAAGAAAACTTCCCTCATCTCATCAAGGATGAAAAAATTCAAACACAAGAGATTCAGAGAACCCCTGCAAGACAACAAATGAGAAGATCAACTCCCAGATACATAATAATTCGCCTAAACAAAGTAGCTATAAAAGAAAAAATCCTAAAGGCAGCAAGAGAAAAAGGTCAGACTACCTACCAGGGAAAACCAATTAGAATAGCATCAGATTTATCCACAGAAACCCTTGGGGTTAGGAGAGCCTGGAGCCCTATCTTCAAAGTTCTAAAAGAGAAACAATTTCAACCAAGAATAACCTTCCCAGCCAAGCTAAGCTTCATTAGTGAGGGAGAATTGAAATCTTTTCCGGATATCCAATCCCTAAGAACCTACGCTGCCACCAGACCACCTCTACAAGAAACACTTAAGAAAGTACTGAACACAGAAGAAAAAGAAAAAAGAACAACAACATTCTTCACAAGAGTACAGGCAAAAGATTAAAAACACACATGAACCAACTCCAAAACCCAAAGAAAGACAACAAACAAACAGGAACAACTCTGTAAGAACCTTATGACAGGGATCAACTCTTGCATTTCAAATATTAGCCTAAATGTGAATGGACTAAATGCACCACTGAAAAGACATAGAATGGCAAAATGGATAAAATATCATCAGGCAACAATCTATTGCCTTCAAGAGAATCACCTCACTAGAAAGGACACCCACAGAATCAAAGTAAGAGGATGGGAAACAAACTTTCAAGTGAACGGAATACAAAAGAAAGGAGGAGTAGCAATCTTAATTTCAGACAAAATACCCTTCAAGCTATTAAAAATCAAAAAAGATACAGAAGGCCACTACATAATGATAAAAGGCTCAATCCATCAACAAGCAATATCTATCCTAAACATATATGCACCCAACATAGGTGCGCCAACTTTCATAAAGCAACTTCTAGGAAAACTAAAGAAAGATATTGACTCTAACACCATCATAACTGGGGACTTTAATATCCCACTCAAAACCCTAGACAGATCATCAGGACAAAAAATCAACAAGGAGATCCGGAACCTCAATGTGACTTTGGACCAAATGGACTTAATTGATACCTACAGAACACTCCATCCAAAGACCACAGAATACACATTCTACTCATCACCACATGGAACATATTCTAAGATTGACCACATACTTGGCCATAAATCAAGCATAAACCAATTTAAAAGGACCGAAATTCTACCATGTACCTTCTCGGACCACAGTGGAATAAAAATAAACATTGACACCAACAAAGTTCCCCCAAAACCTACAAAGACATGGACACTAAACAGCATGATGCTAAACAACTCCTGGGTCAATGATGAAATCAAAACAGAGATCAAAAGATACCTGGAAACAAATGAAAATGAAGAAACATCTTACCAAAATCTCTGGGATGCCCTGAAAGCTGTAGTAAGAGGAGAATTTATATCCCTACGAACACACATGAAGAAAATGGAAGGAACAGAAATTTGCAACCTTACAAGCCACCTAAAGAAGCTGGAAAAGCAAGATCACAAAAACCCTAATTTCAGCAGAAAAATCCAGATCACCAAAATTAAAGCCCAAATCCAGGACATAGAAGACAAAAAGAGAATACAAAAAATCAATGAAACAAAAACCTGGTTCTTCGAAAGGATAAACAAGATTGATGGTCCCCTAGCTAGACTGACCAAGAAAAAAACCAAATAAGCACAATCAGAAACACAAAAAATGAAGTCACATCTGACCCTGAAGAAATACAAAAGATCATTAGAGACTACTACGTACACTTGTATGGAAACAAACTTGAAAACCTTAAGGAAATGGAGGACTTTCTGACATCACACCACCTACCTAGGTTGGAACAAGAAGAAATTGAGACCCTAAATAGACCAATAACAATCAAGGAAATCGACTATGTAATAAGAAAACTTCCTACAAAAAAAGTCCCGGTCCAGATGGCTTTCCAGCAGAACTCTACAAGACATTTAAGGAGGAGCTGATACCAATCCTACTGAAGGTATTCCAGGTGATTGAGAAAGATGCAATTCTCCCCAAATCATTTTACAAAGCCAACATCACATTGATACCCAAGCCAGGTAAAGATCCAACAAAGAAAGAGAACTGCAGGCCAATATCTTTGATGAACATAGATGCTAAAATTCTCAACAAGATCCTAGCAAACTGGATTCAGCAATACATCTCAAAAATCATCCACCATGACCAAGTAGACTTCATTCCTGGAATGCAAGGCTGGTTCAACATTCATAAAACCATAAATGTAATTAAATTCATCAACAGATGTCAAAACAAAAACCACATGATCATATCATTAGATGCAGAAAAAGCTTTTGATAAAATCTAGCACCCCTTGATAAAAACCCTTGAACATCTAGGTATATGGGGAACATACCTCAAAACAGTAAAAGCCATCTACGAGAAACCCACAGCCAGCATACTCCTACATGGACAAAACTTGGAACCAATTCCCCTGAAAACTGGAACTAGACAAGGATGCCCACTCTCACCCCTCCTGTTCAACATAGGATTGGAAGTCCTGGCTAGAGCAATCAGAGAAGAGAAGGCAATCAGGGGTATCCAAATAGGAAAAGAGGAAGTCAAGTTATCTCTCTTTGCAGATGATATGATTTTGTACCTTGAAAACGCAAGAGAATCTGTCAAAAGCCTCCTTACATTGATAAAGGTCTTTGGCAAAGTCTCAGGACACAAAATAAATGTACAAAAGACAATCACATTTCTCTACACCAATAATAAACAAACAGAAACCCAAATAAAAGGCACAATCCCATTCACAATAGCCACAAAAAAAATGAAATACCTTGGAATCTTCCTAACCAGAGACATGAAAGACCTTTACAATGAAAATTACAAAACACTGCTCAAAGAAATCAAAGACAACACAAACAAGTGGGAAAATATCCCATGCTCATGGATTGGAAGAATCAACATTGTGAAGATGTCCATCTTACCTAAGGCAATCTACAAATTCAGTGCAATACCCATCAAATTACCAGCAACATTCTTCTCAGACCTGAAAAAAACAACACAGGAATTCATATGGAAACACAAACGTCCAAGAATAGCCAGAACAATCCTCAGCAAAAAAACAAAGCAGGTGGTATCACATTGCCAGACTTCAAACTTTACTATAAAGCTACAATCATCAAAACAGCTTGGTATTGGTACAGGAACAGGCATATAAATCAATGGAATAGAATTGAGATTCCAGAAGCTAAACCTCAATTTCTCAACCAACTCATCTTCGACAAAGCCCCCACCACCTACCACTGGGGAGAGGAGGGCCTATTCAGTAAATGGTGCTGGGAAAACTGGCTGGCCACATGCAGAAGATTGAAACAGGACCCCTATCTATCCCCATGCACAAAGGTTAACTCCAAATGGATCAGAGACCTAATGTAAAACCTCAAACCATAAGAACCTTAGAAAAGGAAGGAAATACCCTCATGGAAATCGGAACTGGCATCCAATTCCTGAACAAAACCTGAAACCCACAGGTCATAAGAGAGAAGATAGACAAGTGGGACCTTATTAAACTTACAAGCTTTTGCAAAGCCAAAGAAACCATCAAGGGAGCAGGGAGACAGCCTACAGACTGGGAAAAAGAATTTGCCAACTCCAGGTATGACAAAGGCTTAACATCCTGGATCTACAAGGAACTCAAATGTGCTGAAAAGAAAAAAACAAGCAACCACATTATAAAATAGGCAAAAGATATGAACAGACACTTCACAAAAGAAGACATCCGAGCAGCCAACAAACACATGAAGAAATGCTCAACCTCACTAATCATCAGGGAGATGCAACTCAAAACCACACTGAGATGCCACCTAACTCCAGTCAGAATGGCAATTATCAACAACTCAAAAAATAACAGCTGCTGGAGAGGGTGTGGTGAAAAGGGAACACTTCTACACTGTTGGTGGGTGTGTAAATTAGTGCAACCTCTGTGGGAAGCAGTGTGGCGATTCCTAAAAGCTCTAAAAATCGACCTTCCATATGACTCCACAATCCCCCTACTGGGAATATACCCTGAAGACCTCAAATCACTCTATAAAAAAGATACCTGCACACGTATGTTTATCACAGTGTTGTTCACTATAGCAAGAACCTGGAAACAACCATGCTGCCCATCAAAAGAGGACTGGATTAAAAAAATGTGGTACGGCCAGGCTAGGTGGCTCAGCCTGTAATCCCGCGCCTTTGGGAGGCTGAGGTGAGTGGATTGCCTGAGCCCGCAGATTCGAGACCCGCCTGGGCAGTGAGACCTCATCTCTACAATAAATCAAAAAATCAGCTGGGCGTGGTAGCGCATGCCTGTAATTCCGGCTACTCGGAAGGCTGAGGCGGAAGGATCACCGGAGCCCGGCAGGCGAGGCTGCAGTGGCCGGGAGAGGCCACTGCACTCCAGTCTGAGCGACCAAGTGAGACTCCAACTCAAAAAAAAAAATGTGGTACATATACACGATGCAATACTACGCAGTCATAAAAAACAGCAAAATCATGAATTTCGCAGCAACCTGGATGGAACTAGAGACTATAATACTGAGTGACCTCTCACAGAAACAAAGATCCGAGTATCACATGTTCTCACTCATATAATGGACCTTGAACATCCAATGTAATACTATAAGAAAATGACTGACAGTACTGCGAAACTATGGGGGAGAGAGGGATGGGATTAACAGTCGCAAATATCTGTCTGGGGATGGGGAAACAGCTCTTATCAACAGGGTGCCTGAATGAAACATAATTGTACACCTAACCCTTAACTGTACCCCACAAAATCATAATAAAAAATATTGATTAAAAATAAATAAATAAAAATAAAAATAAAAAATAAAAAATAGCTGGACTTGGTGGCACCAGCTATTCAAGAGCCTGAGGCAGAAGATGACCCAAGACCATGTTTCCTCCCCCACCCCGACCCTCCCTCCTGGGAGACTTCCATGTCACAAGAACAATACCCACCAACAAAGTCTCCTTCAAGCCTCTTCCTTGAAGAGTCCAGTCTTGAAAACCCCAGAAATGAAACAGCAATATATCAAAAGACAGACATTTAAAACCGATTGCCCAGGCTGAAGTCCAGTGGCATAATCATGGCTCACCTCAGCCTCAACCTCCTGGGTTCAGGCTATCCTCCCGCCTCAGCCCCTTGAGTGACTGAGATTACAGGCATGTGCCACCATGCCCAGCTAATTATTTTTATTTTTTATTTTTGTAGAGGTGAGCTCTTACTATGTTGCCCAAGCTAGTCTTGAACTCCTGGGCTCAAGCAATCCTTCTGTCTCAGTCTCCCAACATGCTGGGATGACAGGTGACAGCCACCGTACCTGGCCAGTACTGTTTTCTAGGAAGGCTGAAATAGCTAATCCTCACCGCTTCTCACTTTTCCTGAGCCTCCTGCCATTTCTTAGACAAGATGAGAGGCTACAAGTTCTTATGAGATTTATCAAAGTCAACTTATCAGAGAGGGAGTTTGACTAGTTGATGCCAAATGTCTACAGAAGAATTTTTGCTAAGATTGTCTCTCACTGAGAACAAAAAAAGAATATGTATAGAGTCTGTGTTCTGATGATGGGCAGTTTTCAAAGATTCATGAGGGCAAATTTAGAATTAAAAAACTAAAATAAAATTCATACTCTTTAAAAAAAATTTTTTTTGTAGAGACAGGGGACTTGTTATGTTGCCCAGACTGGTCTTGAACTCCTGGCCTCAAGCGATCCTCCTGCCTCGGCCTCCCAAAGTGCTGGGATAAAAGGTGAGAGTCACTGTGCCCAGCCTCATATTCCTTAAATACTGATTTTAGACCCAGGTGCAAGTTCTACCAATTTTTTTTTTTAATTAAAGGAGACATAGATGCCACCTTGATGTATTTTTCCCCAGTTCTTCTTAAAGCAGGTGGTAAATAATAACCGAATGGTCAACAGGAAACATGTTGATGAAGAAAGAGATAATAAGTTTGAATAGACAAACAGAAACTTTATCTGCCTGTATAATAGAAAAATGGACTCATCACAACACAACTTATTCCAGACTGCAAAAAGCATTCAGAAAGGACATGGGAGGAATTTTTTTTTTTTTTTTTTTTGCCAGAGTCTCACTCTGTCACCTAAGCTGGGGTACAGTGGCACAATCACAACTCACCTCAGCCTTGACACCCTGGGCTCAAGTGATCCTCCCAACTGGGCCTCCTGAGTAGCTGGGACAACAGGTGCATGCCAACACTATCAGATATCTTTTTTAATTTCTTGTAGAAATATGGTCTTGCTATGTTTCCCAGCATGGTCTTGAACTCCTGGGCTCAAGGGATCCTGCTGTCTCAGCCTCCCAAAGTGCTGGGATGACAGGCATGAGCCACTGCACCTGGCCAATAATTTTTAAAAGCATATGTCACCTTCTTTGAAAAGGAATGGGCATAGACACCCTGAGAAAACAAGCAATGACAGCCAGACATGGCTCAGTAGTATAAATGAGGTATACTGAGGCAGTGTGTTTCTCTGTGAGGTCTGCAAGTTGAGGGGAAGGCTGGGGCAGTGGGTCACACGGAGTTCCAGCAGCAGGAGTCTCCATCTCAGGGCGGCCTCCGTCTGCCACAAAGAGAGAGAGTAAGGCATGTTAGGTCAAATCTTCATGTGGATACATGCAGACTAATAAAAAAAACCTGATCTTTCTTCTGCTTCTGCAATGCAAGTGAGGCTTGGCACTGACTAGGTCTGGGGCAGACTGATAGGCTCACTGATACCTGTCTCTTCTTCTCCAGTTCTCTACTCCTCCTGCTCCTCTTCCTTTTCTTCTTCTTTAATCCTCTTCCTCTTTCTTTTTCTCCTCTTTCTTCTTTTCTTTCCTTCCTTCCCTCCTCCTCCTCCTCCTCTTCTCCTTCTTCCTCTCCCTCCTCCTCCTTCTTCCTCCTTTCTTCCTCTTCTTCCTCTTCTTCCTCTTCATCCTCTTCCTCCTCGTATTTCTCATTCTCCTCTTCTTCTCTCTGTTCTCTCTTTCATTTTTGTTTTTTCTTTTTCTCCTTCTTCTTTGTCTTCATGTTCTTCCTTCTTCTTCCTTCCTTTCTTCTTCTTCTTCTTCCTCCTCCTCTTCCTCCTCCTTCTCCTCCTTCTTCTCCTTCTTATTCCTCTTCTTCTTTGTCTTTTCTTCTTCTTCCTTCTTCTCCTCTACCTCCTCCTTCTCCTCTTCATCTACTTCCTACACCTCCTCTTCCTCCTCCTCTTCCTCTTCCTCTTTCTTCTCCCTGTTCTCTCTTGCTTTCTTTTTTCTTTCTTCTTTTAATCCTTCTGCTTTGTCTTTTTCTTCCTTACTCTTCCTTCTTTTCCTCCTCTTTCTACTACTCTTCTGCTCTTCTTCCTCCTCCCCTTCTTCTCTTCCTCCTCCTCCTCCACTCCTCTTCTCCCCTTCCTTCCTCTTCCATCTTTCATCCTTCATTATTTTTCTCATACTCAACTGCATTTTGCAGCCTCCTCACCCCAAGGCAGGTCCATGCTGGTGATTCTCATCAAGGGAACTATACAGGTGTGAGGCTGTGATCTGGTCACTTCCAGTTCAGTCAGTGAGCAGGAAGGAGCATTTCCTGCCTTCTCTTCTTTCACCAGTCAGGTGACAACCAAGATCCCACCACGCAGTCTTCACTGAGGTGCCACAAGAAAATAAAACCCCACAGAAAATGAATCAGGTGACTATGGTCTCAACTCCCTAAAGGACGGTGCATAGCTAACACCATTCTAGGTGTGAAACAGAAAACTTCCTTTTAAAAAAATTCTTTGTAGAGATGGGAGTCTTTCTATGTAGCCCAGGCTGATCTTGAGGCCCTGGGTTAAAGCAATCTTCCTGCCTCAGTCTCCCAAAGTGCTGAGATGACAGGCATGAGCCACCACATTGGCCCTGAAAGAGATAACTTAATGCATTACAGACCATGACTGCCTTCAACATGAGGGTCCAATCTTCCCAAGGAGTCTCGACTGAGAAGGACTGCCTAGAAGAAAGTGGGACAGAGCACTAAGAACACCCTGGATCACTTCCAGACTGTGTGGAGCAGAGGATACCTTTGCTATCCCAATCTGCTGCAATGCAAACAAGAAATAGACTTTTTTTCCTTGGGGGCTTTTTGTTACAGCAGTTAACCTTTGCTGACACATACAGAGCCAAGAAGCAACTCTGTGTCCTTAAGCTGGGGACCTGAGAGGTCCAAAATCAGTTAACTTATTGAGTGCCAGCAACAGAGAAAAAAGAACATTGGCATCCTTGTGGCACCTCACTGAAAACACACTGTAGAATTTTAGGGGATAGAGGAGGCTGGGCCTCAACATGGGCCCCTCTTGCCTGGATCAGGCTGACTTAAGAGAGTCCTAATCCGTCAAAAGTAGATTCTCAGGCCATAGAGGCCATAGTCTCAGAGATTTTAAGTGAGTTCAGCTGGGGGGTAAATTTGTCACTAGGATACAGGGATCTCAGATTTCTGCTCCTAGCATTCTGTTTTAGAAGAAAGTCAAGTTCATTCCCATGTTAACTGAGGCATGAATGTATGCACTTCACAGATGTTTTGGAAATATCTTGTTGAATATATATTCTTAAAATGTTCATAGAGATGGGGCCTCACTATGTTGCCCAGGCTGGTCTTAAACTCCTGAGCTCAAACAAACCTCCTGCCTTGGACTCTTAAAATGCTAACATTACAAGTGTGAATAGCCACACCCAGCCAAGAATTTTTAAAAGCAGATTTCAAAAAGCCCAGGAAACTTCCATGTTTACTGAGGCACAAAAGTATGCATTTCACAGATATTTTGGAAAGCTAAGTAGAAAAGATTAAAGACTGGACTACACAGGCATCATCTGCCCCCTCATGAAGTGTCTTGTCAGAGAAGACAGATCATCAACAAATGAATACAGAAAGAAAAACATGAGAAATTCTAGAAAATAAAATAACGTAGGATCATGAAACATGTTACTAGGAGACACATCACCAAGCCAGGAGGGGAAGAAACTCCTAGGAGAGTAGCATTTGGAATGAGCCTGAGGAAGACTAGGTGTTAAAGAGGGAGGATGATGGAGATGAAGAAGAAACATGCTGAAAAATGGAAGTGAAACAGGATCACCAAGTCTAGAAGGGGAGAAAATCCTGGGAAAGTAACAACTGGAATGAACCTGAAGGATGAGTAAGAGTCCATGAGAGAGGATGATGGAGATGGAGAAGAAGAAGAATATGCTGGAAAGTGGAGGTGAAAACAGATCATCAAGCTGTGATCTCCTGGGAGAGTAACAACTGGAATGAAGGATGAGTAGGTCTCCATGAGGGAGAATGATAGAGATGCAGAAGAGGAAGAACATGCTGGAAAGTGGAGGTGAAACCATCACTCAGTCTACAGAGAGACAAACTCCTGAGAGAACAACATCTGGAATGAAACTGAAGGATGAGTAGGCATCCATGAAAGAAGATGATGGAGATGAAAAAGAAGATACTAGAAAGTCGACGTGAAAACAGATCACCCAGTCCACAGGGGAAGAAACTCCTGGGAGAATAACATCTAGAATTGAACATGAAAGTTGAGTAAGAGTCCATGAGAAAGGATGATGGAGATGAAGAAGAAAAAGAAATTGCTGGGAAGAGGATGTGAAAACAGACTACCCAGTTTGGAGGGAGAGAAAATCCTGGGAGAAGAACATCTGCAATGGACCTGAGGTTTGAGTAGGAGTCCATAAGGGAAGATGGTGGAGATGAAGAAGAAGAACATGCTGGAAAGTGAATGTGAAAACAGATCACCCAGTCTAGAGGAGAGAAAATCCTGGAAAAGTAACATCTGAAATGGACCTGAGGATGAGTAGACATCAGTGAAGGAGGATGACAGGAGATGATGAAGAAGAATGTACTGGAAAAAGGATATGAAAACTGAACACCCGGTCTAGAAAGAAAGGAACTCCTGAAAGAGTAATATATGCAATGAACTTAAAGGATGAACTGGCATCCATGAAGGAGAATGACGCAGATGAGGAAGAAGAATAACATGCTGGAAAGTGGACATGAAAACAGATCACATAGTCTAAATGGGAAAGACTTCTGAGAGAGTAGCATCTGTAATGAACCTGAAAAATGAGTAGGTGTCCATAAGGGAGGAGATGGAGATGAAAAGGAAGAATATGCTGAAAAGCGGACATAAAAACAGGTCATTCAGTTTATAGAGAGGGGAGCTCATGGGAGAGTAATATTAGGAAGGAAACTGAAAGATGAATAGGCATCCATTAGGAAGAATGATATAGATGAAAAAGAAGAACACGGTGGAAAGTGGACGGGAAAACAGATCACCCAGTCTACAGGGGAAGGAAATTTTGGGAGAGTAACATCTAGAATGAAACTGAAGGAGGGTTTAAGCATGCTTGTGGGAGAATGATGGAGATGAAGAAGAAGAAAAACATGCTGGAAAGTGTGCATGAAAACCAATGATCCAGTCTAGAGATAAAAGAACTCCTGGGAGAGTAATATCTGGAATGAACCTGAAGGGTGAGTAGGCATCCATGAGGGAGGATGATGGAGATAAAGAAGAACATGCTGGAAAGTAGACATGAAAACAGATCACCCAGTCTAGAGGAGGAGAAACTCCTAGGAGAGTAACATATGGAATGAACCTGAAGGATGAGTAGGCATCCATGAAGGAGGAAGCCTGGAGATGAAGAAGAATGACAACATGCAGGAAAGTGGATAGAAAAACAAATCACGCAGTCTAGATGATGTGGATTTTTCAGGACAGCCTGGACTTCGATAGTGTCAGCTCAACGGGTCAGCCAGCCAAGTCCCAGAGAGGGTAGTCGAGGAGCTGGTAAGCCTAGCCCCAGAAGTGTCAGCTCTAATGGGCTGGCAAGCCAAGCCCTGAGAGTGCTGCTCGTTTGGTGGGCTAGCAAGCCTAGCCCCTGAGGTGTCTCACCTTTGGAGTTTCGACTTCTTCTGGCAGCTCTCCTGGTTCAGCTAGCTCCGATGACCTACTGCAGCTCTTCAGGTTGCAGCTCTTCAGGGTCGAGGTTCTTGTCTTGTGCCCAGAAAAAAAAAGGGACACGGACAGTCGGAAAGTGAGAAAGCAGGATTTATTGAGAGGACAAATCATCTCCCACGGTAGCAGGGGACCCGAAGGGGTTGCCCGTCAGGGGCTGAAAACCTGGTGCTTATATAGCCCTAAGTCTAAGCCGATTGGTTAGCACTAGCTGTGAGCTGTAGCTGTTCTGATTAGTCAGTATTAAGGTAGGGACCTAATGGCAAGCTGATTGGTAGCTTTTCGTTCCTAGCAATGAGTACTTAAGCTTTAGCTTCAGAGCCTCACGGGGAGCTTGATTATCAACACTGAGTCTGAGAGGCCTGCTGGGAATTCGCTACATTGTTGCCATAGGACCCACCTGTCTGTCTGTCTAGCCTTTCTCTAGCTATCTCCTGTCTCATAGAGAGGGAGGAACTCTTGGAAGAGTAACATCAGAAATGAACCTGGAGGATGAATAGACATCAGCGAGTGAGGATGATGGAGATGAAGAAGAAGAAGAACATGCTGGAAAGTAGATGTGAAACCAGATTACCCAGTCTAGAGGGGGAGGAAGTTCTGGGAGAGTAACATCTAGAATGGATCTGAAGAATGAACAAGTATCTATGAAGGAGGATGATGCAGATGAGGAAGAGAAATAACATGTTGGAAAGTGAACATGAAAACAGATCACTCAGTCCAGATGAGAAAAACTCCTGAGAAAGTAACATCTGGAATTAACCTGAAAAATGTGTAGGCGTCCATGAAGGAGGATGATGGAGATGAAGGAGAACATACTGAAAAGTGGATGTGAAAACAGATCACCCAGTTTCCAGAGAAAGGAATTTCTGGGAGAGTAACGTATGGAATGAACCTGAAAGATGAGTTGGCATCCATTAGGAAGGAGGATGGAGATGAACAAGAAGAAGAACATAGTGAAATGTGGATGTGAAAACAGATCACCCAGCCTAGAGGGAGGAAACTCCTGGGAGAGTAACATCTGGAGAGACCTGAAGGTTGAATAGGAGTTTATGAAGGAAGATAATGGAGATGAAGAAGAACATGCTGGAAAGTGGATGAGAAAAGCACATCACCCACTAGAGAGGGGGAGAAAGTTCTGGGAAAGTAACATGAAGAATGAATCTGAAAATTGAGTAAGAGTTTATGAGAAAGGATGATGGAGATGAAGAAGAACATGCTGGAAAGTGGGCATGAAACAGAGTGAGAGAAACTCCAGGAAGAGTAACATCTGGAATGAACCTAAAAAATGAGTAAGCATCCACAGGGAGGGTGATACAGATGAGGAAGAAGAATAACATGCTGGAAATTGGACATGAAAACAGATCACCCAGTCTAAATTTGAAAACTCCTGAGAGGGAAACATCTGCAATGAACCTGAAAGATGAGTAGGCATACATGAAGGAGGATGATGGAGATGAAGAACATGTTGAAATTGGACATGAAAGCAAATCATCCAGTTTACGGAGAGAGGAACTCGTGGGATAGTAGCATCTGGAATGAACGAGAATGATGAGTAGGCATCCATTAGGAAGGATGATGGAGATGAAGAAGAAGACCATGCTGGGAAGTGGACATGAAAACAGATCATGAAGTCTAGCGGGGGAGAAACTGCTGGGAGAGTAACATCTGTAATGAACCTGAAGTTTGAGTAGGAGTCCATGAAGGAGGATAATGACATGAAGAAGAAGAAGGAGAGTATGCTGGAAAGTTGATGAAAAAACGCATCACTCAGCTGAGAAGGGGAGAAACTCCTGGGAGAGTAAAATCAGGAATGAACCTGAAGATTGAGCAGGAGTTTATGAGGAAGGATGATGGAGACGAAAAAGAAGAAAAACATGGTGGAAAGTGGACATGAACATGAATCACCCAGTCTACAGGGGGAGAAATTTTGAGAGAGTAGCATCTGGAATGAAACTAAAAGATGAATAGACATCTATGAGGAAGGATGATGGAGATGAAGAACAAGAAGAACATGCTGGAAAGTGGAGGGGAAAACAGATTTCCCAGTCTAGAGGGAAAGAAGCTCCTGGGAAAGTAATGTCTGAAATGAACTTGAAGATTGAGTAGAAGTCCATGAGGGAGGATTATGGAGATGAAGAAGAAGATGAACATGCTGGAAAGTGGACATGATAACAGATTACCCAGTCCAGAGGAAAGAAACTCCTGGGAGAGTAACATATGGAATGGACCTGAGGATGAGTAGGTTTCAGTGAGGAAGGATGACTGGATATGAAGAAGAACATGCTGAAAAGTGGACGTGAAAACTGATCACCCATTCTAGAGGGAAAGGATTTCCTGAGAGAGTAACATCTGGCATGGACCTGAAGGATGAGTAGGCATCATGATACAGGATGATGGGGATGAAGAAGAAAAAGAAGGAGAAGGAGAAGAAAAGTAAATGTGAAAACAGATCACCCATTCTACAGGGGGAGAAACTCCTGGAAGAGTAATATCTGGAATGAGCCTGAAGGTTGAGTAGGCATCCATGAGGGAGGATGGTGGAGGTGAAGAAGATGAATATTGCTAAAATGTGGGTGTGAAAACAGATTACCCAGTCTAGAGGGGCAGAAACTCCTGTAAGAATAAAATCTGGAATGAACCTGAGGATGAGTAGGTGTCCATGATGAAGAATGATGGAGATGAACAAGAAGAAGAACATATTGGAAAGTGAATGTGCAAACAGATCACACAGTCTAGAGGGGAGGGACTTTTAGAAGAGTAACATCTGGAATGGACCTGATGAATGAGTAGGCGTCAGTAAGGGAGGATGATGGAGATGAATAAATACATACTGGAAAGTGGATATGAAAACGGATTACCCAATCTAAAGGAGGAGGAAGTCCTGGGATAGTAACATTAAGAATGAACCTGAAGGATAATTAGGCTTCCATGCAGGAGGATAATGCAGATGTGAAAGGAGAATAACATGCTGGAAAGTGGATGTGAAAACAGATCACCCAGATTAAATGGGAAAAACTGGGAGAGTAACATCTGAAATGAACCTGAAAAGTGAGTAGTCATCCATGAGGGAGGGTGATGGGGATGAAGAAAAAGAACTTGTTGGAAAGTGGACACGTAAACAGATCACCCAGTTTATAGGGAGAGGAACTCCTGGGGGAGTAATATCTGGAATGAACATGAAAGATGAATTGGCGTTCATTAAGAAGAATGGCGGAGATGATGAAGTATAAGAACATGGTGGAAAGTGGACATGAAAACAGATTACCCAGTCTACAAGGGAGCAAATCCTGGGAGAGTAATATCTGCAATGAAGAAGAAGAAGAAGAAGAAGAAGAAGAAGAAGAAGAAGAAGAAGAAGAAGAAGAAGAAGAGGAAGAGGAAGAGGAAGAGGAAGAGGAAGAGGAAGAGGAAGAGGAGCAGGAGGAGGAGGAGGAGGAGGAGGAGGAGGAGGAAAAAGAAGAAGAAGAAGAAGAACAACAACAACAACAACAACATGCTGGAATGCGAATATGAAAAAAGACCACCAAGTCTACAGGGGGTGAAACTGCTGGAAAAGTAACATCTGGAATGAACCTGAAGGCTGAATAAGAGTCCATGAGACAGGATGATGGAGATGAGGAAGAAGAATAACATGGGAAAGTGGACATTAAAACAGATCAGCTAGACTAAATGAGAAAAACTCTGGGGAGAGTAACAACTGGAATCAAGCTGAGAAATGTTAGGGTCCATGTGGGAGGATGATGGAGATGAAGAAGAACATGCCAAAAAGTGGATGTGAAAACAGATCACCCAGTGTACAGGTAGAGGAACTCCTGAGAGTGTAACATCTGGGATGAGCCTGAAAGATGAGTAGGCATCCATTAGGAAGGATGGTGGAGTTGATGAAGAAGAAAAACTTTCTGGAAAGTGGATGTGAAAATATCACACAATCTTCAGTGGAGAAACTCTTGGGGAGTAACATTTGAATGAAACTGAAGGATGAGTAGGAGTTCATGAGGGAGTATGATGGAGATGAAGAAGAAGAAAACATGTTGGAAAGTGGACATGAAAACACATCACCTAGTCTACAGGGGGAGAAAATCCTGGAAGTGAAACATTTGGAATGAAACTGAAGGTTGAGTAGGAGTCCATGAGAGAGGGTGATGAAGATGATGAAGAAAAAGAACATGCTGGAAAGTGGATGCAAAAACAGATCACTCAAGTCTGGAGGGAGAGAAACTCCTGGGAGAGTAACATCTGGAATTAACCTGAAGGATGAGTAGGCATCCATGAGGGAGGATGATGGAGATGAAGAAGAAGAAGAACATGCTGGAAAGTGGACTTGGAAACAGATCATGCTGTCTAGAGGTGGAGGAACTCCTGGGAGAGTAACATCTGGAATTAACCTGAAGAATGACTAGGTGACCATGAGGGAGGATGACTGAAGATGAAGAAAAATGAGAACACACTGGAAAATGGATGTGAAAACAGATCACCCAGTATAGAGGGATAGCAACTACTGGAAGAATAACATCAGAAATGAACCTGAAGCATGAGCAGGCCACAGTAAGGGAGGATGATGGAGATGAAGAAGAACATTCTGGAAAGTGGGTGTAAAAACAGATTACCCAGTCTCGAGGAGGAGGAACCCCTGGGACAGTAACATTCAGACTGAACCTGAAAGATGAGTAGGTGTTCATGAAGGAGGATGATGCATATATAGAAGAATAGCATGCAGGAAAGTGAATGTTAAAACAAATCACCCAGGTTAAATGGGAAAAATTACTAGGAGAGTTCAGGAAGGAATCTGAAAAATGAATAGTCATCCATGGGGGAGGATGATGGAGATAAAGAAAAAGAACCTGTTGGAAAGTGGACATGCAATCAGATCACCCAATCTACAGGGAGAGGAGCTCCTGAGAGGATAACATGTGATGTGAACATCTGATGTGATGAGTAGGCATCCATGAGGGAGGATGATAGAGATGAATAATGAAGAAAAACATGCTGGAAAGTGGATGTGAAAATAGATTACCCAGTCTAGAGGAGGAGGAACTCCTGGGAGAGTAACTTCTTGAATGGACTTGAAGAATGAGTAGGTGTCAATGAGGAAGGATGATGAAGATGAAGAAGAACATGTTGGAAAGTGGACGTGAAAACAGATCAGCAAGTGTCAATGCCCTGAGGAAGAGGAAAGGAAGCACATAAAAAAAATGAAAATAAGTTTTCTGTAAGCTCTGGGCCCTCCCCAAAAGGTATTATTGGTTTGATTCAGTGGCAATTTAAAAGTAGAAGAAAACACTGTCATTAGGAACTTGTGTCTTTTTGTTCCTTTTTTGGTTTTGGTGTTATTTTTTGAGAGAGTGTCTTGGTCTGTGAACAAGAATTGAGTGCAGTCATGCAATCATAGCTCAATGAAACTTCAATCTCCTGGGCTCAAGTGAACCTCTCACCTCAGCCTCCTAAGTAGCTGTGATTACAGTCACATCTAGCCTTTTCTTTAAGAGATGGAGACTCTTTATGCCACTCAGGCTGATCTTGAACTTTTGAACTCAGAATGATAGTTCCACCTTGGCCTCACAACATGTTGGAATTACAGGCGTGGGCCATGGCGCCCAGTCAGGAACATGCTTTTGCAATAAACGTTGACTTTTCTAACTCCTAAATTTGAAAGTGCAATTTGAGTAACTGATGGAAGCAGAGAGTAGCATGGTGGTTGCCGGAAGCTCAGGGGATTAGAATGGGAGATGCCTGGTCGAGGGGTACAAAATTTCAGTCATACAAGATGAGTAAGTTCTGACGACCCAGCATACAGCATAGTGACTGCAATTAATTAGGATTGCATATTTTAAATGTGCTTAGAGGGTAGCTCTTAAGTTTTCTCACTATTGAAAGAAGAAGAAAAGAAAGGAGGAAGAAAAGAAAAAAGGAAGAAGGGAGAGGGGAAGAGAAGGTTAAAGGAGAGAAAGAATGATGACATGAAGGAAAAAGAAGGAGAAAAGAAAGGGAGGGAGGAAAGAAGGAGAGAGAGAAGAAAGAAGTAAGAAAAGAAGGAAGTAGAGACGTAGGGAGGGAGGAAGGGAAGGAGAAAAGAGAGGAGATAAAGAAATGAAAGAAAAAAGAAAGTGGAAAAGAAAAAAGATAAGAAAAGGAAGGAAGGAAGAAAAGAGGAAGGGAGAGAGGAAAGGAGGAAGGAGAGAAGGAAGAAACAAACGAAGGAAAAAGAAAGGAAGGTAGGAAGGAAAGAAAGAAGGAGGGAGGGAGGAAGGAGAGACAGAAACAGAAAGAAAGGCAGGAAGGAAAATCAGAATAAGGAGGAAAGAAGAAGAAAGAGGAAGGAAAAAAGAAAGAAGGGGGAGGAGAGAAAGGGAGAGAAGGAGGAAGGAGAGAGGAAACAAAGAAATAAGGAAAAAAGGGAAGGAGAAAAGGAGGGAAAGAAGGTAGAAAGGAAGAAAGGAGAGAAGGAAGGAAAGGAGGAAATAAGGAAGGAGGGAGGGAGAGAAGAAGGAAAGAACAAAAAAGAAGGAAAAAGGAAGGAAGAAGGCAAGGAATGAAGGAGGGAAAGAGGGAGTGAGAAAGGGAAGCAGGAAGGAGAAAAGGAATGAAGGAAACTGAGAAGGAGCAAAGGAAGAAAGAAAAGAAGGAAGATGAGAGAGAAGGAATTAGTGTGAAGGAAGAAAGGAAGGAAGGAGAGAGAGTATAAAGAATGGAAGAAAAGAAGAGAGAGAAAAAAGGAGGGAGAGAGGAAGGAGGGAAGGAATGAAGAAGAGAGAAAAGGAAGAAAAAAGGAAGAATGAAGGAAAGTAAGGACAAAGGGGAAAAGGAAGGAGAGAAGATATGAGGAAATAAAGGGAAAAGAGAAGGAGGAAAGGAAGGAAAGAAGGAAGGAAGGAAGAAAAGAAAGAAAGAAGAAATAAAGAAAAGAAGGGAAGAAAGAAAAAAGGAAGGAAGAAGAAAGTAGAAGGGAAAAAAAGAAAGAAATGAGAAAGAAAGAGGAAGGAAGGAGAGAGGGAAGAAAGGAAGAAAGGCAGGAAGGAAGGAAGAAAAAGGAAAAGAGAAAAAAGGAAGGAACGAGAGAGAGATGAAAGAAAGGAAGGAAGGAGAGAGAAAAAAGGAAGAAGGGAGAGAGGAAGGGACACAGGGAAACAGGAAGGAGGGAAGGGATAAACAAATTAAGGGGAAAAGGAAGGAGGAAAGGAAGGAAGAAGAAGAAGAAGAAAGGAATGAGGGAGGGAGGAAGGAAAAAAGAGACAAGAAGGAAATAAGAAAGGAAGGAATGAGGGAATGAAGGAGTGAGAAATGGCTTGTTTCTGCTTTATGTAGAGTTTCCTGCAGTGAGGCCTGGCCTCTGCTGGGCTGGTGAGAGGAGGGAAGTCTGTACCCCTTCTTGGTATAAATAGAAAACCTTTCCCTCGTCATTTTAAAATGCTCAGTCTAATAGCCAGGTTTTTCTAATCCCCACTGTTTGAGTCTGCTGTGGCCACCATAACAAAGTCCCATAGCCTGGGTGGCTTAGGCAACAGACATTTATCCTCTCTTGTCCTGGAGGCTGGAATTCAAGGTCAAAGTATCTCGGGGCCAATCCCTCCCGAGGCCTCTCTCCTGGCTATGTAGACGCCATCTCCTTTGTGTCTACACAGGGTCATCCCTCTGCGCGTGCCCTCATCTCTTCTTAATGGAAAAACAAGTTTTTGTTGTTGTTTTTAGAGACAGGATCTTGCTATGTTGTCCAGGCTAGACTAAAATTCCTGATCCCTGATCTTGAGCAATCCTTCCACCTTAGCCTCCCAAACAGCTGGGACTACAGATGTGCTACTGCACCAGGCCTAACCTCCTCTTCTTATGAGGATCCCAGTCCTGTGGGACCAGGGCCACCCCATCCAACCTTAATCCCCTCTTTAAAGACCTGTCTCCAGTCACAGTCCCATCCTGAGGTCCTGGGGGTGAGGACTTCAATGTATGAATTTGAAGAGGACACAATTCAGCCCACAACACCCACCACAGAAAAGGCAATTCATGAAATCATCCCTCCACATTTGAATAATGCCCACATTAATCATTAACTTGAATATCCTCACCCAGCGTGCATTTAAAAATCTCCAATCTGCCTATAAAGTCGCTAACATATAAGAAGGTATGGAGAAATATCTTGGTTTGTATGGGCTGTGACAGCTACTTCTTAATTTCTACCAACATTGGCTGGGGTCCTTTCTCTCTCTCTCTCTCTCTCTCTCTCTCTCTCTCTCTCTCTCTCTCTCTCTCTCTCTCTCTCTCTTCCTCTCTCTGTGTGTGTGTGTGTGTCTGTCTCTTTTCCTCCCTTCCTTCCTTCTATCATTCTCTCTTACTTCCTTATTTCCTTCCCTCCCTCCCTCCTTCCTTCCTTTCTCTCTTTCTTTCTTTTTTCTTTCTCTTTCTTTCTTTTTTCCTTCCTTCCTTCCTTCCTTCCCTCCTTCCTTCCTTCTTTTTTGAATCAGAGTCTCACTCTGTCACCCAGGCTGAAGTGTAGTGGCATAATCATGGCTCAAAACAGCATTAACCTCCTAGACTCAAGCAATGCTCCTGCCTCAACCTCCTGAGTAGCTAGGATTACAGGTGTTCACCACCATGTCCAGCTATTTTCTTAAATTTTCTGCAGAGATGGGATCTTGCTATGTTGCCTAGGCTGGTCTCAAACTCCTGGCCTCAAGTAATCCTCCCACCTCAGCTTCCCAAAGTGCTGGAATGACAGGCATGAGCCCCCATGCCCGGCTAGGGTTTTCTTTTTACTTTGAATAAAACACTTTTGTATATCCAGCTCCCTTGGGTAGGTGCATCGAAGGCATTTGCAGTCACCAGGTGTGCAAAGAAGTCCCCATGGGTCCAGAGCACACCTGTGTCCATTTCCCACCCCCAGAAGAGCCCAGTTCTGCCCCCACAGGCTCCCACAGCCTCTGGGTTCACCTTTGCTGGCTGACCCTCTCAGGTGATACTTCAAAGACTCCTCTTCCCTCTCATTTCACAGTCTCTTCTCTGTCTGCAGAAAGACAGGGCTGCAGACCCGACTCCCATTATGGAAATGTTTATGATAAAGGCATGATGGCTTTCAGGACGCATGAGAAAGGCTCTCCTTCTGTGGATACTTAATGTGCTGGCTGGCGGCTGCATGGAGACTGGGCTGTGTCTCATGCCTACAACTAACTGACAGTCACAGCCCTAACTGCATTCTCAGTGGACCGGGGTGCTGGGGGAGAGGATTGGCATGCCTGCAGTCTTAAGATCTTCAAGGAAACTGGGCCCACTTGCAGGTGTTAGTGCATGAATGAGTGTGCACATATATGTGCCTATATGCATATGTGTTTGCACAGAGGTGTGCCTGTGTGTGCATGTTGGTTGGCCATGCCCATGCATATGTTTGTACGTGTCTGTGCATGTATGTGTCTGCATGTGCATGTGGGTTATGCATGTGTGCACACTTATGCTTTTGCTACATATGTATGTGCCTGCTTCCCATGTGTGTGCATTCACATGTGTATGTGTAGGTGTACAGAGTCACACTTGTGCAGCATGCAGGTGGGTGTTTCATGTGCATAGTGCATGAATATATGTATGTACATGTGTGCATGTGAATTATGTGCATACAGGTATGCATACAGGCATGCACATGCCTGCATGTGTTTATGCCTCTGCATGTATGTGTGCCTAATTATATGTTTGTGCCTCCCTACATGTGCGTGCATTTGTGTGTGCATTTTTTGCATGTGCACACATGAATATATGTATGTGCACTTGGCTCTAGTTGTGCATGGCTATGGGCATGTGTGCTCATGTTTGCTTGTGTTGTATGTATATGTGCATACTGCATATGTGTGGGCATGGACATGTGTGTCTGTGAGTATGTGCGTGTGATGCCTGTGTGTGCATGTGTGTGAATGCATGCACTGTGTTCTTGTGCATCTCATTTGTGTGTACATGTTGCATGTATACATTGTATGAGTGATCATGCACATATTTCATATGCCTGCCTGTTTGTGTACTGCACACACGTGCGTGTTTCATGAGTGACTTCACATGCATGCATATATGTGCATGTCAAAATGTGTTGTGTACTGCATGTGGGGAAGTGCATGCATGTGCATGGGTGGGCACATTCATACATTTGCCTGTGATTGTCTGCCTCTGTTGTTGCACATGCAGGCTGCATGCATATTTGCATCCTAGTGCATTTGTGTGTTATCTGGTCATATACATACACGTTCATGTGTTTGCCTACCTGTGTGTTCTGCATGTGTTTGTGCATGTGTGTATTTCCAACTCTGAGATTAAATCGGCATCCCCTTCCACTTAGGGTTCCCCATTTCACTAATCCTCACTAGATGTGGCATAACCATTCCTGTTCCTCCTGTCTCACGTTGTGGCATACCTCCCCTCCTATGAAAACAGTGATGTCATGTGCTTTGCTCACAGTGGCAGTTGCAAAGGTGTCCAGCAGCAGCTCACCTTTGCTGAATAAACACGTGAGTGCCCTTTTCTCCCTGACAGGTGGGGACAGGCTTTATGGCAGCCCACAGGGTAGGTGAATAAATTGGAAACCCTGGTCTTTAACAAGAGTGCATTCTTGAACATCACCAAGGGAAGGAGCAGCATGGACTTCTGTTATTCCTGCCTCATGCCTTCACAGAGAGCCTGATGGCTTCACGTATCTAAAGAACCTTTGGGCAAAAGATGTCTGACATTTGGGATAGGACCAAGTGGGATCAGAGATAGGGAGACAAGGGTTGGTCTTCATCCATCCTGGAAGACACCTCTTAGAGTCAGAGCAAGGCTTTGAAGGACCGAGTGGGGTCAGAGAAGAGAAGACAAGGGTTGGTCTTCACAATACTGGAAGATGCTTCTTAGGGTCAGAGCAATGCTTTAAACAATGAGTGGGGTCAGAGAAAGAGAGACGAGGGTTGTCCTTCACCCATTCTAGAAGATGCCTCTTATCAGAGCAAGAGTTCGAATAATGGCTGGGAGTTCACCATGATAATTTCCTTTTTTTTTTTGACCATCACTAACTTGAAACCCAAGAAGAGTGGGAGAAAGGAAGTTGTGGCCATTGTATCCAAAGAAGTCCTCAAAGCAGCCAGGTGCAGTGGCTCACACCTGTCACCCCAGCACTTTGGGAAGCCAAGAAAGGAGGATGACTTGAGCCCAGGAGGTGTGAGACCAGCCTGGGCAACATGGCGTGACGTTGTCTCTACATTAAATCAAAAAATTAGCCGGGTGTTGTGGTGTCTGTAGTCCCAGCTACTCAGAGGGTTCAGTTGGGAGGATTGCCTGAGCCCAGGATGTGGAGGCTGCAGTAAGCCATGATTGTGCCACTGCACTACAGCCTGGGTGACAGGGTGAGAATCCAACTCAAAAAATAAAATAAAAATAAATGAATAAATACTTTCTAGAAAAGGAACTTAATGCTATTTTATAAAAGGTTGATATTGTCTATGTTCATCTATCAACATTGCATATTAAATTAAAATTAACATCATAAATTCAAGTCACTGTAAAGTAAATATTAAATTTGGGGATTTTGGCTAAAATTGGATCTCTTTGTTTATACTTTCATGTGTTTGGTTTTTTTTTTTTTTAAATGTGTCAAGTACCTGCTTGTTCTACACTAGAAAATGTGAAATTTTGCTAGCGTTAGATAGCTAATTAATTTTTAGCTATTTCCTTTATGTAAATTTTTTTGAAAGAACAGAGTCCTAATAAATTAGTATATTAATACTTTATGGGCTGGGCGCAGTGGCTCACGCCTGTTTTTCTTGCACTTTGAGAGGTCGAGGTGGAAGGATCGCTTAAGCCCTGCAGTCTGAGACCAGCCCGGGCAACATAGAGACTTCGTTTCTACAAAAAAATAAAAACTAGCCGGGTGAGATGGCGCATGCCTGTAGTCCCAGCTACTGGGGAGGCTAAGGTAGGAGGATCGCTTGAACCCAGGAGTTCAAGACCAGCCCGGGCAACATAGCAAGGTCCCGTTTATATTTAAAAATAAAAATACATCAATAATTAGTATAAACCTTTCTGCTAAAATCGGAGGCTGTTCACAGGCAAAGGGGGGATGAGGTCCACTGGAGCTTCCTGGTTCAATGTCGCGTCCAGACTCTAGAGTCTGAGAGCAGAGGGTGCCCTAGAGAGATCTCTGAACCCATAGAGGAGGGGGAGAGACACCTTGTAGCCGAAACAGGGACCCGGATTTTAAACTCGGGGTCCCTCAAGGTTTGGTTCTCAGACAACTCAGTTTAGACTCCATCTGAGGTCTGCCCAGAGGCCAGGGGAGGCTAGGGACCTCCACTCCACCCCTCCTTTACGTCCCTGGGGGAAGCCAGAAACTCAATCTCTTTCTTAGGGTGTTTTCTTTAGGATTTGTATCCGACTTCAAAATTCTTAAACCTGCCCAAGCGCTCCCTCTGCTGGTCAATGGGAGATACTACCCGGCCTCCGTTTGGGGAAAGGTTGGGTGTGCACAACGCCCCATCCTGAAAGTTTATGGGGGATCTGAGTTTCCAAACTGTAAGGCGCGGGGGATGAGGGGGCATCAACAAACTCAGAAATCACAACAAATAATGGTACAGTGCAATATTTAAAGAAAAAATCAAATCGGCAAACGACACTCTGCAGGCCACCTGCCTGTTCGTATAAGTAAAGTTTTATCAGAACAGGGACTGGTTAAATTTCTGAAACAGGTGGGATTTTTTTTTAATGGGCCAGGTGTGGCGGCTCATGCCTGTCATCCCAGCACTTTGGGAGGCCGAGGTGAGAGGATTGCTTGAGTCCAGGAGTTTGAGACCAGCCTGGGACACATAGCCAGACTCTCACTATTAAAAATAAAATAAAAGCCGGCTCGGTGGCTCAGCCTGTAATCCCAGCACTTTGGGAGGCTGAGGTGAGTAGATTGCCTGAGCCCGAGGGTTCGAGACCCGCCTGGGCAGCAAGACCTCATTTCTACAATAAATCAAAATATCAGCCGGGCGTGGTAGTGCATGCCTGTAATTCCGGCTACTTGGAAGGCTGAGGCGGAAGGATCGCCGGAGCCCCCAGGTTGAGGCTGCGGTGGCCGGGAGCGGCCACTGCACTCCAGTCTGGGCGACAGAGTGAGACTCCAACTCAAAAAAGTAATAAAATAAAATAAAATAAACCTAGCTGAGCATGGTGGCGTGTGCCTGTAGTCTGAGATAGATCGGACGCCGAGGCGGGAGGATTTCTTGAGCACAGAAGTTTGAGTTCCACTTTGGCAGCATAGCTAGACTCCATCTCTATTAAAAATAAAATAAATTTAGCGGGGTGTGGTGGTGCACGCCTATAGTCCCAGCTACTTATGATTTCAAGGTGAGAGGATTGCCTGAGTCCAGGAATATTATATCTTTCTTAAAGGGTGGTGTGCCTGGTGCCCTGGCCACATCCACAGAAATGTGGTGTAGTGCACAACCTGTGGCACTGTATGCTTTTCTGTACTTTGAAGGGAGAGAATTAGGGAGACAGAATTATGTCAAAGACAGTAAACCTCTGCCATTTTAAGTGGACTCTTTAGTGACTTCTTATAGCGAAGAGGTCTTGCAATGTTGCTCAGACTGGTCTCGAACTCCTGGGCTCAAGCAATCCTCCAGTCTTGGTCTCCCAAAGTGTTGAGATGACAGGCGTGAGCCACTGTGCCCTGCCAAATTATTCCTTTATTTTTTTTTTAATTTTAAGTTCAAAGGGTACGTGTTTTGCTTTTATCTTATAAAATCAATCAGATAACAGCACTCACTTTAGAGGTAATAATACCAACGGGACCCAATCCACAGAAGGACATTTATACAAATAGTAGGTTTGTTTGTTTGTTTGTCTTTTTGGTTTTCTGTTTTTTGACAGTAGGATTTATTGACAGGACAAAAAGGCTCCCAGAGCAGGAGGGGACCCGACAGGATTGACCACAGATATTAGTTTTAACCGAAAAGAGAAAAGTTGCTCCATTCATTTAAGACGGTCAAAATTCTTAACAAATGACAAGCTGTTAAAATAATAACAATGTTTTTAAAGCTAATATTTTCCCCAGATGTCACATATTTAACCAGCTATATATATATATTTTTTTTTTTTTTTTCAAGTTATGGTTTCACTCGGTCACCCAGGCTGGGAAGCAGTGGCACCATCATGGTTTACCACAGTCTTGACCTCCTGGGCTCAGGTGATCCTCCCACCTCAGCCTCCCGAGTAGCTGGGACTACATAGTCGCTGAATCAGACTAATTTTTTTATTTCTTTTAAAGATGAGGTCTTGCTATATTGCTCAGACTGGTCTCGAACTCCTGGGCTCAAGCAATCCTCACTCTTCTGCCCCCCAAAGTGCTGGAATGACAGGAATGAACCGCTGTGGCTGGCGTTTTTAGTTTTTTTTTTTTCTCTTTGTCCTTATTATGACATTTTTCTTCCAATCTTCCCTTCCCAAACCAGAGAATATCTGAAGATGTCCAAAACTCCTCCGATCACTTTGGAAAAAAAAAAAATCTCAGGTGAGATGAGAGCCCTGTTGAACATTCCTGTGAAAATTTTCTTTAAATCTTGAAGTAACCCAACAGCCTCACAGATATTTCTCAGTTAGTTGGTTGTGGAGCAATGATGAGTCAGACAGCCCAACCCCACGTTGCAAGGTGATGGCTTGGTGTGTTGGTCCCGTCATTCATTCATGCAAAGAAATTGTTCTGGAATCTCCAACCACCTCATGGCACAGTGACCCACACGTGTTTAATCTTGTGAGTATTGTCCCAAACCCCACAGGATTTTGACGGGAGAGAATTGTTATCAGCTTCAGAATCAGGAAACGAGGGAGGACACAAAAAAACCACAGAATTTATTTGTAAAAATTGTTTATTTGTTCTCACATAAACTTCACTCACCTTCAAAGTACTCTCCATTTGACTCAATACATCAATCAAGATGTTTTTCCCACTGCTTAAAACAGTTCTTGAGCTTGTCCATGTTGATCCCTTTACTGCTTTTGCGGGTTTTTGTTGTTGTTGTTGTTTGGGGTTTTTTTTTGTTTGTTTTTGTTTGTGTTTTTACCTCTTCCACGGTGGGAAAACGTTTCTCTTTAAGGAGTTTTTTCGTCTCAAAAACAAAAATCTCGATACGAGCTAGCTCAGGATAATACGGAGGGTGGCACGTGGGGGGTCATGCCGCTTGGTGTCAAAAACTGCTGAACACGCATCGCGGTGTGAGCTGTTGCGCTCGTTAATCACCAACCATGAAACGAACAAATGCTTTGAACAAATCTCCAAAAGATTTCACTGAAGCCGAACACAGCTTCTCATCACAATGCTAGCTGGTCCACAGATGCCGAAGGGCTCTTAGAACACATACCTCGTGGGGAAAGCCTGTATTACAAGGGGCCTGACCTCCAAAAGATGATTCTGGGTTTTTTGGCGCCCCCATATTCCTATGAGCAGAATTGCTTAAATTTTTTCTGCAGCTGCATTATTTTAGATTTTCAGCATCAGTGAAGGTGGATTTCAAAGTCTTTAAATCCCACACACTCATCACATTTTATTTTTTTTAACTTTCAGTCCTACTAGTGCGTGTGAAGGGGTATCTCTTTTTTTTTTCTTTTTTTAAGTCTAGGTCTCACTCTGTCATCCAGGCTAGAGTGTAGTGGCATGATCATGGCTCCACAGCCTTGACCTCTTGGGCTCAGGTGATCCTCCCGCCTCAGCCTCCCAAGTAGCTGGGACTACAGGCACACACCACCACACCAACCTAAATGTTTAACTCGTTGTAGGGATGAGGTCTCACTATGTTGCCCAGGCTGGCTTCAAACTTCTGATCTCAAGATATTCTCCTGCCTCGGCCTTCCAAAATGCATGGATGGCAGACGTGAGCCACCACACCCAGCTCACTTTGGTTTTGAGTTGAATTTCCCTAATGACCAGAATTTGCACCTAACATCTACTGATGGGTCAATTTCTTGCATCTGTATGACACACTTTATAACACCATAAAACATCCTTAACAGTCCCTTCAAAAACATTCATTAAAAAGCATGGCCTAATTTTTTACCCAGCTACTGGGTCATTCACCTGAACCTGGTTTCTTGGGAGGTTTTGTGAAAAAAGACAGAAAACAAATTCAATAAGCATCAAAGATTTACTGGCAGCTAAAAAAACAAATGAACAAAAAAACACCTTAATGCCCCAATGATAAAACCGCACATATAAAATTAATAAAAGGCTACAAAGGTTGGAATCATAATAAGAAACTAAATTCTGTTGGGGTTTAAACATAATTAAATCAAAGTTTATCTTTGGGAACGATTATATGCTGTGGATGGAATGTCCATTCGTACAATGTCTATGGAAATTGGTGTGCAGATTTCTCAGAGAACTAAAAGCCAATCTACTATCCTATTCGGCAATTCCACGACTTGGTATCCACCCAAAGGTAAGAGGTGGTTATATAAAAAAAGACATCTGCACATACATGTTCATCTCAGCACAATTCCCAATGCCAAATATGTGGAATCAACCTAAATGCCCATCAACTGATCGGTGGATAATGAAAACGTGGCACATACAAAGGGGAATACAAAATGTATCTATAAAAAATTGGGTATTTGTTCTTATATGATTAAACTTCAGTCAACTTCAAAGTACTCTCCATCTGATGCAATGCACCTATTGAGATGCTTTTCCCCACTGGTCAAAACAGTTTGTGAACTCAACAGTGTTGATGCCTCTCAGTGCTTCTGCCATTTTTTTGTTTCACCTCTTCCACATTGGCAAAACGTTTCCCTCAGAGGATTTTCTTTCATCTGGTAAACAAAAAAAAGTGACTCGGGGCAAGATCTGGTGAATAGGGATGGGGAGGCATGGGGTTCATGCCACTTTGAGTCAAAAACTGCTAAACACTCAGCGTGGTTTGGGCAGGTGCGCTAGTCAATCACCCATCAAGAAATGGGCGAACACCTTGCAAGAAACTCCAAAAATATTCACTGAAGCTGAACACAGGCTCTCATAGCAAGGCTAGTTGGTACAGATATGCTGAAGGGTTCCAAGAACACTTACCTAGTGGGGAAAGCCTGTATTACAAAAGGCCCACCCTCTAAAAGATGATTCCGGGGTTTTTTGGTTCCCTCGTCGTTCACATTATGAAATACTACTCAACTGTCAAAAAGTATGACATACTCCCTTTTGCAGCATCATCCTAAGTGAGGTATCACAGGAACAAAAATCCAAACACTGCATGTTCTTGCTTATAAGTGGGAGCAGAGATCATGGTCTGCAAAGGCCGAGAGATGATATGATGGATGCTGGATTCTCAGGAAGGGAGAGGAAGGGGAAGGGATGAAAAGTCACCTGTCGAGTACAGTGTACACAGGTGGGAGTGGTGAGTGCACTTAAAGCTCAGACTTCTTCACCACTCTGCAAAACAGCATTGGAACCAAAAACTATTTGTATCCCTAACCATTAAAAAAAGAAATCATAATATAAAAATAAGGATCATTTTGGCCTTTTATACTTCATTAAGTATTAGCACTCAGGGCTGATTTCAAGAGAGCAAAAACTTCTAGAGAATTCCAATGAAATTAATACAGCCTATATGATAATAATCGTAAAGTGATTTTTTTTACAATTTTCCATTCTTTGTCCTTTTCTTCCTTCATAGGTGATTAATTGAACATTTTTATTTTAGTAGAGGATATTACCCATAATTAGTTATCTGCATATCCTAACTCCCAAAGCCATCTGCAAGAATAATACTTCTTTATCTTTTAAGAACAAGGTTTATAAGATCATGTAGATTTCGTATGATCCTTAGGTCATGCAAACCTTTGTTATAACATCCAGAATTTGATCAGTCAGTGATGTGACCAGTTTTGACCACTAGGAAACTCACCTCCCACACACTCATCTTGCCCATAAAAGTTCCAATTTTGTTCAAAGGCAGGCCAAGTTTGAGACTTTACTCCCCTTTGCTGACACTTTGGCAAAGTAAAATAAACCTTTCTCTGCCTTTGGATGTTGAAATGTCCATGTTTGGTTCTCTGTGCATCAGGTATTCGATCCTAACTTTTTGGATTCACTCAAAGCATGGGACAATGAGGAATAGTTTGAAGATATCGCAAAAAACTAAAAATAGATTTTCCACTCGAGCCAGTAATCTCATTACTTGGTATCTACCCAAAGGAACATTAATGGTTCTACCAAAAAGACACCTGCACTTGTATGTTTATCCCAGTTCTAATTACAAACCAAAGATGTGGAACCAACCTAGGTGCCCATCAATGGGTGATTGAATAAAGAAAATGTGTTTTATACCCACCATGGACTACTACACAGCCATAAAAAAGATCAAAATCATGTCCTTTGCAGCAACATGGAATGCAGCTGGAGTCCATCATTCTAAGTGACTAACATGGAAACAGAAAACCAAATACCGCGTGCTCCCACTTATAAGTGGGAGTTAAAACTGGATACACATAGACCAAAGAATGGAAAAACAGACCCTGGAGACTCCTAAAGGAGGGAGGAAGGGAGGAAACAAAGTTTGAAAAACTACCCATTGGGAACCATGTTCACTATTTGGGTGACAGACTCAGTAGAAGTCCAAATCTCACCATCACACAATATGCACATGAAACTAACCTGCATATGGACCCCTTGACTCTAAAATTAAAATTAAAATTAAAATTAAGGAAATTCAAGGACAAAATTCTGGTGTGTACCTAGACCACAGGTTTGGCTACAGCACAGACCCACCAGGTAGTGAGTTTAAGCTACCCACACGAGAGGACTTGGGCAAGGAGCCTTTCATGGGACATATGAAGCTGTGTCTCAATGTGTCCATGGTCTCGTGTGAAGACCAGAGACCTCAGTTTAACCCAGGAATTCTGAGCACCAGCCCAACCAACAACCAAAGCCACCATGAAGCAGACATTGTTAGACCCAAGTTTCAAAGGCCAGGCTCTTCTTGAAATAGTAAAACTCACCCAGGTCTACAAGGGCATCTGCCAAGTCAAAGTATCATTGAGCTGTTGGGAGAAAATAAGGCACAAGCCACACCATTATGAAAAGATTAGGGTCCAAACTTTGGTCCTGTACAGCCTTGGGATCCCTCTAGGAAAAGTGGTTAGCCTCATCATGAGCTACATTGGAGATGCAAAATATATTGATGTCCTGATGTCCAAGCCTCTCTTCTCTATCTCTTGAGTGATGGATGTCAAGGTGGCCCCGAAACCAACACAAGGAGGGACCCAAAAAAACCAGAATTTATTTATTAAAAATTGTGTATTTATCCATACATATTGAAACTTCAGTCACCTCCAAAGTATTCTCCATTGGTTTCAATACACCTATCAAGATGCTTTTTCCACTGCTCAAAGTAGTTTTGGAACACATCCATGTTGATGCCTTCTAGTGCTTCTGCCATTTTTTTTTCACCTCTTCCACATCGGCAAAACATTTTCCTTGGAAGAATTTTTTCATCTGGGGACACAAGAACTAGTTGCTCAGGCAAAACTGAGTGAATGGAGAGGGTGGGGCATGGAGTTCATGTTGCTTTGGGTCAAAAACTGCTGAACACTCAGCATGGTGTGGGCAGCTACACTTGTCAATCACCCATCATGAAACAGGCAAATTCCTTGAAAGAATCTCAAAAAAAAAAATTCACTGAAGCTGAACACAGCCTCTCAAAACAATGCTAGCTTGTCCACAAATGTCAGAGGGCCCTCAGAACACTTACCTAGTGGGGGAAGGCTGTCCTACTAAGGGCCTGCCCTCCAAAAGATGATTCTGGGTTTTGTTGGGTTCCACCTCATAGTCCTACAAGCAGAATGGCAGGATCATACAGTAATTCTGTGCTTAATTTTTTTCAGCAGCTGCACCATTTTAGATTTTCAGCAGTAATGAAGGAGGATTTCAAATTCTTTACATCCTCACTAACACTCGTTACTTTTTAATTTTTTTAGCTTTTAGTCCTCCTAGTGTGCATGAAGTTATATCTCATTTTTTCTTCTTCATTTTTGTTTTGTTTTTGTTTTTGTTTTGAGTCGAGGTCTCACTCTATTGTCCATGCTGGAATGCAGTGGCACAATCATGGCTCACCACAGCCTTGACTTGCTGGGCTCATGTGATCCTCCAGCCTCAGCCTCCTGAGTAGCTGGGACTACAGGCACATGCCACCTCACCCAGTTATATTTTTAATTTGTTGTAGAGATGAGTTCTCACTGTCTTACCCAAGCTTTCAAGCTCCTGGCCTCAAGTGATCCTCCTGCCTCAGTCTCCCAAAATGCGTGGATGACAGGCGTGAGCCACTGCACCCAGCTCACTTTGGTTTTGAGTTGAATTTCCCTAATGGCCAGAATTTGCACCTACCAACTACTGACAGGTCAGTTTCTTGCATCTACATAACACACTTTACAACACTACAAAACACCCTTAACCTTCCCTTCAAAAACACCCATTAAAAAGCATGGCCTAATTTTTATCCAGCTACTGGGTCACTCACCTGAACCTGGTTTCTTGAGCAGTTCCATGAAAAAAGACAGAAAACATATTCAATAAGCATCAAAGATTCACTGGCAGCTCAAAGAAAACCTGTTAATGCCCCAATGATAAAACCACACAAATAAAATTAATAAAAGGCAACAAAGGTTGGAATAATAATAGGAAGTTAAATTCATAAGTATTAGCTTTCAGGGCTGATTTCAAGATAGCAAAAACATTGAGAGCATTCCACTGAAATCAATACAGCCTATATGATAATAATTATAAAGTGATTTTTTAAACTAATTTTCCATTCTCTTTATCCTTTTCTTACTTCATTGATGATTAATTGAACATAGTTATTTTTGTAAAGGGTAGCACTAAAAATTAATTATCTATATATCCTAACTCCCAGAATCCATCTACAAGAATAATACACTTTTTTTATCTTTTAATAACAAGGTTCACAAGGTCACATAGACTTCCTATGATCCTTGGATCATGTAGACTTCCTGGGATTCTTAGGTCACACAGATCTCCTATGATCCTTAGGTCACAGAGACCTGCTGTGATCCTTAAGTCACGTAGGCCTCCTATGATTTTTTTAAATTTCTGTAGATATGAGATCTTACTGTGTTGCCCATGAGGTCTCAAACTCCTAAGCTCAAGGGATCCTCCTGCTCTAGCCTCCTGAGTAGTTGGGATTCTAGACACTAACCACGACACCCTGCTAATTCTTTAATTTTTTTGGAGTCAGGGTCTCACTCCCTTGCCCAGTTAATTTTTTAAAAATCCCTCTATAGAGATGAGGGTCTTGCTATGTTGCTCAGGCTGGTCTCAAACTCCTGGCCTCGAGTAATCCTCCCACCTCAGCCTCTCAAAGTGCTGGGATGACATGAGTTCGCCTCCACGCCCTGCAAGGAATTCTTAAGTGGGGAAAAGGCCTGGCATTCGGTGGAGTTGCCTTCCGTGACTCACTGTGGCTTGTTTATGGACCCACACAAAGGAAGGCAGACATCTGTTGGGAGCCGGCCACGGAGGCCCACTGAGCATTAGGGATCAGGAAGGGCCATTGACCCTGAGACCACTAGGATGTGTTCGGGAGCTGTTGACCCCATTCCCTCCCCCTTTCTACTCAGCACTAACCAGAATAAGCTCAAAACATAAAAACTCTGAGACCGGGATGAACACAAGCTAACTTTAGAAGTTCATTGCACCCATTCTCCCACAAACTTCAGTTTTGGCTCTCCACAACTTACAACTCAAACTCGGGTCACATCTAAGAGCCTTAGTATTGGTCACAGGCTTCTGGGTTGTGATCTTAAGATTTATTGAAGTTGAATAAGGTGTAAATTGTAGAATATAGTTTTAGAAGACAGCCATTTTGTTGAAAGAATGCGGCTAGGTTACTTGCAGGTAGTCCACTATGAACTTTGGATTGGGCCACATTCCAAACATTCTGGGATGGGCCACTTTAGGTTGTAAAGTAAGTACTTAAGTTTCTATAGAATTGTTTAACTTGGTATTAGTATAAATCATCTTAGGATGAAAAAGGTTTATAGGATAGGTCAGTCACAGATTAAGGTTAGCATTTGTTATGGGATTTTTAGGTTATTGTTAACTTGGTATTAGTATAAGTTAGCATAGGATGAAAAGGGTTTATAGGCAGTCATGGATTAAGGTTTGACATCTGTTATGGGATTTTCTTCCTCATACCTGAAAGAACGTCTGGTGGGTGGGGGATGCCCCTCACACGCCTGGCTTTGTGTTCACTTGAAAGACATATGAGTATAAAAGCCCACTGTTGACACTCAATAAAAGTCTTCTGCTCAAATCTAAGCAGTTGTCCAAGCCTCTCTCTCTCTCTCTCTCTCTCTCTCTCTCTCTCTCTCTCTCTCTCTCTCTCTCTCTCTCTCTCTCCCTCTCTCTCTTTCCCTCTTCCTCTCATTCTCACAATCGCCGATGCCGTCTCCACCTTTGGGGTACCCTGAACCCAGCAGGAGCTGGACTCCCGCAGACATCAAAACCATCCCCCACCAGTGAGTTTATGAGAGAAGAAAACATGGAGGAGGACAAGGCCTGGGAGGAGAAGGAACTAGCCCAGATGACAAGAGGTACAACTCCATCCATCAGTGCCAGGTGGGCAGGGGTATAGGGAGTTACTCAGGCCCTGGGATGTCGGTCACCCCTGGCCAGTTCTTGAAGCCCTAGAGAAATGAGCCCAGGCCCAAGGTCAGGAGCTATGGTCCCTGGGAGCAGTGTCCTGCAGCTTGGGGGCCTCAGAAGGAAGCAGGGGATGTGTGAGTCCTGAGGCTGCCATCACAAAGGAACTCAAATTAGGAGGCTTAAAGCAACAGGGATTCATCCTCCCCCACCTTGGGGGCCAGGAGGTGATGTCAAGGGATCTGAGAGCTTGCTCCCCTGGAGGCTCCAGAGGAGGATCCTTCCCACCTTCTCCAGCTCCTGGTGGCTCCAGGCATCCCTGGGCTTGGGGCCTCATCACTTCAGCCCCTGCCTCCATCTCCACGTGGCCTCCTCTTGTCTGTCTCCTCTTCTGTTTCTTATGAGGACACTTGTCACTGGATTTAGGGCCACCTCATCCAGGATGGTCTTATCACAAGATCCTTCACTAATCACATCTGCAGAGACCCTATTTCCACATAAGGACCTACCACAGGTTCTGGGTCAAGACATGGACGTAAATTTTGGGGTCACTATTCAACCCATTGCAATTGTGTCCAGTTGCCCCTGGAGGCTCCAGGGGAGGATCCTTCCCACCTCTTCCAATTCCTGGGGGCTCCAAGCATCCCTGGGCTTGTGGTCACGTCACTCCAGGCTCTGCCTCTGTCTTCACATGGCCTCCTCCTCTGTGTCTGGATCTCTTCTTCTGTCTCCCATGAGGATACGGGCCATGAGTTGAAGACCCAACTCAAGAGGGATGGCAGCTTCCCAGGTCTGGCTGGGGGATGGGAACCCACCCCATATCTTCCTTTCCATGTTTGGTGGGGGCCCTAATTCTGGAGAAGCCAGTGGACAAGCAGGATCCCTACAGGATATGGTACATGTGGTCCCGTGGCTTGGACCTAGATAGCCCAGCCCTAGTAGGATGGGAGAGGTGAGGTCTTGAGGGTCAGTGGAGTGGGGATTAGGGATTAGTGCAGGGCCTTGGGGATCAGTGTGGGCCCTTGGGTTCAGGGAGGGGGCTGAGGATTCAGGGAGGGGCCTTGGAGGTTAGTACGGGTTTGTGGGAGTCAGTAAGGGACCTTGGGGTCAGTGTGGGGCCATGGAGATCAGGGAAGGGCCTGATGCTCAGTAGGGCCCTTGAAGGTCAGTCAGGGGCCTTGGAGTCAGGGAGGGGTTTGAGGGGTTATTCTGGAGCCTTAGGTGTCGGGGGGGCCTTTGGGGTCAGGAAGGGTCCATGAACATCAGCGTGGGACTTGGGGGGTGTGAGGGGCTTTGGGGTCAGGGTGGGACCTTGGAGATCAGTGCAAGGCCTTGGGAGTCAGTGAGGGGACTTGAGGAATCACTGTGGGGTCTTGGGGGTCAGGGTTGGGCCTTGGAGTTCAATGTGGAGTCTTACAGGTCAGTGAGGGGACTAGGGGGTCAGTGCAGGGCTTTGGGGGGCCTTGTGGGTCTGTGTGGAACCTTGGAGATCAATGTGGGGCCTTGGGTATCAGGGATGGGTCTTGAGGGTCAGCCAGGGCCTTGGGGAATCAGTGTGGAGCTTTGGGGGTCAGTGAGAGGACTTGGAGGACAGTACAGGGTCTTGGGGTCAGGGAGGGGCATTGGGGGTCAATGTGGAACCTTGGGGATCAGTGTGGAGACTTGGGGGTCAGTGCAGAGTCTTAGGAGTTAGGAAGGGGATGGGGGGGTCAGTGTGGAGCCTTGGGGCCAGGGAGGGGCCTTGTGGGTCAGTGTGGGGCCTTGGGGGTCACTGAGGGGCCTTGGAGGTTAGTGTGGGGCCTTGGGTGTCAGTGCAGAGTCTTGAGGGTCACTGAGGGACCTTGGGGGTCAGCCGGAGCCTTGGGAGTCCATGTGGGACTTTAGGGGTCCTTGTGGAGCCTTGGGGTCATCCGGGGCCTTGGGTTCAGCTCGAGCCTTTGTTAAAACATTCCTGGACTCAGGCAATCCTCCTATGTCCTCGGATTCAATTCCCACCTCCACTCCATGACCGCCTCAAGGACCCTACTGCCCAAGCTGTTCTCGACTTCCTGTCCTCAAGTAATCCTCCTGCCTCAACCTCCCAAGTAGCTGGAACTACAGGCACGCACTACCATGCTCCTGTGCCCACCTGTGTCCACATACAAACACATCCACACACTTGCTCTCATATTGTTCCCACATGCTCTTGCCCTCTCTCAGCTATGTCTACCTCTTCATTTTGTCCCCATGGCTTTATGTAGCAGCACAAGTGGCAGTTCAGTGGTGTGTGCAAACTTTGCTTTCATTCTGAATCAATGACAGTTTTGAAAAATCTCACTCAAGGGGTGCCTCTGACCCCCGGGAGTCCCCACACCAGCAGATCCCCATTCAGTGGCACATTTGTGTGCCGGGTACAGGTATAAGTGTGTATGTGCATGTGCACGTGCAGCCTCCACCTCGTGGGTTCAAGCGATCTTCCCACCTTAGCCTCCCGAGTAGCTGGGACTACAGGCATGCACCACCACGCTGGGTGGTCCTACGTGGGGAATCCCCCACCTTCTGAGTCCCTTGGGCACCATCCTGGGCTGGGATTCAGCACGGATGACAGAACATCATGCCCATGCCCAGACCTGAGTCCTTAGCTGAGCTGTGCCGGGGGCCTGTCATCTCGTTCCCACCCCAGAACTGGGAGAGACCCTGGGAAGCCAGCTAATTCATACTTGGTACTTGGGAAGGGCAACTTAAAATAATTAGCCGGGCGTGGTAGTGCATGCCTGTAGTCCCAGCTACTTGGGAGGTTGAGGCAGGAGGATTACTTGAGGACAGGAAGTCGAGAACAGCTTGGGCGGTAGGGTCCTTGAGGCGGTCATGGAGTGGAGGAGAAGACAGATGTGCAGACAGCGACAGGACAATGAAGCATGTGTTCCCATTTATGGAGAACTTACTACAAGACAAGACAATGCACCAAGCACTTGGCATGCATTGTCTTATTCAGTTCTCACAAGAAGCCTATTGCCCATGTTATAGGTAAAAATAACCATAGAATAAAGAGGTTACATGACTTGCCCAAGGTCACCCAGCTAGTAAGTGCAAGAATCCAGACACATACTACCACGCCCAGCTAATTTTTCTATTCTGTGTAGAGTCCAAGTCTCGCTCTGTTGCCCAGGTTGGAGGGCAGAGGTACCATCATGGCTCACCACAGTCTCAACCTCCTGGCCTCAAGTGATCCTCCCGCCTCAGCCTGCTGAGTAGCTGGGACCACAGGCATGCGCCACCATGCTCAGCTAATTTTTTGTATGCTTTGTAGAGACATCTCTCTATGCTGCCCAGGCTGATCTTGACCTCCTGGCCTCACACAATCCTCCCACCTCGGCCTCCCAAAGTGCAGGGTTGACAGGTGTGAGCCAACTACGATTATGGGCTGTTTATAAAGGACGCAGTCCAGAGCAGCCACAGGAAGGGTTAGGGCCAGGAGTGGGGCTGGGGTGTGTGTATCTTCCTGTCCTCCCTTGCCTCGACCCTCCCAACGCCTCGAGCTGTTCCCCAGAGCACAGGCTCCTCAAACCCCATCCTTTGAGGTTTTAAGGAGGCTCCACTAGGCAGCCATGATGGATGATGTCATCGGCCATTGGACAAGTCACCAATCCTCCCATCCCTGAAAGATTCCAACCCTCCAAGCCCTGGCTGGCTGGCTCCCATGGCAACCAGCCCCACCATTAACATAAACTATCCTCATTAACATAAATTCCCTTAATTAATATAAACTATCCTCATTAACTTAAGCCCCTCATTAACATAATATCCCCTTATTAACATAAATTCCCCTCATTAACATAACCCTCTAACACAAACTTGTCATTAATATAAATTCATATAAATATAAATTCCCATCATTAACATAAGCCCTTCATTAACATAAACCCACCTTTATTAGCATAATCCCCCCCTTATTAGCGCAGCCCCCTCGTTAGCATAAACCTTCCTCATTTGCATTAACTGACTTCATTAACATAGACTCCTCTCATTAGCATAAAATCCCACATTCGCATTAAAACATCTCATTAGCATAACCCCTAATTAACATAAACTGTGTGGATGAAAAGGGCTTCTTACAAGGTAACAAAGAGACTTTTTTTAAAAGTTCTGTCACTCAGGAAGTCCCCAGGGTACCAGGACTGAGGCCAAACACATACTGTTTATATTATCCTAACGTCATGGCAAGGCTACCATCTATTAATATAAAAACTCATGGCCAACTGTGGTGGCTCATGCCTATAATTCCAACACTTTGGGAGGCTGGGGTGGGAGGATTGCTTAAGACCAGGAGTTTGAGACTAACCTGGCAATACAGCCAGACCCGGTCTCTACAGAAAATTTTTTTAAAAACCAGTTAGAGCCAGGCACGGTGGCTCACGCCTATAATCCCAGCACTTTGGGAGGCTGAGGTGAGAAAATTGCCTGAGCTCACGGGTTCGAGACCAGCCTGGGTAACTTGGTGAGACATCACTTCTACAATAAATCAAAAAATTAGCCGGGCATGGTGGTTCATGCCTGTGGTTCCAGCTACTTGGAAGGCTGAGGTGGAAGGGTCGCCGGAGCCTAGCAGGTCGAGGCTGAGGTGGCCATGAGGGTGCCACTGCTCTCCAGCCTCAGCAATAGAGTGAGACTCCAACTCAAAAAAAAAAAACAGCCAGGCGTGGTGACACATGCCAGTAATCCCAGCACTCTGAGAGGCTAAGACTGGAGGATCCCTTGAGCCCAGAAGTTTGGGACAAGCCAGGGCAACATTAGGAGACTTCATCTCTACAATTTTTTTTTAATTAGCAGGGACCAGGCACAGTGGCTCACTTTGGGAGGACGAGGCTAGAGGATTACTTGAGCCCAGGAGTTTGAGACCAGCCTGTGCAGCATAGTGAGACTTCATCTCTCCAAAAAATGTAAATAAATTAGCCAGGTGTGGTGGCTCACACTTGTAATCCCAGCTATTCGAAAGGCTGAGGTAGGAGGATCGCCTGAGCGTTAAGTCCAGCCTGGGCAGTATAGTAAGACTCCATCCCTATTAAATAAAATAAAATAAAATAAAAGGAGCCTCTTTTCCCTGTGAACTATCAATGTCTGATGGCCAGGCTCCAGCAAACCCCTACAAAGGCTGGCCGTGTCCACTCACCCCAGGGCATGTCCTTTCAGACAACCACCTGGAAATGGTGGTCTTGGAGTTCCACAAGGAGATGACCGTGAAGTTCTTGGAGCTGTTGGAAGAGCTCTTCTGGGAATACCTCCACAGTGGGGAGCCCATGTGAGTCTCGGGGGGCACTGCAAAGACAAACCCAGAGCCTGGCTGTGGCTGAGGGTGGGGTATACTCAACCTTTAGAGGGAAGGAGGGTCTGCTGTGTGGGGCGACACAGATGGAGTGAAATAAGCTGGAAACAGAAAGACAAGGACTATGGGGTCTCATGTGTATGAGGAATCTGACCTCCCAGGAGTGGAGAGGAGGGTGAGGATGCTGGGGGGTGAGGTGTCGGTCATGGGGTGCAGAGCTTCAGCTGGATGGCAGGAGAAGGCCAGGAGGTGTGTTCACAGCTGGGGACCAGGCAGTGGTGATGCCTGGACATGGGAAACTGACAGGGAGAGAGGGCCTGGGAGTTATCCCAACACAGAAGGGTAGGTGTGATGTGATACACATGTCAGTGGGATTCAGTAAGTCCACTGTACATGCACACACACATACACACATGTGTACATGTGTGCTTACATGTACACATGCACACATAATACACACATATACATGTAAGCATACATGTGTATACATATACATGTGTGCGTGCAAACATGCATGCATGAATACACATGTGCACATATACAAATGCACGTGTGTGCATATATACACATACACATGTATAAGCATATATGCACATGTACTCATATATACACATATACACATACACCTATATGCATGAGTACATATATAATATGCACTTATACACATTTATACACACATACATATATATATACATACACATACATAGGTGCATATATACATATAGATACATATATACATGCACACAGATACGCATGTACACATATATACATACAGTCTTTTGCACATATATACACACATATACATGCACACATATACACAGATACACAATCATGTACATGTATATACATACACATATACACCTTTGCACACATATACATATATGCATGCATATACATATGTAGACACATACACTCATATGCATAACATAAATATGTATAATATATACACATATGCAATCACATACACGTGTATTCATACACATATGCATATTGATATCTACATACATATATACATGCATACACATACATACACACATATACACATATACATGTATATACACACAGATACGTGTACATGTGTATACACATGCACATGCATGTACACACATGCATGTGTAAGCAGACATATACATATATATACACATACATAAAAGAAAGAGAGTCCCTGACCACGTCCATCGCACATTTTCTGACAGTCTGTTCACCATCTGCCAGCTGAAGGTGTTAGACATGCTGAACACCAAGGCTCCCCAGAAGGCTGCCGATGTGGCTACCAAGTTCAACACCTGAGTATGGAGAAACAAGAGGTTG